>OZ037776.1:56336615-56399115 GCA_964035525.1 Porites cylindrica
TGGTCGTTTTCACACTAAAGAAGGATTATTCGTGTGAGACGGGTTATCCGTTTGATGATTCGCGTCAGATAGGTAATACGTCTTAATTTGAAAATGGAATAGTTTTAAGTTTGAATAAACAATCCACCTGACTTTTGAAGACGGGATTATCCGTTCCAGATAGCCTGTGTACAGCCGCCCCCTCCCCTCAGAAAAAATCGGAGATGGGGTGTCTCTGGGGAGGACGCGACTGTACACAGGCTGGTCTCAGACGGATGATTCATTTCTAGCTCTAGTGTGAAAACGGCCAATAACAAAATTCCCGTGTCCAGTGTTTGTAATGATAGCGAAGGACTGTACGGAACGACTGTCTGCCGTTGCCTTGTCCGTAGGCCGCATTATTCTGCGCGGCTAATGCGTTTCGGGTCACGTGGTCAGAGCGAGTTCGCCACCCAAATGCCTTGACCGAGATTGCGTGGGAAGACGCCGTACAGGGACTAGGCATGGCAATGTCTACAGTAGCGTCAGAGAAAAACAGGGAAATGTTGTTTATCGGGAACGTGTTTTGCAAACAGTGGCATCTCTGCGTGTTGTTTCACTAGCGTTTCGAGGGCACGACCTCCGGAAAGAAGTCACACTTTCGCTACGGAAAAAATTAGTTCCCCGAGAGAGCGCCAGATGGAGCGTAGGTCTTTGTTAGGGCGTTTCGCCTAAAGTGCGTACGGAGTCACACTAGCCGGGAAATAAAAAACGCAACCATAAGTGAGTTTAGTACCTTCCATTAAAAGTAGCAAATCTAGGGAACACTTTCTTTTACAGTTAACTCTTTTTACCGTATTTAAGGCTAACGGTTAAAATTTTTCAATTTTTACGGCTATCGGCTAAATTTTTGGCCGTTTTACGCCCATCGGTTAACCCCATTGAGACTCTCCTTAAACACCAAGTGCACAAACATACTTGCTTGCGTACAATGTACTCTCTTCCTCGCCGAGTCATCTATGCTCGAAAATGGTGCTAAAGGGGAGGGGGGTCAGATCACGTAAATAAAAATGGTCCTTTCACAATCAAGAAAATGACAGACATAGTGAGAATAACGGTTCACGGCGAGTTAATCATGAATGATTATTTTATTTCTCGTTCCACAAATACAAAAAACAATGATTTGAGGTTACATAAGAAAAATATTATCGATTCTCGCAATTCACGGGAAATAAGGAGACCGATCACGAGTCACAAAAATACCCGTACGACCCTTTGTCAGTGTATGTAGCACCTACACTTTACACTTGTTCGTTCTTTTTATTTCTTGAACGGCGCTGGAGTGTGACTCTAGTCTAAGCGCTGAGTGACGAAACAGAAGACAAGCGTGACTCGTAGGTTGATTTCCCATCACGGGCAAACCAGTCGGTTAACGGTTTGGGTATAAATGGTAAGATAAATTCAGGACTAGTAAATTGCGTCCCAGAATCGCCTTTAACATTTGTAGAAATCAGTTCCTTTCACCGTAAAAAGGCCGCGAAGGCTTGAAACTGGTATCTAAGTTAGCCTTTAAAGGAACGCAACACAAACTTCCGTTTGGAGTATTCCGAAGGGCAAAAAAGCACTTTTCCGATGTTCTGTTGCTCCCGGAAATTTTTAGCTGGAACGACCTAAAAAGTCGAATTCCATTTAATTTCCAGCTGCATTTGTATGAAATGGTGAACAACCATCATATAGTTACCATATTGCCTTTGTTTTCCTTTCTGGCAGAACTTGACCATGCACCGAATCTCTGCCCGAAAAGCCTGTTTCCTGAGTAAATTTGCTGAAATTATGCCCAGCCCTCGTGACCTTGTCAATTTACTTGATCAGGTAATTCAACTGAGATTATTTGTCAGTTTTGTAGTGTAGCGGTCTCAAAGGAACGGGGTTTAATAAAGATCTTAGCTTTCAGGGAATGTTAAGTGACGATAATTTATCATCTCCATAGGTTCATTTGAACGAATACGATACAGTGGAACGGAGAAATATGAAAATTAAGTTCTCTTCAATTTTGATTCCCACAGTATTTCAGTAGGAAGTAAAAGTGAATTCGTTTTAATTTTGTACTTTAATTTCGTTTCGAAACCGATTGCACCTTAAATTGCTTGGGGAAAAATATTTCGACAAAGACCAGGGTTAATTCCCTCTTAGCGAGTTCAACAAACTGGGTACAATGGAAAAATCTATATGGCTGATTTTAATAACATTCTTGGAAGGGGCTGTTCCTGCAATGGCTTAACCTGGAACAGAGTCTCTGAGTAACTCAGATAGTATAATATTCACGGCTGAAGAGTGTCAATAACAGGAAATCTGAAACTTTCTTTTGTTAAAAAAGCGTAAATGCTGAGAAATTTAACCGATTGCCTTAAAACGAAGAAACCAGTGTTAGTAATTCCACGCCTGCTGTTGATCTTCTTCACAGGAAAGACCCACGATAGTAGACAGAAATGAGACGAAAGTTGAATACGAAGTCGTTTCCACCGTCACTGACCGCTCGGACCTGAGTGATGAAATGGCTTCTATGTGTGCCAAGCTGCCCATTTATCGCATCAAAAAGGCAACGCCGTTTTCGGTAGTGGTCAAAAGTAAGTATTTCACGTTATAAACTAATTATGCATACAAATAAGTGTTTAGGACATCAAAGTGCCATTCATTAAGTCATTGCTAAAAAGAAACACCAAACAATTTTTGTCAGTCGAATTTCACTGATTTGATGTGTATGAACTGCAGACGCTAAATCATAAAAAAAGGAAGGAACAGGTCAAAAAGGCATTTACCCAACAGTCTCTTTTTTATGCCGGCATTAATTTTTGTTTCGTAAAAGATCCGTCTGGGATTTTCGTATTCTTCAATGCAAATCTAGCCCAGTCATCTATTTCGCTACTCGTAGGTCCCTAAGTTAGTCTGCGAAAATCACATTTGGCCTTTAGGATCGGAAGTCTCAAAATAATATAGCTAAAGCACAGTGCTCTAGGCTTATGAAACACCTACTAGTTGTAAGGTGTGCGTAAATGCATGACTTTTTATATTCGTTATGATAGTGTCAGATGCATTTTGGACTGTGTGTTTAGGGCAAATTTGAAGAGGCAAAAGTTAGGGGGTGTTTACATGACACCGGGGCGACTTTCCCGCCAGCGCGAGTTCACTCCAGTTCCCTTTCGGGGCTCTATATTTGATCGCATGGTACTACCAAAAAATGTCATGCCGGCTCGAGTCACCCCGGCGTGAGTTCACTCCGGTTATTGTACCGGAGCGAGACTTCCACTCCCGTACGAAATTTCGCAACGGTATCATGTAAACGCGAAAAGACCACTCGTTTCGGTGTGAAATCAGTCTGCCGGTAAACTGGAACGGGTAGCGCATGGGTAGTTTTCGTCAATTGAGGATGGCGTCGTCATGTTGGTCATGGGACGACAAAAAAATCATGCAAACATGTACGGGAATTATGAAATCAAAAAGTCACCCGCCAGTATGAAACTTGAGCAGGTGCGAGTTTCCTCATGTAAACACTTCCTTATTTTTTAACCAAAGTAATAGTGTCAGTAGTGAAAGTGGAAACGAGGTGGGTTACTGTTTTCTTTATTGCAATATTGTTAAGGAAAATGTTTTGGCTCCTACAAACAAAATCTCTCAGAGCGCTTATGAAAGAAAGTGTCCGTAGTTAACTTCAATGAAAATTGCCCGTTGAATAAAAGGCTCTATTACTTATACAACATACTTATTTATTTTCCAGGTGTGAAGCGTAATCATTGCTATACCATAACGGTCACAAAGACTGTATACGTCACTCTATATGGTCCTCGTGGTTCTTACACTGTGATTCATACCACAAAAGTAACCATCAAACGGTGCACATAGAACAAATAACAGCTGCAGCAAGACTAATACACTAGTCAGTTCAGCTGCTAACGCTATAGATTGATTTATAACCTGAAGTGATTCTGCATGATAGTGTAACCAGATGCAACATAAATGAGTTCAGGCTATTTGATAGGAATGAACAGATGATGTTAGTAGAATAGGCGATGAAAAAATCAGTTTGACACTGGAACAAAAGTAAGTAAGAATAGATTCAAAGCTTTTTTTTAGTTTTATGTTTTATTTGTTTTATGAAACATCGAGCAACATAATATTTAGTCACCTTTTTTCGGCAGTAGATTTTCAGGCTGCCTAATGCATAGTAAAACAATTATTGTGCAACTATCGCAAATTAGTAAACAGTAACATTACATAGAAAGAGAAAATTTAAGTCAATTTAAGAACTGTTAACTTGAAAAGTTTGCTTTTATTTCTTTTGTTGGATGCCGGGATATCCCTATTCCGTCGATTTTATTTGATCAACCCATTCTCAAACTAAAAGGTAATAAAAATGCACTCAAACATGAAAATATATCATTAGCACCTGGGTCACGCAATGTCTGTCAAAATAAGAGTGATCTGTCAAGCAGTCAAGAGAGAATGGTTGTTTACCATTTCAAAAGTTTCCGGAAGTCTACAGGGTATATAAATACAACCTAGACTCCTCTGCTCCTTCGGATCAAACCCATGACCGTGTGGAAAAACGGCCAGTTTGGGACAAGCTCGTCAACGTTTTAGTCCCGTAGGTCCTCGTTCATTATTATTATCATTATCATTATCATTATCATTATCATTATCATTTTTATTACTATTAGTAGTATTATCACTTCTGTTACAATCTTTGCTGGTGTTTTTTTTGCTGTACATCAGCCGGGCGCAAACCATGCACCTGGAGTATCAGTCACCTAAGTCCATTTTAGCAGCCATGCACTACGCACCCTCCCCCCACTCCCCAAAGTAGACAAGACTTTAAAAAGTCCTTTTAGCATGCAAAGAATCACTGGGAAATTAGCAAAGAACCAAAAACGAATAAGGTGAAGCAAGCATTAGATTGACTGTGGTATATTCTTTGCTCCAAAAAATACACTTCACTAATCCTCTACAACTACTTCCGGAATATCGCTCTGTACTCAGTCGTAAGACATCCTACCAAGAAAATGGAAACATTCAGCAAAAGTGCAAAAAACGCTCAGTTTTCCTCTTTATTGTCCATTTTTAGTCAAACATATGCCAACTTAAGCCATCGAACCTAATCAAAGTTTGACTGGGATTGGGTTCGATTGTGTTTGATTACTGAACTTAATCGAACTATCAAGTTCGATTAATAAAACGTTGGTTTTAGTTTGAGTGGTTACGTCGGTCAAATGAACCTGCAATGAATTTCTACTTCAAAAAGGACATCCACATAGAATTTAGTCCTGTGGAAATTCTGTTAATAATGTAAGTGAACAAGGTTCTCACCTTTTAGCTATTGAAGGCACCTTGGGTAATGCTCTTTTCCGCTGTAGTCACTATACTGATAGATTGACTCAACTATCCTGGTAACAGAGCTTGATTACCCTCACTTGCAA
The DNA here is from genome assembly GCA_964035525.1 of Porites cylindrica. Lineage (NCBI taxonomy): Eukaryota > Metazoa > Cnidaria > Anthozoa > Scleractinia > Poritidae > Porites > Porites cylindrica. The sequence goes on from OZ037776.1 coordinate 56,342,045, forward strand.
TCCCACAAATCCAGAAGAGAAACACAGAAATTATTTATAAAATTATTCTGACTACAAATATAACGCAAATATGTAGTTATGTAACAAGTAGACTGATGGAACTGGATTAAATCTTGAAAATTTGTTGCTACTTAGAGTTTCATGCCTCTTGCGAGGCAATCATCAGGCAACTGCCAAAAGTAACTGTTACAAACAAAGATACTGGGACAACAGAACAAATACTAGGCCTAGCACGTGGCGTTTGGTGCGTGGCGCGTCTTGCCGCTAATTAAGTGTTGTAACACATATACTTCCATCCATGTTCACAAATTTAGATTCAAGTACGTGCGCAGCGTGCAAAGAAAGTTGTGTCTGATCTGAGCCTGAGGCGAGTGGATTATGCTATTGGGCAAGTCAGTTTTGTTCATAACTTGCCTGATGGACAATTCAAGTATTTGGAGGGGAGGAATTACAATACAGAAGAACAGTAATACCAATCACATTTTTTTTTTCGGGCTAGTGAAAATGGCTCTTGGGCTAGTACATGCTAGCTTAGCTACAGTTTGCCCAATTGACCAGCTGCAAAAGTGACCTTCTTTGCACCTCGATGCTATCAACAATTTCACATGTTATAGACAGTTGACAATTCCAGTTTCAACAACCAATGGAAGTTGAGGAAAATAACATATAAAACAAAGTGAAGGTTTAATACGTGTAAATGGCTTTCATAAGACAAAAAGGCTAGATATATGCTGTATGCTCAAAACTTAACTAAAACTTCAATCAATCAATCATTTATTTTAACACGTTACGTCAAAGAACTAAAAAAATTGGTTCAAAATACGAACGTGTATAAATGAAAGTCTATAATAATTACGGCTATGTTATAATATTATTCAATTTTAAAAACAACTCAATAAATATATACATATAAAAAAACTTGGTAATAAAAACATAAGATATGAAAAACTAAAACCGACTAAAAAGCCACATACTAAAAACCTGACTAGGAAAACTATAATACTCGTTCTTAAAACAAAACTTACTAAAGCCAATCTTGTTTTTTTTTTTTTGTACGTCCAACAACAATCAGACACTCCAGTGAAGTTTCAAACTTTTCCCCTCTTGCTGTAGGATTAACAGCTTTAGCTTAAACCGCTTAAGGGTTGATGGGATAAAAGCAATGTTACGTGGTGTTTCAGGGGGGAAACCAAAATGTCAAAATTGCCAATGCCAGAGATCGCGGTCGACTTTGTTTATTCCATCCATAATTTACCATTCTCGTCTTTAATATAAAACGTTTTTCATTTTCTGTTGTCAAGAACATAAACAAACTCGACCCCGAGTTCTTGTATCGAAAAAATTTATCACTTGTTTGTCCCCTGAGAAGCCAAGTGGCATTATTCCTTATGGCGTGTGAAGATGGCGGGCATCGAGAATAAGGTTTATTGACGAGCTAGTCCATTATGATCTACTAAAGAATAAATGTTCATCTACATCAGACTACATTTCAGTCGACTAGACATCACACCAACTTACTGCTTAATTGAGCCTGCCGTGGCAGGAGCCGATTAATCGACGCCTGGTAGGGGGTAACTCACTATATTCCAACTTGCACCTGTGTTTGGATCTGTTGGTGCCACTTTGTTATTATCAAACAGTTTTAAAACAGGTCGTAATTTGCATTTTATATTGTAGTAGCAAAATAAAGGTAGAAGTAAATTGTAATTATTTTCAATAATAGGGAGGAAGTTTAAAAGACGAACTTTTTCTAAACGATTTTGGTCATAATCATCAAGCTGCAACTGTTCAACATCTTATAAACTTAGCGCCATGAGTGAGATGAGAAATTGAGAACCTGAGCTAGTCAGAAGTTAACCGAAATTTGAATATTTTCAGCAAACGGAACCCGTAAATTAAACACAGTGGTCATTGACGCCAGGACAACGATAAGTCAATCGCCGACTTTCGTAACATTTTCCGGCTCCGTTTCTTCAGGACATCTAACCAGTTCAGTAGTTGTCAAGGTAAGTAAAGCAGAGAAACCGATGAGAAAACAAAATGGTATCATTTAGGTGTCTTGGTGTGAAAAACAACGACAAAACACCACCGCCGCCCGGTTAGCTCAGTTGGGAGAGCACCGGTCTGCTGAGCGGGAGGCCGTAGGTTCAAACCCCGGCCGGACCAACACTCAGGGTCTTTAAATAACTGAGGAGAAAGTGCTGCCTTTGTAATAACATCTGCAAAAGCGCCGGTCTGCTGAGCGGGAGGCCGTAGGTTCAAACCCCGGCCGGACCAACACTCAGGATCTTTAAATAACTGAGGAGAAAGTGCTGCCTTTGTAATAACATCTGCAAATGGTCAGACTTTCTAGTCTTCTCGGATAAGGACGATAAACCGTAGGCCCCGTCTCACAAGCCCTTGCACATGTAATAAATCTGTGGGACGTTAAAGAACCCACACACTCTTCGTAAAGAGTAGGGCACGTAGTGCCCGGTGTAGTGGACTATCTCACTTTCACACTCATGTATGGGGGCATCATCACTCATTCCTTCAGTACTTGTAAACTGCACCCTAAGCAGTCTGGCTAAGTCCCCCAACCAGTGTTGTAAATTATCCCTGAAAAGCCCTGCGGGGAGTGGATAATAAGATATTTACAATTTACAAACTAAGAAAACTTCCAAATTTTCCAATAGACAGAAAAGTTCTCGGATTGTTAACTTATCTTGCTGAACAGTTTAACTCCCGAATTTTCTCGTTCTGCGTAAGAGAGGGTTATCGACTTTGATGTTTTACGCAAAAACTAAGTAAAGAAAATGAGATGGTTAACTTAAAACTATCGGCGTGTTAACTTGCACCACATAATGGTTACCTACGTTAACTGAATCATGCGTCTTATAAGGTGGTTTCAACTTTTAATTCGTCGAAAGAAATCCTATCCTTCCCCGGGCACTTCAGTGAATGTTTTTAGCAGTATTTTCACTTGGTAATATTATATTTCACTATTTTAAGTAGCCTGCAGCAGTTCAGACGTTTTCTTCGGGCGCACGAATGTTTTTGTTCGGGAAAGAGCCTAGTTGAAACTCCAAAACGGAGAGAAGGAGATCGGGCGAGTCAAAAGGAGCGGGGGAGGGGGCGAAGAGAGAGAAAAGATGAACCGCTTTTCTTCCCGAGTGCTTTTGAAATGGTATAATTTTCGGCGATTTCACGAAGAGGTTTTTTCTGGCTTAAAATGAGGAATTTCGCAATTTCAGTTTTGACGGTGAATTCTCCATATTTACAGCCGATAGCCGCTCTTAAGAAGTACAGCTGACTCCCAATAACTCGAAAGTAACCTTCACGGGGAAATCGAAAAAAGTACGAGTTATCCTGAGTTCATAGAAAATAAAATTTTTTTTTTAATAATAGAGATGGTGACTGGTAAGTTAAGGTAGTTAACGTTGGGGATGGGGAGGGAATGCAATGCAAGTACGATGCAGACTTCAAGGGCAGCAAGAAAAACTTTGACTTTATAAAAAAGGAATTAAAGAACAAAGCTTGATTACGATACAGGGCTCAATGTTTTGGGCTGCGATAGGCTTTTTTTTTTTGTTTCAAATTGCAAAGCGCTCAAAACATGGTTCGAGTTAACGACGGTAAAGTTATGTAGAAATGGTCTGAAGGGAAAGAAAAGTTACTTCGTGTGAGCAGGAAGTTCGAGTAACCGAGGGTAAAATTACAGCAAATGTATGAAGGAATCCATAGGAAATAGATTTTGCCTTGAGTTAGTGTAACTTTCTTCATTAGAACCAGATTATTCGATGAAGATCGATCGGAAAGGAGAAAATTAGGAAGTATATCATAGTAAATATATATTATCACGACAGAATAATAGAGTGCGATGGATTTAGATTCTGCTTAGTCGCTTAAAGATGATTTAAACTGCCCCTGATAAGTCTGATAAAGGTTAGTTTTGAAAAATTGAAAAATTGGGCAAATCAATTACCCATCCATACGTTGTCCGATTAGCCTTGTCTTGTCTTTAATAAATGTTGATTAAAAACAAAGGAAGTGTCATGCCTCCAACATGGCGCCGAAATTTCCGGCTGCTATAATGAGAGAAAAAAGTGAAGGATGGGTAGTTATTCGAAGGAGAGCTATTGTATATTGAAATTATGTACTAAAAATCCAATAGGTGATAACAAAAGGCAGAATTAAAGATTGAGAGACAACCATAGATCTCCGGAAAAGAGGCGCAGACGTTCTTGATGAGCCAAACAAATACATGTCGTAAGAAACACTGACCTCCGCAAATTCAGTAAAGAAGCATCCAGCTACATGTAAGTATGTAAGATATTGTAAAGTCTGTGTAATGTGTATAAGCAGGTGTATAAACGGTTTCGGTTTAGTTATTGATCGCTACATTTCGACCGGGTACTGCCGGTCTTCATCAGGTGATAGTGCCGATTTGCTAAGTAGGACTATTTGTACCACCGTGGTTGTTAGTGATTTTTGTATCGCTCATGGTTGGTGGGTTTAGATCCAAAGCATTGTTGGTCTTATTATCAGAGGATGAAACTGTTCCCTCAGCAGTCTGCTATGTTGTCTGATCGTAGGCATCCACGCTTCAGACTCCTGTGAATAGCTTTTTTAACTACTAGAGTACTAGTGAGGGTCTCAGTCTGTAACCTTAACCTCTTTCCAGAGCGGATAGTGCCCGGTCTTGTTGGCGTGCTCTTTAATCTGTTCATACATGCACCTTCCCATTTTATCACTAAACCATCGGTAATCTCAATTTTCCGAGTTTCACCAGACGAGGGAATGAGTAAATAAGGTAAATTGGTGAGTTTTCAACTCAAAAACTTTTTCAAATTTGTGCTTGCGTGATTAGCGCACGAAGTGCAAAACATCTAGACGCCACAACCATGTTTACAAACCCTCATGCAAACACACATCTCGGCCAATCACAGCACGCATACTATCGTAGTTATTTCATAAACTTTAATACACTTCTTTTTTGACTTCAACAGGTAATACCTGCCTGAAACGTTAGAAGAGCAAGAAATTAAACTCACAATGTTTCTTTCTTCATCCGACTGCAGAGCCTGGTTTGCTGTATTCCTCATCGAGTCTGTTACTATAGTAACAGTGAACCTCCTTTCAATCATTCTTTTCATAAAAAACAGTAATCTTCGCTCTCGCGGGATGTACTTGATTATAAATTTGACGGTGGCTGACGTGTTGGTGGGGGGGATTTCTACTTTTCATCTATTAAAGATGGTACACTTTTATTGCAATATTGTAACCTTAAATTTAACTGAGGAGGGTAACGTTGTAACAAATTTTTGTTTCTATTTTTTCCCTCTCACTTCTCTGTCAAACATTGCTGTGATTTCTTTAGAGCGGCTGCATGCCACCTTTCGTCCATTCAGGCATCGCGTGATTAAAAAAAGGGTATACTGGGTAACAATTTCTGGTATATGGGTCTCAGCTGCGGTGGTATCAACTGCCATTATAATACTTAGAATATTCAGCCCCAACAAATGGAACCTTTATTATTTTGCTTTGTGGCAGTCGTACAGTTGTTTATGCCTATTTGTTATCTGTGTTTGTTACACTTGCATTTCGATCAAATTTTTTTGTGGAGCGCATCCTCAGCACCATGGTGCAGCCAATAGACAAAGAAAACTGACCGTGACATTGCTCATAATGACTGTTATATCTTTAATTATGTGGCTACCATACGCTTTGGGCTCTTTTATTAATTTGACAACCAATACTTTTAGATATATTTCTTTCCAAGACAACGTTCGATGGAGTTTTTCAATGATTGCTCTATTTTATGCAAACTCTCTTGTAAATCCTCTTTTATACGCTATCAGAATGCCAGCTTTCAAAAGAGCTTTGTTCGCATTATTTAAACAAAGGCGGGATGCTGTTGTTTCACCTCATCCATGTTACATGTAACTTACAAGCGTTAACATAAGTACGCTTTATTGTTTTATGTCACATACTTACTTGGGCTTGTTAATTAATTAATTAATTAATTTTTAATTACCTGTGTCATTAAAATAAACTTATCCCAAGATTTCAATGAGGTTTATTCTTAAACATGATTTCTTTGAGGTTTTCATGCTATCTGTGAAAACTAAGTTGAAGCTTCTATACTGAAACTGTTTGAGATTTCTGGGGATTTTGTTTGCAAAATTCACCTTTTTTGGATTGGATACTTATCCTTGCTAAATGAAACCCCTAAAGCTATTTTGTAGGCAAACTCTATTTTTAGCGGAGCTCTAGGCGCGCGCTTCGTAGCCCCATACCTAAGAAAATGTAGTAATCTACTCACACGAGAATTTTTGGTAATCACGTGACCTTACGCCCGACCGACCGTCCATCCGCACCACGGGAAAACCAATGTTAAATCTCACACGATCTAGCTTGTGTGAGAGCCTGCAGCCTGATATTGCACATCCATTTTGTGGTAAATAGCCCAGTGTCGAATATTGTTTGTACGAGAATGCCTGGTAACTAGTTTATAGCATCGAGTCGAGGCTGAGGGGAATACGCCTGAAACTTTACGAACCAGAGCGACTGCAAGTAAAAAATGAGGTATTGTGCCATCTCTGTGTGTAAAAATCACTGACCAGACCTAAATTTTTTCGATTTTCCGAGCAAGGAGAAGCTTGGAAAGAATTGGAAAACCTTTGTCGTGGCGCTGATAAGGAGTTTGAGTCCGTGAAAAATTTGCATATATGCTCCGAGCATTTTGAGAGAAAGCACATCTTGAAGACCCTGTCTGAAACTAAAAAGTTAGCAAAAGGAACCGTTCCTACAATTTTGAATCCACAAAAAGTCCCTCGAAGTCCAAGTCAACGCGAAAAGTGGATGAATGACCCAAGAAAATGAAATTCGACTGAAGACAACAACGTAATGTTCCCGCGAAAATTCCCCGTGTTGTATCGCCTGAAGTTGCTTTGAGGGACCACGACTACGTCCTTGAGGATGACAAAATTCACGGTAATTAGCTTCCCTCAAACATTCAAAACGCCAGCGACGTAAAAGAATATTTTTCCGTTTCTGGCCAAACGGAAATTGACAAAAATTAAACATATGGAGGAATTTACCTAAAAAGTATCAAAGTTAAGAACCGAGGACAAAACACTTCGGAACAGACTCAATGACAAGTGAGCATTAAGATGTGAAATTTGTATGGACGACTTGTTTAAAAATGACGAAACTGTGAAATTTTACACCGGAATACCAACTTTGGCTTGTCTGACGGTAATATTTAATCTTTTGAAGCCTTTCGCTTAGAAGCTGAAGTACGGGGGCACAAATAAAGGGAAGAGAGTCAACTTTCAAAAGAAGCCTTCTGTAAAAAAGAGCGGCAAAAAGAGAAGTCTGACAATCTTTCAAGAATTTATTTTGAACTTGTTAGACTTAGACTAGGGCTACTTGTGCAACACCTGTCAGGAGCTATTTCCAAAGCTTCTGTTATAATTAGTAAAGTGTTTGCTATCTGGATCTGCTTTCTTGCTGTTACCTTAAAGCATGTTTTGTTAATTTGGCCTTCCAAAGAATCAGTTCGCAAAAACCTGCCCAAGTCGTTACGAAATTACCCCAACACCAGAGTTGAAATTGATTGCACGGAGATATTCATTCAGTGAACCTACCTATATCTCCTGCTGCCCAACGTTTTGCACGGAGTGAGTATAAAGGTCATAACAGGATGAAAACTTTAGTAGGCATAACTCCATCTGTATTTTTCAGTTTTGTGTGAAAACTGTGGAGTGGAAGTACCAGTGACCTTCTTACTCAGCCTTTTGAGTAACCTCTTCAAGAATCTTTCAACTGAGGAGTTCAGACACCATGTGTTCAAAGTTCAAAAAACAACTTTCTTAGCTTCCCAACCATGTGCTCCCACAGTTCCTCATCAAATTGAACTGGTACTACCAAAGTCTCTTTAATAAGAATACAACGAGTTAATCTAGCCATTGCTAGCTGTACTTGAATTTGATAGTTCCAAGTTGTGTCTTTTTTGACGAGATAAGATTTGCCATCCACTTTCTCAAGGTACGAGGTTGTGACAATAAAATGCTCTTAACCTTATAACCTCTACAAACTTGTTTCTGTCTGGAGAAGCCTCTAGATATGGATGCTGTACGTGTTTGTCTATAAAAAGCCCACTGTGAAAAACGTCCACTCTTGAGACCTTCTTTGACGATCTGGTGCCCTGAATTAGGTAGGAATGAGTTCGCTAGAGGACAGGGCGCCTTATTCTTATAGCTTACCACACAGCTAAACACTAGACGAGCTGTATAGCAAACTATACGACAGTGAACAACAGTCTTACGGAGCCCTCGAGGTCTTCACTCACAGAAATGTTGTGCACTACAGAATCTTCCAACTCAGCGATAAACTTGCAGATCATGGGACAACTGGAGTCGAGGCACTCCTCTCATGGGTTTCTTCAATAAAACACGCACTTCGCTCCATATAGCATCCAGACTCCTCGATCATAAAACCGAAGTCCTTACGGACAGTAGTCTTTGTTTCCAAGACTGGTACAAGACGTTCAAGAGCGGGAGTTGTCCGCTAGTTCAGTTAGCTGCTTTTCTGCTCACGTGAGCAGCATTACTGGGATTGAGAATCTTCCATCTGACTTTGCATGCGGAAGCTATGGCCTCTGCTTCCGTCTTACCTAGTAGCCATGTCACCTGATGTTAGCGCAGTTTGCGCGGGTTTGCACTGAATGAGCCAGCCAAAAGCTGTAGCTTTTAGCTCTTAGCTTGAAGAGGATTATCTATCTCTGTATTAGAATCGTTAACTTGTACACTTTGTTGTTACACCACTTATACATTTTCGCCATCAGGGTTAAAATTAATAGCAAAAAGTGAAAGCCTGTGTATGATGAGCACTATCGAACATTTTAGTGACTTTGTGGGGAGAGACAGAGCATTGTAATTGGAAAAATGGAGCAAAAGGCTGGATTATTTTAGGGGAAAAAAAGCGTAACCTACAAAAGCCTGGCCTTCCCGTTCAACTTAAAGTCGAAGCTCTCGTAAGCAACCACCTCAGCGATTCGAAAAAGTGGTCGTAACTAGAACTGGTCGCTTACGAGTAGAGTGGTCGTGAGGAGAGCGTCGACTGTACTCAAAACTGATGCCTGTCCTCCATTGTTTTCCATTTATTCCGCCGTAGTTGTCACTTGAGGTGAGTGGGTCAGTGAATTCAAACCAAGATATTCATGAAATAGCGCCAAACCTTTGACACCTTCCAACCAGTAGCATATAAAATGCCTTCCTAATAGCTTGAAAACGCCTTTTTTTTAAAGGCACTTTCTTCGCACTTTTGAGAACATCTCTTTCAACCACAGAAAATATACCCTTTTGTACATTTGATAGGAACATTTCTAAACGCAAAAAGGGACCCTCGTGCTTTTGATGAGACTCGCTTGTAACCAAAACAGGTACTTTTTGCGTTTTAAAGGTTCGTTTGTTAAACTGAGAAACCGATGAACAATTTTGCCCCCTTTTTTATGAACTTAATTTTTCTGCTCTTTTCAACACTGTTCAACTAGCAGGTTTATAAAGTAGTAAAATTGTCGAAACCTTTCTCTGATTCTATTAACCCTTTAAGTCCCAATAGTGACCAAGATCAATGTTCTCTTAACGATATCCATACAGTGCCAAGAGATTTGGATATGAGAATTTATAAAATGAACACCTACTGCTTTGCTTTGATCTTTTATCAAATTCTCTCAACTCATTCTTTAAGGAAATATATAAAGATCAGTTTGGAGAATTTGTATGTGGATATAATGGGACTTAAAGGGTTAAAAGGTGTACTCAGGTGAATTAAGGAATGGGTCTCGGGAAATTTGTAGGGGGGTGGTCTGGTTCCAAGAGGATTCAACCTTTTCACTTAAAACTTGGAAGTCCATGACACTTCATAAAAGGGATATCAGTTTCATTTTGAATGATGGATTTTCTTTATCACGTGACTTGCGACAACTATTTTTTTGCTATTTATTTTTAGACTGCGAGCAGTCTCTCTTTTTCTTCCGGTTTAGTAAACGCGCCATCAGTCACGCGCCATCAGTCACGCGCCATCAGTCACGCGCCATCAGTCACGCGCCATCAGTCTCGCGCGTGGCCATTTGCGTGTCTCGCGTTTTGCTCGACAGACTACAGAAAAAAGAGAGACTGCTCGTAGTCTAATTTATTTTGTTCCAAATTTACACCTCTATAAAGAAATTTGATTTAATTCAATTTGTTTGCTAGTTAAGACTATAAGTACAAGGATTATGTAACTAATCGGGGTTTTTTGTAAATTAATTGTTTTGTACAAACTGCCGGTAACGTTTCCTTTTTTAAAGAGAGACTGGGGCGAGAAGAAAGCATTGAATAATTACCAAGGAATAAGATACTTTAAAATTCTCCGAATAATTTGACATGTTTAGCATTAAGCCTAATACAATACAATAAAAATTGACAACTTTTTAAAAAGTTTGTAAAAGTGGTGTAATTCTAAAATGTAAAATTTTGCATAACTAAGGCATAGCTGGTAATGTGACTTCACAAGCATGCAATGTCAGCACCAAAAGCAGTTCCTTTTATCCGTGTACAGTTACAATCAAAGATAAAGGAAGTGAAAAACAAAACGAGAGAAATAACGCTAAGAGCTGGGTATCAAGAAGGACCCATTCCATAATTCACACGGGTACTTACAGCGGAGATAAATATTGTAACCTAAGACATTTTTATACCTGAAGGGAAGTCGGAAGCGAAGTTGCCATATTTGAAATTGATCGTTTACTTATTTTCAGCACTTTAATCTAGTATAGTATAAAAATAGTAGTTTGCAATCAAGAACTGTAACACGATCATGCATTCTTTTTTTGATGATCCAATATGACTCACAAGAATCGGGAAATGACTGTCAAAATTCTTGATCTGTTATTGACAGTAATAAATAAAACTGCTGTGTTGTAAAAAGTGTTAAAAATAACATCACAAGAAGAGGTAATGAATGACATCCGTGGTGATTTAGACTATCCGGGAAAATTTTGATGAAGGTAAACGAAATTTAGTTCGAGTTAGTAAGGAATTCGATCCAGCAGTCACAGTGCAGTCTGAGGTAACCAATTAAGTAAACTGATAACTGGATTCAAGTCCAAAGAAAATAGGACTTGGCGGCTAGTAAGCCGGTAGTTCAACTTATCTGCGTTGGTCATTTTTACACCGGTAAAATTTACAAAACGATGATTTCATGATAGGAAAACTGAACACTTCGTGACCCCAGAAACGCATGATACATATAGCAGATATAGAGTAGCCAGCATCAGGCAATACTCAGGGGCACCCAACGTCAATTTTCGGGAAAATATCTGTTCGGAAGACACATGATTTGAGATCTAGATTTTTCGAAACATTTTTTTAAAAAAATTTCTTCCTTGACTGCCTCTCCTAGGATTTTCGAACATCTGAAAAATGGTATAATTGCCCATTTAAAACGGATTTTTACCCTAAAAAGGTCATCTAGAATTTTCGGGAGCCTTTTTTCTGGCTGAAATTTTTGAAAAGGTAAGTTTTGATCCCTATAATTTTCGAATCACTAGACTTTCAGCTGGGAAATCCGAACAGATGAAAAATTTTCAGGGGTTGAAAATATGCCTATATCTACGCTTTAAATACTAAAATACGTTTAACAATGCTATGTCTAAGTGGTTTTGAACTATGTTCTAGTTGGGTGCCCCTGAATACTAATCATCATTGTGAAGTTATTTTAAGACACCAGCAGTGTTCATTTAAAAGCTTAAAGATTAATGGACTACGTAACGCTATTTGCTACCTGTGTAAAAAGTAAAACTTATTTCGCATCAATTGAATTCGAAAACATATTAAATTCTCCATGGCCATTTTTGTTATTTAAGACCGTACTTAGAGATTATTAAGTGTTTCCTGTCGTTGGTGGCAACGGATGGCAAGGATGGACATGGATTGAAACTTGAAAAAGTGGGGCCATGCAAAAATCACCAGAAACAATTTTTGGTAAATGCTCCCTGATGAAATTGGTTTGATATCCTCCTCATACATGTAACTCTTTAGTGTTGTGTTTAGTTAAGGTAAAAAAACCACTGCAAAAACCGTGTGCGAACAATCTTGCTCAACGTTGGATTCAAAAAGATCTTGATCAGTCAAAATAGATAAAATTGAAAACGTTACAGTCAAGAAGACTTTTACAGGGACTGATCAAACAACGTGAAATAGAGTTAAGTTGCGATATTTCGACTGGCCAATACCTGTCTTCATCAGGTTTATTGACATATCACGAATTTAAAGAAATATATATGAAGTAAAATAATGACCGGAAATTACATAATATGACGTGGACGTAATGCCTTCAGCACACAGTAAAAGGTACTTGACCTAAAACAGTAATATCCGTCGTCGCCTTGGTGATTAAGCCAGCTTTTTAAATATATATTCACTATAAATATTTTTTCTTTATCTTAACTCTAGACCCTTTATTACTTTTGTATAATATTTTTGTCCGGCATAAACTATAACTGTCACTTTTGAAAATGTAAATTGACTAAAAAACAGGGTAGAAAAAAGCGTCGTAAAGTTTATGTTTGTTTACCATTCACGTACATTTACAAAACCGGTTGGTTAACATAATTCACACGGAATCGCGTTCACACCGCACAAAAAAGTTCCATTTACCGAAAATGACAGCCACAAAAGCCTGAAATTGGTATTCAAGTAATTTGAAGAAATGGAACATAAATTCCCGTTTGAAACATTCCGACCGGGAAATAAGGACTACCTTTTCAGACGTGCTGTTGCTCTCGGAAATTTTTAGCTGAAATTTGGCCCAAAATCGTGTTTCATTCACTTTTCAACAGGATTTTTCTGAAACATTTCTGTAAATGTCTATAAATGGTAAACAACCCATGTGTATCACCGCTGTTTCTGTTTTATTTTTGAGTATGATTTGCTTCAGTATATCAAGTGCGTCCAACAAAAAAACTAAATTTTTATACTTAATTAAGTTGGCAGGTTACCCTGTGCGCATGGACAAAAAATTGTGATAAGTTGGTGTTGGTGTTACCTCGGGTGCTGACCAAAACGATCGCAGGGACTGGGAACGAGATTTCGTGACGACTCAAAGATCGAAGAACGTTTAACGTTTAGGCGATAAAACATTCTACGACCTGTGGGCAAAAAGGATCGGCTTCAGAAATTTCCCACTATAACTGCATATCAGAATTAAAACAAAACTGAATGCAAGGCAGCTGGCACTACGGTAAAGGGCTGATTTTTTTGAGGCCAATATTTTTTGCTAACAAAATTAGCCTTCCTCAGGGTCAGAGCCGGCTCCCTTTCAGTGTAGCTCTGGCCCTAAGAATGGCTAATTTTGTTTACCGAAATATTGGCCTCAAATAGATCAGCCCTTTGCCATCTTGCGAGCTTTGGATTCAGTTTTGTTTTAATTCCTTGTTCAAGTGACGTCTGGAATTAGCACCTCTACATTAGAGAGCCGGTGAGAAAGAACCAGTCGGTTTTATATACGTGTCGAGTAGAACTCTGTTATTTAGGCGTCGAGTAGATCGATGCAGGCTGGATGCAGGCTAGGTCTTTGAAACGAAACATTCGGAAATAAACTCTCCCTTTTAGGTGTCTTTTTAACCTTTGTTTCATGTTCATTATTGATCCTTGATCAACTATTGTTGTTCTTGTTGTTGATGTTGTTGTTGTTGTTATAAAGTTATTATTCCAAAAGGTCTTGATAGCACAAATGCAGAAATAATTTTTAGAAACACAACGACACTTTTAAGTTTGTGGAATATGTTTCGATGTCCAGTCAAACATCATCTTCAGCCATACAAGGTGTAACACTAATAGCGTATATACATAACTATCCAAACAATGATTTTGAATTTATATACAATCATTGTTTGGATAGTTATATATGCCGATTTACTTGTACGCTACACTCTTTTTTTTTAAATAAGAATGTTGTTTCTCCGGCCCAGGCTGAATATTCTTATTTTTCTGCCGATTTTAGGCTGAAAATATTCTTGTATTATTCTTAAATTATAGCTTATGACATTTCCGTTTTAGAATTGTGCACGTGCTCCATCGCTTTTCGGTCAAGATGTCACGTCAAACGACACTTGGCCGTTTTGGCTTTAAAAAAAGCATTTCGCACAGAAATAGCGTGATGGAAACGAAAGTACCCGATTTTGTTTCAACTATGTCAAGGACAATTAAGTGTAATCACTGCAGTAAACTCTTTGTTAACCAGCAAGGGTTGTCTGTACATGAGAAATGTGTGCATGGTGTTAGATGACAAAGGCAGCCAAAATTATATCTATCCTTTTCAAAATCTCAGCCTGGCTTTATTCTTAAACTATTCTTAAAATTTCGCAAATTTCAGCCTCAATATTCTTATAAAATACATTCTTATAAAAAAAAAGAGTGTACTACTATTATACCTTGTACGGGCGAAGATGATGTTTGAAACATCGAGACATGTCCCACAAACTTAAAAGTGTCGTTGTGTTTTTAAAAATTAAAGTTATCATTATCATTATTATTATTATTATTATTATTATTATTATTATTATTACTATTATTTACATTATTATTGCATTATTGATCTTAGGAAAAACAACCTTCGCATTAAAAATTCCTGCTGATTCTGTTTGTCAAATTGTGTTTCTCTCAATTATTATTGTTAGCAAGGGGTCCTATGAATTATGATTTCCCGTGTTAGGGACACTTCTTCACAGTTAAGGATGTCCGGCATTTGACAGCAAGGAAATGTTTTGCGAAAAAAGGCATTCTTTACTTTAAAAAATACCTAAAATGATATACTGTACATTCCTTCTACGAGATCACGTGTACCGAACTTGTGCACGCGATCTGATCGTGCAGGATGGAAACGCTTACATAACATTTACTCTATGAAATATGAAATTACATCTTTTCACGTTCGCGGGGTCGAAACCCTAGCAGGGGTGGGGGAAGGGGTACCACTGAGAGAATTTTTAAAAACATAACCCTGTTTAGGATTAAAAAATACGCTCTGGTAGAAGAGGAAATCTCTCTTACGAATGAATACCTTGTTAAGTAGCATAGCTAGAGCCTGTTGAGTGTAGAGACGCGCCAAAACACTATACCTTGTCCGTCTAGCGACACCTTTCCTTAGAGTGAGGCGAAGTGCCCCTCCCTTTGGGTTTTAGTCACGCCTATTCGGGTTAAAATTAGTGGTTTTATTCTAAGAGACAGAGTCAGTATATCTATGGTTAATTGGTCTTCATGTACGTGCTTGCCTTGCAGAAATCTCGATTACTGGAAATGGAACGACCTTTTGGAAACCCAAGCTAAGCCAGTTGGTCATTTGATACTACAATCTATTATCACTTGGGGTTTGTGATATTTTTTTATAATGAACAACAAATACAACGGAAATGTTTATTAAACCGCCCTTTTTGACGAGACATGAATACTTTTGAGTCGCGAAAGCATGAAATTCAGTAAAAGAGATAAACAGGAAGGCGTTCAAGAAGCAACAAAACGACAACATACAAAATTTCATCACAGCAAACTGAGTAGATTTATGAGTGGTGGAGAATGACCTCCCGTGTTCCACTGGTCACCCAATACGATTGGCTATATATCACAAGAATCGAATGATTGACATGTATTGTGAGAGAGCAATCACTTCGTGTCTGGGTATTCTTTTAACAGGTCTTCCGTACCAGCCTCGGATTGCCCTGAGGTTTGCTTGCACTGATATTCTTCTTCCGCTATTAAACGAAGGAAGACGTACTGTAGTGCTTGGATGCAGTGGAGTCGTTTCTTAGATTGTTGGAGACCCAAACAGGTAATTTATTCGAGCTGTCATATTTTACTTTTTTCACGCCTTTGCATGGCAACCGAACTTCTGTGTTATGTAGGCTCACTCCATTCAATAGAGAACTGAGCGTAGCGTTATTTGAACTATTATCCTTTGTCCTGGCATTATTCAACTGAACTGCTCTGTGCATTTGAAAGTAGAAAATTTGCGCCCTAGTTTGTGTTTTGTGGCAAGATAACAGCTTGAGATCTCACAAAATTGATATTTCTGCTGAGATCCACCCCCTTCATATAATTTAATATTTTTTCTTCACCAACTTCAGTAACACAACTTGGCACGAGGAAGTTTAAGATCTCGAAAATCCTTCAGTACTCGTTGTGGATCTTAGGACTAAAATTTACTAAACGGGTCAGATAAAAAGAATTGTTCTCCAAGTTTTCTTAAAATGTTTGCTAAATTTTGTGACCGAGGCTGTCAATGGCAACAGAATTTGTCACTACATTTGGCGCCACTCGACTCCTGGTACGACGGCATGTGCCGTCGAGTAAACTTGCGAACTTTATTATTCACAGTTTTGTAAGCTAACAAGCAGTGATAATTTGAGTTTTGTTTCCATGCACCGTTTTTAGAAATTGGATTTTTCACTTCTAAAATACCATGTCATCTTCTTTGGTGTTAAAATTGTTACTGCCAATGCTCAGCTGCATCGAACGTACGAATGCCGATTGTGTTTACTATGGGACTAAATCTGTTTATAATTGTGTAAATAAATTGTAAAATCTTTTTCATCGATATGCGTGCACTGTAGTAAGTCATACAATGGTTAGTGTGTGACAATGGAAAAAGAGAAAATGTTGAAGTGCTTTTCTACACCCTTCCTACGCCCGGTCTGTGCGTGACAAGTACGGCTTGCGGGTCAAAAAATATTCTTCTCTGTGTGTCTTCATAGTCTATTTCTGTCCGGGTATGTTAATATATATATTGAAGCATGAACAGAGAAACGTTGATATTGTCATAGATTTAAATGTTAAAGTGTAATTTGACATTCTTTACCCAGAGCGTGCTTCTTGTGGCTTGGAACTCTTTCTCTGGTATTCACAGAAACGGGTTATAAATCACACAAAAGCCAGGAGCTTGGCTTTTTCAAACCACAGCGCTCCTTGAAAATGCCGCGAGGGGCAGTTTTGCTTGCTCTCTTTGGGCTTATAATAGGTAAGTATATTATCGCTTCTCTTTATTTATTATTCACCAGGCGGGTTATTTGTGCGATAATTCCTTTTGTAATGGTATCTGAGGGTATTAAAGTTGTCTCGATATAACACATGAAGCTAAGTTTTCATAGAAAGGAGACGATTGCAACATTTTGACACCACTAAATTTGATTTTTACGGTTCTGTTTAGTGCTTGTTTGTTCGCAGCAACAGGGGTAAATCTACGCCTTTCATAATCCATAATATCGCAAGCAATCAAATGATGTCTTATAGCTTGTTTTTTATTTATAGTTAAATAAAAAAGCAGGGCCGAAAACCCGAAGTCAGTTATGCCATCGTTGTGAACTGATAGGGACTTGATTTCGCGCGCTTGTGTAACGAGTTTTCCCTGTTAGAGACGGAAACGCCTTTCGCACGCTCTCAAATTTCTTCACTTTTTCACCCAACGTGCCGCGTAGATGTATGGCTGCGGCTGGTGTCGTAACGCCTTGCCCAAGTGGAATTAAACGTGATTTTTATCAGTAGAAAAATAATATTTGCACGTTATCAGTTAAGAAAAAAAAATATATAAACAGAACAATATAATTGGGTGAACTTTGCGTGTTATGAAAAAGCCGTTTGCAGCTGTGATGAAAGAGCAAGCGCTTTTCCCGGCTTTTGATATACTGTTCTGTTTGGAGTGCAGAGGGCGACAATTTTTTGTTAATGAACTTCTTCTTCATAAAAACAAAATTCTTATACTGGCCTTTGAAGTAGTTGCACTCACGTTATGAAGTCAACGATTTGCATTTTGAGTGATATTTTTTATCATAACTTTATCGCCCAAACCTAGGAATTTACAGGCGCGTTTGGTCAATCATTTGCGCTCGGATTTGCGCGATGTTTACTTATAAATAAGTCAATGTTTTCTTTTTAAGTAAGCATTTTTTTCTTTGACCTCTTAAGCTCAAAAAAATGAGAGGGGAAATTTTAGCATACATTTTTTATAAGAAGGAAGCGCAGTTGACGAATTTGAGCTGAGGTCGCTGAGTAGACAGATGGCTGCAGACAGATGAAGGGCCGTATTTAAAGCTCCGAATACTTAGGATTCCAAATTTTCTCGGAAACTTTAGATCACAATGGCAAAATATAAACAGTTGTTTTTAGTGGCTGATACCTTTCTTCCTTGAGCAACGGTCGGGGGTAGGGCGGGGAATCGCGAAATCGAGGCCTGTCAGCTGAACTCTTGACACATTCACCTGAGTGAAAGTTTGCAGCCATTGTTTGAAACCGATTTGTGGCCGGTATTCGAAAGAGCTAGACTATACGGTAAGCTTTAATGTCTTTTATGAACGTGATATTTGGTTAAGTGGTTGATATGGTGTTTCTTTTCTTGATAAGTTTAATTTCCTTACTTTTAATGGCGGTCTTTTAATGTCGTTCTTGCTATTTGAGCAAATGAGCCTTTTAATGTACGACGTCCATAATAATCTCGTTCCTGATAACATTAAGAATATGTTCACGAAACTGTCCTCTTTACACAGTTACCGGACTAGATCTGTTACTAATGAAAATTACCATATGTTGAACAAGTTAGAGCTGAAAATATGAAGGGAGCCTTCTCTATTTCCGGTGCTTTGATTTGGAACAGTATTTCACTTTCTATCAAAACACTTTAAAAAAAATCAATTCAGAAGGGAACTAAAGGGAAAACTCTTTGAAATACTGGAAAAAGAGGACGACTGTATTAGACTGTATTTCTGATATTACAGTGCAATTCTCAAAATCATAACATGGTGTACTTCCGTATTAAGTACAGTCTGCCTTCCTGTCTCATTCCAGCTATAAACCACGACAAACTAGATTGCTTCTAGGATTGTTCATTTAATTATATCAATATATATCTATAGAATTTTCTTTTTTCTCTTGTACCCGCCTCGAATAGCCTTCGCTAATTGCGGGCACAAGCTTTGTAAGATATACGTAATTTGAAATAAACTTGTTGTTGTTGTGTCAAATGAGCAGGATCTTCGGCCTTGAAGCTTCTTATATCTTTACACTTAATTACCAGATGTGATTCAGTTCGGGGAACAGGCAAGAGTTATTCATTGAGATTAAATTTAGTCATATTTTTTTGGGGGGTTTTCTGACACACATTGCTGCCCTGTATCACGTGAATGCAGAAATTTAAGCATATAAGCTTAACTCTGTTCAGGGTTATATGCTTTTGGTGAATGGAACAGATTTCTTTAATAGCTCTTATGTTTTTTTTCCCAGTGCGGGTCATGTGACAATACTTTAGAGAATTGTTTCTTTCAAATTTTGTCTTATTCTCATGCATAAGTACGCATAATTTATGAAATGAGTTGAATAGACTTTATCTTGTGTGTTTTCAGTGTTTTCCCAATGAATGAATTAATGTCCCAAGAGAGCCAAAAGGGCAACCCATAGTTGATCAAACGCTATCCAGCTTGTTTCATCAACCATACCAGACTTAATGAGAGTACAATGTACAGGAGATTGTAATTAACCATATGAATCAAGTTTTATGTTAGGACCTTGATAATGTGGGTTCAGCTACATGTAGACTAGCCAATGCTACTTAGGTGTGAATTCAGTCACAGACAGACTTCAGTATTCTAGTGGGTCTCTTGGGCACTTGGGCACTTATTGAATCTCAGAATGGATACTTTTTTAAATTTTTCATTAATTTCAGCAAGAAGTAAGTTAAAAAACAAAACAGTAATTATAATAACACTGAAAACGTGAAGATGTGCCAGAGCGGAATTGTAGTTGTTCATTGAAAGTTTATTTGTAAAAACGGCTAACAACTCCGACTTTGGGAAAGTCTCTTAGTAGTACCTTTAGTCATTTTTTCTATCTTATTGTCAGTAACGTCAATAAGCGAACTCTCTGGTGTTTCCTCATACTGTAAAAAATTAATGTCTAACAGCGTAACTGTGCAAATGGTTCAGTCCACAAGAAGCAGATAGGGCAGTTAAAGAAAATAATAACCAATTCTCTTCTTGCCCACTTCAGTTTTTTTTTTAAAAGGGAGAGGATGACTGGTACAGGTGGGTGCTAATTGGGTTATTCCAGAAAAAATCCAGCCCTCCCAATGGAAGGCACGTTTTTTTGACCCCCCCCCCTTCCACCTGGATTTCCAAAACTGCTTGAGCCCCCCCCCCACCCACCCACCCATCTGGTTTTCCATAAAATTGTTAGATACCATAATTTTAATTTACACATAATGCAGAAGATTCTTGTAGGCATTTAGTGGATCTTTTTATTACAGTCAAAACAGGTCAAGCGTACCCCCCAAGATTCCGTAACTAGTGTCAAATTCAAATCGGAATTACTGCATGCGTAATGAGCGGTACATAATTTACAAGAACTTGTCTGTATTTGGTCAGATTAAAAATCTTTGAATCAATTAAAATTCTTAGAAGACATTTACATCAAATTCAGGGAAACTGAGCTGGTAGAAATTTTGTAACTGAATCGTGTGTGAATTCACAGCTCATTACTCATGCAAGAATCCAGAGACGAATCTGAAATCTACAACTGCCAACGAATAATAAATTCATTAATGGAATTTTGGGGGGTACACTTGACCTGGCTTGACTGTAAATAAGTCTCAATTCTCCATGAATTCTGTGTTTGTTGTGAAAGTTAACTATATTTTCATAATTATCTTCTTAAAGAGGGGGCGTTGGGTTTTCGAGTTTTCAGTTTTGGCCAATTTTTAGGTTGGTTTTTCAGTTTTTGCACTGAAAAACATCACTTTTTCAGTTTTGTTGTCTATTGCGGTTTCCGGTATTTTTTCATTTTTTAGCGTCTGGTTTTCTTTTTTTTTTTTGGCAAGAATAGAGCAGGTTAGATTCCCCTGTTTGTCTCTGTGCAGTCACATGTTAGGCTATTTTAAAAGTTGCTTCTATTTTACAGTCAATCCAGGCCAAACTGCAATGTGGGATTCTGGAGTTTTGATTGAGGTTTACACCTATAGGAGCGCTTTTTGCAAACGCAAAATTCCGTCATTGGTAGTCTTTACACTAGAGCCTAAATGAGCTAAGAAATATTTCAAGACGAGTAAATTTTAACGACTTCAAGTGAAATAAAGCTTCACACACAACCAATTCTTTTATACTTCAGGCTAACTTAAGGGTATTTTCCCATGCAACATAATTAAGATTGATTGATATGTTTTGCCTTTCTCAAAGCTCAGTGACAGTGACAGTCGGTGAACTGTTGGATGACGGTCTACTAACACACGGCTGACAGATTTTTCGTGGAACTGTTGTTCAATTTTACCGTTTGGTCCCTATGTTCCACATATCATTAATGTTTGAGTTCTAGACCAGGGTTTTGAAAATTGAGCTGTATAAATCTTCAGTTATGATGGTTTTGTATTTTTTTTTCAGTGGTGATCAACATCTATCGCAGTTTTTTGGGTTTGGGTAATTTTTAGAGTGGTTTTTCGTTTTTTTTTATAGATGTTATGGGTTAAAATTTTCTGTCGGTTTGAATTTTTTAAAACTAGTTTGAATTTTAAAACCAATTTAAATTTTTCAAACTAGGTTAAAATTTCCAAACCAGTTTAATTTTTTTAAACTGGTCAACCTTTTGAGTGAAGGCAGGGTAAATGCAAATCGTAATGTAACGTGTTCGCCCAGCTTGGCTGAGAATGACTCTATACTGCTCAAGAATAGAGAAGGAAATCACAAATAAAAAACAGGACCTTTTGAACCTGTGCGAGTAAACATGTGTTTCCTAAGATGATTGACGAAACAGAAAAAGCCAATGAAAATTCCTTCGAATTTTGCAAAATGCACAGTGCAATACAACGAATTTTGCTGTAATTGAGGCAGGCCCCATTTTTAGGTTGGGTGCTTGATTAAAATAATCAATACGGCAGGGTTGTCATTAAGAGCCGGGGGCCGGGGATTTTCCGCGGCTACTAAGAGGGTGGCCCCTGGCTACTTTTATTGGAAAATAGAAGAAAAATAGAACCAAAAGAAATCCCTGGCCGTTTGATTCCCTTCCTACTTGTTGTATTTACCCGGCAACTTGAAATCTTAGTGACAACCCTGATACTGTATTTCAAGTTGGCATGCGGTTCAACATCGAAGATAATTTTTATAGCTGTCTGTAGTGGACTGCTACGCGACAGCGTTTGGACTAAATGCCCTAAATTTTAATGACTACTTTGAGTATTGTAGAAGTAAAAACTTTAGAGCCAACCATCCATACAGTGCTTCTGATAGGCTGCGGAAAAAAAAGCCAAATTTTGTGGGATTTGACAGATTTGACAGATTTGTGGAAAAATTGACCAATTTGGTGGGAATTTCGCGGAAATTTTCAGGGCTAACTCCGCCATAAAACAATCAGTAAATAATAGGCCAGGAAATGGTTAGAGAAAAAAATTTTTCAAGGTCAGGTAAAGTGAGGGAATTTCTCTTGGAGTCAGGGAAAATTTAATTCAGAAAAATTGAACAACAAGGGGATGTTGGGTTTTCAAGAAAATCAATCCTTTTTGCCATAATTTATTATGCTAAGGAACTTTCAATTCATGTACATTACAAGTGAATTTGACTTGCTGAAACCGTAAATAAATGGGTGGAGAGGATGGCTGTGAGGGGAGGTTTGAGTCTACTGTCGTGACTAATATTGGTCAGGGACATTTAACATTTGGTCAGGAAAATGTCAAAGAAAAGGCAGGGAATTTCAGAAACCTCTGGCTGTGGTAACCAATTGCTTGAGAAGACATATGTACTTGTATGTTATTGCTATGTTCGACCAACAAACTAAGTTAAATGTACGAACCGTTGTATACTCATTTTACAGCTATGCATCAACTTGTATGTACTGGTTCTTTAAACATGATTTTATAATTTATGTCACAAATTAAATATTGTTCTTCATCTCAGTGAACTCCTACATATCTGTCTGTTTGAAACAACATTTTGGCTGAAGTGTACTGTTGCTTTCTTTGCATGAATCCTGCAGGCCGCTGCAGTTGTGCTGCAGAAAGACTGCTGACATGCGCAATAGCTTTCGTCTAGTATAAACATCAGTTTCTCTCTTAACTGTAGTGAAGACTTTAAAACTTACCAGGCAGTTTTTTACTTTTAGGGGCCACTTCACAGGACTGCACTTTTGAGCAGAATGTGTGTAATTACAAGCAGGACCAGTCAGATGAATTTGATTGGAGATGGTTTAGGGGAAGCACATCTTCCTCTGGTACTGGACCTACTTCAGATCACACTTCAAAAACTAACACAAGTACGTAACAATGTTTCAAAAATAAAAACCAGCCACAGTGGAACTTCAATTTATTGGACCTCTGTATAATGAAATCCTTGGTATAAGGAACAATTTCTTCAGCCTGGCCAAAATTGTAGTAAAATGTATGAAACAGAACCTTGATTTAATGAAATCCTTGTTATATAATACAATCCACCGGTGGAGAGATCAAATTTACCTCTATACAGTGGATAAATGTCAGCATGTGATAAAAGATGAATGCCAAACAGACCAACAAGGATAAAATTTATGTGACTACAGTAATGTTAGGTTGAGTTTGTAGTGCAGTAGCTTATGTATCCTCACTACTGAAATGTTATTATAGTATAATTAACTATAACTCAATGGAATGAACATTTTGGTAGTTTTCCTGAAAATTCTTTATATGGAGGTGTTTGATATAACAAACCCTTGATTTAACAAACAAATTTCTCCAGTCGAGGTTCCACTGTACTGTACTAATGCAAAGGGAACCTGAATGCTCTATTTACTAATAAAATAATGAAATGTATTTACCCGTTCCTGTGGGCCTGTGTCTTTATGAGTCGTTTTGGAAGGGATTTGAATCTGATCAGAGACGGTTTTAAATAAGACGCTCAAGTTTCATCTCACGTGTCTAATATTGTCATGTTAACTATTAACTCTTGATCTCCTTGGGAGATGATCTCGGGTTTCAATTTAACGGCCACGAGAAGAGAAAAGAGACAAGGGATGAAACTCAGTAGCAGTCTTCGTACAATCTGTGACTCCACTTGAACTGACCAGTTCGATCCGACGGCCGGCAGCCTTTGTCTGCAATTTCTGCGACATGCGACGTGAATGAATATCCTCTTTGTGGTAATTTCAATGTTGTTCTCTGGTGAGTCGAATTATATTTTTTCCTCAGTTGCTTTCCAGATACAAAACAATTGATAGATATATTATTAAAATCAAAGCAACTTTTTACAAAGAGATTGTTCAGTTTACGATTCTTGTTGCTATTATTGGAAATAGAAGCAGTAAATATTTTTTCGTTATCACCTATATAAATATTAAATTGCTTTCTAACTTTAAAATTTAAATTTCCACTCTAATGGCCGCTCAAAGATACTCCAAAACAGGTGTCGCATAACTTTAATCCCTCGTGATTCAGCATGGTATGATGATCTGTTTTCCTTTTCCGACACATCCATGCAGCTGTCGAATAAAAACAAAAGAGAGCATCGTGAGAACAATAGAACCATCTTAACAAAACATACGTCTGATCTGGCAAACTTACTTGCGGTCAAGTCAAGTGTAGTCACAGATCGGACCAAAAGTAGCTTCTAAAAGCAACGCAAATCTAAGCAGGAGAACGGGCGTCATAAAACATATGAAACCAACAACCCTGTATAATTGAACCTTTAATTAATTGAGGTGTGGGATTCTAGCCGACTTTATTCATAATAACAGGGTAATTACCCCTCAAAATAAAAGTGCCCTCATTTAAGGTTCATCCCTGGTCTCTTTTCTTTTCTTGTGGCCGTTAGTGGAGAGTTAACAACAATGTTAACCGTCTCAAATCGGATTCAAATCCCTTCCAAAAGGACTCATAAAGACAAAGGAACAAATGTAAATACATTTCATTATTTTATTAGCAAATACAGTGTTCGTGTTCCCTGTGGCACTTGTAGCCTCAGGGATGTAGCTAAGGAAAAGCTAAGCAGGCTTTTAACCCTTGAAACCCTAAGATCAAAATATGAATTCTTATTTGTTGCCCCTATTCATTTCAAGGCTGTGCTCTAGCAGAGCCCGGTGGCCTGTGTTGCCTATAACTGTTGTTCTCGGGTGACTAGAAAATCTTAACTTTTTCGTAGAAATCGTACGCTGGATATACTGGATTTCACAAGTTCAGAGCACTGGGCTCCCTTCAATTTTTCTTAGAGCACAGCCTTGCATTTCCTGCAGACGTTGTGGGAAGAAGTTGATAAAATATCAAGCAAATTCATCTTGGGTGATCATGTCCATAATTCTCATGACCACTCTATTTTACAAAGTATTGATACGATTATTACAAGGAGAAATTTGATGCTGATCACTCTTAGGGCTTAAAGGGTTAACAGTACCAGTCAAGCTTGCTTTACCCCAACTGCTGCTTTACAATTTCTCTGAGTCTCTGTTGTTAAAAGGAATTTGAGCTGGTGGTAGGCCTTTAATTATTCAGATGGTAAATTTACCCAGCAGTCGACCAGCTCTTAGTGACATCCCTGTGACCTGAAACAGAGCTTGCAGTATCAACAGGCAAAATTTCACAAGTCAGGACACTCTCCTTTCCAAATGTGCACCTCTTTCTGACTTTTACCAATTTGCACCTTTAATTGTTGGTCAGACTGCACCCTTGATGAATCATTGAGCCCTGTTTTCGGTCCTGAGAGCGACAGACATCAAATTTCTCCTCACAGACACAATGTTTTCTTTTTATAATCAAGAGAAAATGGTATGAGAATAAATTAAAGTTAAATTGCCAAAAGGAGGTTACAAAGATCTTATAACAGATTATCCCAACATATACCATATGAAATGTTTGAGAATACTTATAGTGAAATTGTTGTAATTATGTTGAGGACAGGAATTCTCTTTCACTTTCGTTCAGTCCAATCCTACATGATTGTATAGTCAAAATTGCCAGCACATGAAAGTATACTAAAGTATACTTCTGAATAGCTGGTTTCATTCGAGTGGTCACACTCCAGTGTTTTGACCACTTTGTAGTCGTAGTGTCAAAAGTTACATGTACAGTACATGCTTTTATTGTGGTCTCCATATCTGACACTTTAACCCATTCGCTCCTGGAGATTTTGCCGAAAAACGCGTTTTGAAGCTAGTCGAGTGGTTTTCTGGTCACTGTCGTGCTATATAATCACAAACCGGTTTACAGGTCGTACACTTGGCGGCCTTCTGATCCAGATGCAAAATATCAGCTTGCGAAGTTCGGGCATGCGCAGAAAGCAAAATTTCGAGATAGTTTTTGGGTTTAAAAGTGACACAGCAGTCTTGACTTTTACTTTTCGCTTTCTCTCCTCCCTTCTTTTTTCGCTTTTCTTGCCTCATTTTTTTTTTCTCTTGCTGGGCATTTAGTAGGCTTCATTTTGGTGGGAAGAGTTTTTAGGAAAGCTTTTAGGATCTTAGGATTAGGTGAAAGGAAAGGTAGGTGGGTAATGGAACAAGATTTTCATGGAGATTTTCAGGTCCTTGTCACGTGGTTTTTTGCTTCTTTCTCCGGTGTCCTTGACTGAATTGTGCTCATTCTGGTATGGTTTGAAAGATCTCTTCACTCTGCACAAGTTAGCGAAGAAAGTTGTCCTTGACCGTTAAAACTGATGACGTCACAAGGGGTAGAAAGGACCTGGATCCGCACAGGCGGTTACGGGCGGTTCAGGGGCGAATGGGTTAAATAAAATGCCTTAATAAATATTTTTCATTTTCTTATAGTTTATACTGTTGGAGGCAATTCCATTGATGGTGCAAAGTGTGTGTTTCCATTTGTTTATGGTGGAAGAACATACAACAATTGTACAGATACTGCTCACTCCCTGCTGTGGTGTTCAACAACTAACAATTACCCCAGCGATAGAAAATGGGGAAACTGTGCTCCAAACAGTAAGTTATATAAATCAATGCCTTCAATAAGGGCTGGTAGCGGGCCAAAACTGCCTACTAGTTAGCCATCAGTAGCCGGCTACATCTACTTTCATCTCCTTCTACCATAACTACTGACAAAAAAGAAGCACAATCGAATAAAATTGTAAAGCATCTGTTTCCCACTTTTGAATGACGTTAAACGTATACTTAAACAGGTTTAGATCTGTGAAACGTTCAAACCCTGCAATGTCGTGGGACGCCTGGGACATTTCAACGGCATTTTTCCCAATCTTGTATGTATTCTGAAGAAACAACATGGCGTCTGCGGTAGAAAATGCCTCTTGAAAGCCCCTGGAAATGCTATTCTGCCTGAATAAACTTGACTTAATTGACTTGCCTTGAGTGTAATCAGGGTACGTGTACTGCTGTATACATGTCTTGTACATGTATGATGTGAAATAGAGAAGAGAGGTCATTATGTCAGGCTGCCATGGCAGCAAGATTTCTGGATTGCATCAAACTGAAAACGTCACTGAAAAAGTGAATTCTCACAGCTGTTTCAAACTTCATGATCTTAATCAATTTCATTTAAAGTGGCCAGAATCTATTTATAAGGGTGTTGGTTATGTTTTTTAATCGCGTTTTTCAGCAGGAACGATTAAATCGATTTCCATGATTTTTGGCATCCTAGCTTAATCAATAATAGTTGAACTTTAAGAAAATGTGCTTTATTTTCGTGTAGGTTTAAAAACGTTTGAAATATCGGCATATGTTTAAAACCACATTTTTACATAATATGACAATATTAACTTCGAAACCAAGACAGATTTTTCTCTAACTTCAGCAAATAAGCCTCAGAGCACTTGAGTTTTATAGCTGCAACTTTGAAGTCAGTCTTGACCATAGAACTGCCTGTACAAATACCTGATCAAAGTTTGTAATTTATTCCAGCTTGTAGTTGTTAGATTTGCGATCACATTTGCACGGGCAGTTTGTCATTGGGAATAATGAAAAGAATAAGACGATTGTCATATTTTTTTCACCTTTATCCCCAAGTGGCAAACTTCCCGCCTAAAAAGCTTGAATAAATTACCAAATACAAGGGCTTTCAGTGCAGCTGAAAAAATGGTTAAATGGTTAGTTAGAAGTACTGGAGTTGTTGGCTTTATTTCTCCCCATAATGGAAACCTGTGCGGATGCTAAAAACTCTTGCCAGTTTTTCGTAGATGCTATATTTTACCTTGTTAAGATAGGTTTTGAAAAGAGAGGGACAAATACAAAGTAAGTTTGATGAATGGAAGTTCTTCCATCTTGCCCCGCATTTAGCATAGAGTTGTTCTTCTTAAATGTATTGCGAACTGTATTTGTCGTAGGTTTCTGATTTCTCAGTTTCTTGCAACTGAAGCTTTGGGCAAGGATACTCTTGGAGATAGGAGATAGTCCATTGGCAGTTTTCCTCTAATTGTGCGTCAACTTTCACAAATGTGTTAACGTTGCATTTTCAGGCTAAATTTGACCAGGTATTATTTTGTGCAGCGAGTTCTATGGTCACCATTGACTTCAAACTTGCAGATATAAAACTAGAGAGCTCTGAGGCTTATTTGCTGAAGTTGGAGAAAATCTGCCTTAGGGTTTTGAAGTTGTTGTCATTTTTTGTAAAAATGTGGCTTTAAACATATGCCTATATGTCAAATGTTTTTAAACTTACAAGAAAATAAATCACATTTTCTTAAAGTTTAACTGCTATTCATTAAAGGTGTCAAAAATCATCGAAATCAGTTCAATCGTTCCTGCCAATAAACACAATTCAAAAACATAACCAACGTGCATATAAATAGGTTCGGGCCACCTTAATTTGGGAAACTGATGTTGATGAATATTATTAACGTTATTGATACAATCATGTATGGCATGCATGACCTTGAGGAGTTGAATGCTGGGTCCACCTTTGTGGGAGGAAACTCCTCTCATCACCTTCGACCATTGCTTCCCAAGCAAAATTACATGAAGATTACTTTGGTTATTTTTCTCTTAAAACACTATTGTCTTCTTTTACGACTTGGCTCACCTCAGTTACACTGTCTGGTTGTTTGATTGACTGATTTCCATTTCAGGTGTTTATCCTCTGGGTTGTTATCAGACGAACTTTTTCAGAGCAACCATATTGAGAAGTATCACAGGCTCTAATGTCATACAGCAGTGTATCAGTGCTGCTGCAGCCTCAAGACAGAATTATCAAGGAATTGGTATAATGAAGGTTGTCTCCAACTATAATTGTTATGCTGATACTCAAGCAGATCTTCGTTACAGCCAGTACAGTTCAAAGAAATGTAGCTCAAGTTTGAATGCGGCAAATGAGACAGTTGCATTCTTGTTTACAGGTATAACTATACATAATTAACTCTTCCATTGCATTGTTATACACGTACTAATAACATACCCTATTATTACACGTAACAATTATGTAGTGTAATTTTTTGCTGTGTATTACACGTACAACATGTACATAATCATTATGTACAAAAAACTGTTTGTTGTTTCTCCTCTTTTCTTTACTTTTTAAAATAACCCTTTTTCCATTATTTTAGTACCCTTAACTCACAAGGTGTACCCTATATTGCCAGGAAGCTTATGGTGTATAAGCCCCCAGCTTCTATATCGGCTTTCTTGTCATTACCACTTTAGAACATTTGTAAAATAATTTATTTAGAATGGTGCTATCATCTTTAACACATTGTGAATTTCATGTACATTGTTTAACATGTATTCTTATTTGGTCATTGGCAAAATAAATGAATGAATGAATGAATGAATGTGTAATATATCCCTCCTCTATTCTGCGCCCTGTTGGGGGCTCATGTTTTGGGAGTATACGTCATAGTTAATTAAAGTGCAATGGTTTGGAAACCCTGTGTTATATGTTTTTGTTAGCTTTTTTGGACCTTACCGTGCACAACCTTCAATAGCATTCCTCTAATTTTGAACTTACTAACCAATAGAAACATTGCAAATTCATTAGCATACATTACCATACCCCAAAACATTGGAAAAATAAAAATTACCTGAGATAAAAAATTAACTACAACATATACATGTACAGGTGCATGTTACTCTGTTAAAAAGAGTACATAACTGACAAAGAATATTTTAACATAATTTACAGTAACTTACTGTTGTAGCACAGTAATTTAAATGTGTTTTTGCTAATAAAGTGCATGTGTTTGTTTCTTTTAGGACGTTATATGTACATCGAGGCTTCGTACCCAAGGCGGCCTGGGCAGGCTGCACGTCTTTTTAGTCCTTTAGTTACTGTGTCAGGATCAAGTACAAAATGCTTAGAGTTCTGGTATCACATGTATGGTCCCCATGTGGGGTCACTAAGTGTGTACACCAACACAACTACTGGTATTCTGAGCACTGCAATCTGGTCAAAAAATGCAACACAAGGAAATTTGTGGAAGTCAGCTGTTGTAGAAGTGCAAATGAACCAATCATACATGGTGAGTTTTGAGATAGCATTATGCACTGCCATCCTGCTGGGGCTTGATTGACCATGGGAAGGCCCCAGGTATTTGCCCAATTATGTTCACAAATCCTCTCCCTGACCAAAAATGACACTTCTCCACTAAAAAGGAAACCATTACCCCTCCCTTTAGGGCAACAAATGGTTCAGATGAGGCCTCAGGTCACAAAGTGCCAAACTGATTCAATCTCCCCATCTGGGGCTAAGAATTAGCAGCAAATGTCGGCATCAACTTCAGGGACAGGGCCAATATTGTACCACACCTTGGGCTCTTGACTTGGTATAGTACAAGTGGCAGGGTTCGTACAGAGTCTTGAATTCTTGAAAAAGTCTTGAAATTTCCCAGCAGTTTTCTAGACCTGGAAAAAGTCTGGAAAATAGAGAGAAAGTCTGGAAAAATGCTAAAAAGTCTTAGGTTTTACAACAAGTGCTATTACACTATTATGCAGGGTAAAAAATTAGCAGCAAATGTTGGCATCAAATCTTGCGCATTGCCTGTGTACATGTATGAACCTCATAGGGTCAATTAAACTGCCCAGTATGGCCACTGTTAAGTGCATTAGACTTGTAACATTCATTTTTATTACATTTTAATTATGCAATAGTCAAGTTCCTCCATCAGGAACTGGATCCAGCCGTGGATGTGATGTTAATAATAATATTGTGATCTGTAAATATTGACCTTCTTGCTGTTAAATTTATTTACATTATGTACTGATAAATGAAAATAAGTTGTCGACACGTTAAAATGAAAAACAAGAGGGAAAAAAAGCAAACAAACATGTTTTTAATAGACAAGAAAAAAAGGAAAGAAAAAAACCTCTGTTATTTATCAGTGGGTGATCAAAGTCAAAGTGCAGACTGGCAAACTGAGAATTTTTCAAGAAAATTAATATTTAACTCTCACCTTCACCTGTCATTGTCTTTTGACTTATAGCCCTTATTAATTTTTGAGCTGTGATTTTTTAGATATACGTGCATAGCAACAACAACAACAACAACGACAATAGTCTTTATTTCCCTTAGCATCCAAATAAGAATTACTAATGTAAAAGATATTAAATGGAACAGTATATATGCATTGCTTATTTGTCTGAGTATAAGAGGGTTTCTAACTGATTTAAAAAAATTAATGTTCACTGTGTCACTGGCACCTCATATTTTTGTGTTCAGCTGGTTTTTGAGGGAGTCAGGGGCAGCAGTTTCAGAGGAGACATTGCTATTGATGATATCCAGTTGAAAGATGGTTCCTGTGCTGCATCCTCAGGTCTGTACACTCTGTAAAAGAACTTTACATTAATGCAGCAAGATTAGCCCAGTCCTCAGGGCACTGACTGTAGAGCTGGAGGTCACAGCTTTGATACCTGGGGCAGGACCAACACACAGGGTCTTAAAAATATCAGAGAAATGAAGGTACTCCCTTCGCACAGCCTGCAAGTGGCTAGATCTTTGCTGTTGGCCAGAACCTCTTTAGAACCTCTAATTAATTTTTGATAGGTCCTTGTTGGCCCAAAGCTCTGTTGTTTCAGAGTTCGGGTTCATTGTTAGTTTTGTTTTGGTTAGGGCTATCTATTGTTTTCTAAACCAATCCTGTGAGCCATTCTTAGAGCTTCCGGTCCACCCGATGTTTGGACGGCCCTGGTGACTATGTAAAATGGCAGTCCCGTCTCCAGGTCGATACTGAAGTAAAAATAGTGTCCCCAATTTAGTACTTCTGTGCTAAATTCATTGACATTCATTGTTTAATCTGGACAATAATAGGTGACGCCCACTCCAAAACAAATTAATCATAATGAATTATATAATTTAACCACGATATAGGCAGTTAAAATATGAGAGTCAACGGATGCTTTTGTTTACTTCTATTAATTTTAACAAGTATGTCTTCTTGATAGTTTGCGATTTTCAGAAGGATATGTGCGGTTTCATTCAGGACACTTCTGATAATTTTAACTGGACTCGGAATAAAGGTTCAACTCCAACTTCAGGGACAGGGCCAATACTGGACCACACCTTGGGCTCTCGACTTGGTATAGTATAAGTGACAGGATTTGTACAGAGTCTTGAATTCTTGAAAAAGTCTTGAAATTTCCCAGCAATTTTCTAGACCTGGAAAAAAGAAAGTCTGGAAAAATGGTAAAAAAGTTTTTTCAACAACAAGTGCCATTATTCATGAGTGATTTTCTTTTCGTTGTGGTCAAATCGTATCTACAGTTTCACCCATACGTTTAGAGTGCATCCAGAGAAAAGCTTTGTTCCTGCTTTGTTAAGGTCTGTATTGATCACCTATTATTGATAACCCGTAGTTACTTAAACAAGGAATGACCTACAATGACCTACAATGACCTACAATGATCTACAATGACCTACAATGACCTACAATGATCTACAATGATCTACAATGACCTACAATGAGCTACTATGACCGGACGTGTAATCCCTGTAATGAGCTAAAATGACGAGTTTAGAAAAATACAAAAAAAAAAAAAGATCAGGGGACGTGTGTTGTAGTTACTAAAACAAGGAAGAACCTACAATGACCTACAATGGCCTACAATGACCTACAATGATCGACGATGAGCTACTACAAGCTACAATGAGCTACTACGAGCTAAAATGAGTTAAAATATGCCCTACAATGAGCTACAAAATGACAGACAATGATGTTTGTCGTGTGTCATGCTTGGACGTGACACTAGGCTCATAGTATTAAATTGCCAAGCACATTTTGAAAAGACAAAACAAAAATTGTGCCTGATCTCAGGTAACTTGACAAACCTGAAAATAGATTATTGCAATCGTGTTTTACCGGTAACACTATTATACCTTGTATTGACGGAAGTCATGCAGGCACTCCCTTATTTAGCCTAGATGGGTATGGGCTGCTGAGCAGGATATGGATTTTAATATTTAGTGTTACAAACAGAGCATCCTGTTGGATCGAAAGCCATTTAAAGGGTCTTATGATGTCTAATACAGGCCAGGGTACTTAAAAAAAATGAACAATTTTTCTTTCAACAGGCCTCCTTTTTTCATCTCTACCTTACGTCTCTTGAAGATCCCCCGGGATCGACTGTTGGGGTGACTGTGTTCAATTTGTTTGAAAAAAAGACAAGACAAAATAAAACTAATGCGAAAGGTTGCAAGGAATGGTTTGGACAAAAGTCACAGTATCATCATACATGTATTATTACACTGTAAATTTATCTCCAAGCGTAATAATTAGAGATGCTGTCATCGTTAAATGGGCTGTCATGCAGTAGACTAAACGCGTTACGTTTACGTAGACATGTCCCCTGATCTTTTTTTTTTTTGTCTTTTTCTAAAATCTTCATTTTAGCTCATTACAGGGATTACACGTTCAGTCATAGTAGCTCATTGTAGATCATTGTAGATCATTGTAGGTCATTGTAGATCATTGTAGGTCATTTTAGGTCATTGTAGATCATTGTAGGTCATTGTAGGTCATTCCTTGTTTTAGTAACTACGATTGATAACCTTGAGTCTGGAGAAAAGAAATGATAAATTGTTTTGGAAAAACGTCTTGAAAGTCGTCTTGAATTTTGGATTCAAGAATCTGTATGAACCCTGAAGTGGTTTTTTGTTATTCCTTTATTTTCACATTCCTGTTTAAGCTTTGCAGTCATTAGGAGTAATCTACCAACAAGCACTAACCTATAAAATGAATACAGCATTCTGTCAACAACAAAAAATATGGTGCTTTTTGATGATTATGATTATCATTGATTTATATTTTAATTTTATTGATACTTCCTTTATTACATTTTATATTTTGATACTTTTTGTATCACATCATTGTTCAGGGATTTCAATAAGCACCGACAGCCGACGAAACGTGTCGGCTACTTTGCTCATAGAGGGCGGCTACTTTTTTCAGAAAGAAGAAGCAACTAGTCAATGCTAGATTGCAGTCATTTTTGCACAAGTTTCTTTAAAGGTTTACACACAGTTTGTATGTAATTATTTTAGTTTTCATTATTTGTTCATTGCCTGTAGAAATTGATTGTGTGACTGATAAATTGAAAGCTACATTTTCTTGAATGAAAAACACGCTCTTTTGTCCTCAAATTTAGTACCCAGAACGCTGAAAATCGCATCTTAGGGCTTTGAAATTTCAAAATTTTCTGGGGCAGAACGTCATAAGCAAGCAAGCCATAATTATCTTTTATGTACACAAACTAAGATGGGTAAGGTTTTTTCATTAATATTATTATTACTTGATAGGCTAATTTTGTTTGTGTACAGTTACAAATGAGCAGACTTGCTGTACATCTTTGTTTACTAGCTCTTAACCTTCAAAAGCAGAAAAACAAGTGCATATTTTACAGTGCAAGAAACTCAAATAGCTCCGGGTACCACCCAAACATGAATGGCCCAATCACAGGTCACTTTCACCAAAAAAAGGAGTCTAACTTTGTATCGGCAGCACATTTGGACCACAATAAAACTTCCAGATGGTCTTGCTGTAATTGTGTTATCTAATAATGTTTTTGTTGTATCTTATTTTGATTTTAGGTTATTATCTTCTGTTTGAGGCAAGTTCTCAGACACCTGGGTCCAAGGCTAGAGTTATGAAATCTTACAATGCAACATCATCCAAGGGCATGTGTCTTAACTTCTGGTTCATGATGTATGGGTCATCTTTGGGAACTCTGAATGTTTATCAAAAAGTAGGATCTAGCCTTGGAAATGCACTTTGGAGTATTTCAGGTGACCAGGGTTTGCAGAGAACCTGGCTGAAGGGACAGGTCACATTTAACAGTACAGGAACATTCAACGTAAGTGCTATAGAAATAAGCTGTACATGTTTTTGTAATTGCTAAATAATGATGAAACTGTCAAGCTAACAAAACAAAATTGACTAGTGTGTTAGGCTAGGATCCTCCTTTTCATTCTGTAGATTTTGATTTGAATCTTTGTTTTTGAGGGCGAAAAATGACTTGGGAGTTTAGG
The DNA here is from genome assembly GCA_964035525.1 of Porites cylindrica. Classification (NCBI taxonomy): domain Eukaryota; kingdom Metazoa; phylum Cnidaria; class Anthozoa; order Scleractinia; family Poritidae; genus Porites; species Porites cylindrica. Next base: position 56,377,463 of record OZ037776.1, read on the forward strand.
AAACCAGCCCTTGGCCTTTTGCTGTTTAATGTTTTGTCCAGATTAGATTTATTTGTTTAAATCTCACAGGCTGTATTTGAAGGAGTCAGAGGAGGAGGTTCAAGGAGTGATATTGCTATTGATGATGTATCAATGACTTCTGGGGAGTGTTCTGCTGCAGGTGAGTAGCTACTGAATGAGGTGGTTTGTTACGTTACCTCAACTCCAGTGGTGCTAACTAGAGCTCTTTGCTTATGAGAATGAGCTCTCATAAGCAACCACATGGTAAAACAATAGAGGGTGATAGCTAAGGAGAGCCTCAGAAACTCATTTACAATTCATAATATAAAACAAAAGAAGTTAATGTTTTACGAGTGTCTTATATCTGACATAGACATCACATGTCCAAACTTTATGTCCAATTTTTTTAGACCAAAATAACCCAAGATCTTTATCAAAGAAACACTAGTACAGTGTGCTGTTTCATTAAATTGTTTCAAGATGTATATGAATAAGACTCTGAGTGGTTGCTTACAAGAGCTTAACAACAAAGGAAAAGTCCAGTTGGGTAATCTCAAAAGTGGTCGCAGTCACTTTTGGGAGCCGCCACTCATGAAAGCTTTTCATTACAAAGTTTAAGTCACAGTTTAGATGGGTTTTCACAAAGGTGGTCATAACTAGAGCTTGTTGCTTACGACATTGGTCGCCAAGACAGCTTTGACTGTAATTTAAAATAAAATGAAATAAAATGTTGATAATAATAGTAATAAAAACAAAACAACAACAACTATGCACAAAAAAATATAAAACAGTGGACATTACATTGTATTTTTATGTAAATTCTGGACAATATTACTGAATTAAAGTCAGTATTAGCCACATTTTTTTTTGAGGGTGCAACAGTGCAACTTAATTTAATTTTCATCCTGCATGGGTAGGCTCCCAGGCTGCCTAAGGAATGGTAAAAAGGTAAGATAGGTTCCTGAGTGACAAGTACATGTATGCAGTCCTGCAGTCCAAATGAATGAATAATGTGGCAATTAAGAAATTGTGGTACATGTACAATGATGCATTGGATTAATTCTTTTTTGTACCGGTAGGCGATGAAAATGCACTAGTAGCACATGATATGCGCTTGGTCTAGAATGAACATTTTCTTGGTAATGTAGTTAAGTTGTAACTTTAAATGTTGAGGTAAATGAATTTACCAAGTCTTTACCTAGTTGATTAATCAATAATTTTCTGGTTGAAATTGTTCAAAATTAATTATACTTGAATGGGCTTGAAGTTTGGATCATTTTATTTTCTGTCAGGGGACTGTAACTTTGAACAAAACTTCTGTACATGGATTAACATGGCTGGTGATCAGTTTGATTGGATCAGGGGATCTGGTAGCACTACAAGCGGCTTCACAGGTCCCAGCAGAGATAGGTTGGGCTCTTCATCAGGTATTGAACTACCAGTAACTTGAATCTCATCTATAAGTGTAGGGAAATGTTTCACCTCATTTACCCTGTTATACATAATTATTGTTATAGTCAGAAATTTTTTTCCAACAGCACTCCTTCAAGGTCACATGACATCTAACAAGGAAACTGTTTCCTGCCAAAACCTCTAAGTGGGCAACATTGACGTCAGAGGGTAACAGTCAGGGCTGTCATTAAGAGTCGGGGGAATTTCCCCAGCTATTATGAACATGACCCCGGCCTACTTTTGTAGGAAAGTAGAAGAAAAATAGAACCAAACAAGATCCCTAGATTCCCCACCTTGTATCATTAGCCCTGCAACTTGAAATTTTAGAAACATCCCCTGAACAGTGCACTGTTACCCGCAAAAGTTGACCAAGGATCTCCGTTACAGCAAGGTTTATTGAATTTCCAGCTTTAAAATTTCCAGCTATGTAACCAATCACTTAAAGACTGGTCTCTCGGTAAACGGTTAATTGTCAGTTTGTTTCTCTCAGGAAGCATTGGGATTCTCAGGAAACAAAATTAACTGTTTCCCTCAGAACCTGCAGTCATTAAGTGTTTATTCTATTCTCAACTAATTGTTTAATTATAGGGAATGTATGTATGAAGATCAGAGAAATAGTTTGAGAGGCTGCTTGTACATGCCATTTCAGCTTGTACTAATCCGATACAATAACCAAATTATCAGTGTTCATTATAATTATTATCAAGGTTCAAAAAGGCACATTTTGAAAATGGCCCTTCCTCCAAATCATGCACAGGGCGGGAAAAGAAAGGAGGGCTTGCAATTTGTTGCAAGCTCTCTTCCTTTTCCTGCCCCGCTGCCAGAGTGCCCCTGAGAGCTTACTCGCAGGCTAAGGGGATCGAATCTATAAGAGTTTAAAACTGAACTAACTCTGAGGACTTTTTGTTTTCCTTTTGAAGGATACTATGTCTTCATTGAAACATCATTTCCAAGAAGACCAGGCGACAAAGCAAGACTGTTAAGTCAGCAATTCAACGGCACTAATGCTGGTAGCTGCTTTACCTTCTGGTACCATATGTATGGTCGCACCATAGGTACACTCAATTTGTACCAAGTGGTTGGACAGACAGAAACACTTATCTGGACACTTTCAGGGAACAAAGGAAACTCCTGGTTTAGTGGACAAGTACCAGTTGGAAAAAAATTGTTCAATGGATATAAAGTATGTCAGAATCATGTTGTATGGAATAAAAGAACTAGTTACAGTTTTAGTTTTGAGAAGAACAGGGAAGGCAGTTTTATTTGGTTGTTCAGCCATCATGCTATGCTGGGGATGGTCTCTCACCATAATAATATATTTATATGTGACGCATATTTTGAGTTAGATTCTTGGACCTGGTATTCATATTAGTATTCAAATTAATTTGTTTTTTCTCTTAGCCCCACCCTCGGTGATTTTCTTAGGGTCTCCAGTTTTCCTCCCAAGCTGAATTCCAAATCCCAGTGTTACGTTAGAAGTCTTCAGCTCACACAAAACTGGTTCATATTTAATGGAGAGTTAATAACTGGAGGGTGTTGATGTAATTATTGCTATTTTCTCTGACTTAATTATCTATGAGATATTACAGCCTGCAGAGCGAATCTTTTGCATTTTGTGTGATTCATTTCTTATTTCTTGTTATTTTGAAATATCAGTACAAGTAAAGTTTCTTTTGTCAAAACAGATTATAGCCGAGGGAGTCAGGGGGAGTAGCTATACTGGTGACATAGCAATTGATGACTTTAAGGTCCTTAACGGTGTCAGTTGTAGTATTATACCAACGAGTGCAGACCCAAATGCTCCAACAACTAGTGCATCTGTTACAACTGTACCTTTAACTACCACACCAGCTCGTAAGTACACCTTAGTTTAAGATAGCTGTCATGAGCAAAGCTTCAGCTCCTGTAGCTCATTTGTAGAGCTTCTGGGCTTACGTCATAGATGGTCATAGATTTCACTTTTGTTGGCAGTAACCAGATTTTGTTTTCAAGTCTTGCATTGCTGGCCGTGGTTTAATAAAAACTATTGTTTGCTAGGTACTTGTGTTAAAAAAGTAATGTCATTCAAGGGTCGCAAATTGTATGTAGTTGATGTTGAAGATTAAAAGACAGGAAAACTAAGTTTAAAGTAAAATTAATACAATTGGCAGATAAGAAGCTTTTCTCTTTGACCTGCTTTTTCCCTAAGGATTAAAAAGGGTAGAGTTAGGCAATTTTAAAAAAAAACATTGAAAACCATTTTTGCAGCAAATGTTGGAATCAACTGCAACTTTGAAAGCAACTTCTGTACTTGGACTCAAGACAGCAGAACAGATCAGTTTGACTGGACACGGAAATCAGGTTCAACAGCTTCATCACCAACTGGACCCTCTGTGGATCACACAACAGGCACTTGTAAGCGATTGTTTTGAGTTCATTCACTTTATTCATAGATGATACAAATCATGGGACCTTTGTCTGTTTAGGCAATATAACTATAGCCAGCTAGTCCAGCAGCTAATACTGGTAGTTTCAGTTAGCTGCCTTGTCTAAGCAAGAGTACATTTAACTCTTTCTATAATGGAAACCAGAGGTGACCAAGTGTCCATCTCATTGAATTGTCCATCTTACCAGTAGAGAGTCAAAGAAAATGGCTAAGAGTTGAAGAGACCAGCTGTAGGTGCACGTGCAGCCTGAGGGAGGTGTTCATCCTACAGAGGTCTCCTTTATGATTTATTTGACTGCTGTATTTCTCGCCAGCTACATGTTTAATAAAAGGGATCTATTAAAATGCACATGTATGTTAAATAGCATACAAAACGTCAAGTTTATAAAAAATGCCAAAGCTCACAGTGTTTATCACTGCAGTTTGTGTTTTATTTTTAATCAAACTACGTTGGCCCAAGAACAAAAGTCTCTATGATACATGTTTAGTATTTAAGAATGTATTCATGATAAGTGATGAAGTGCCTTTATTTACCATACATTCGTTCATACACATAACCTATTACATTACATACAAGGCAGGAGATCAATCAATCTCTGTAGAGCTTTTAGACGATCTCCGCTTTATTCTATGTAAAGAATACAGAATGCAGACATCCTGTTTTACGAACTGATATGAACTAAAACTATTATATCTATTTCTTAATCACCTACTCTTTGTTCTTAAACATATTATACGAACACATGTTTCTTATTTTCGAGGGAACTGGGAAGGTTGTTCTACATAATAAATTGCTCCTGTAAAACCTATAGAATTTTTGCTGCAATTTGTTCCTCTAAATTCAATATGTATGTTTGGTGCTGATTGTGTACTGTAGGAATGTACACTTCTATTAGTTTTGAAAATCTTATCTAAGAATGCTGGTATAGATATGTATTTAATTCTAAGATGTGTAGTATTTTCAGGGACTTGAACTGTTGTCCTGATTTTTCCGTGTATTTTGAAAAAATACGAATTATGTTTTACTTCCTGTGCACAGCTCAGCCTTTGGACACACCCATTTGTTAAAAAAGTACTTTAAAAGATGCACTTTAAGTGCTATATAATCCTTTAGAAATGAATTGGCCCCAAATATGTTTTAAAGGTTACTATAGCTCTCACTCTCTTCTCCCCATGATACTCAAAGTTTATTCTGCAAGGCGTGGTTAAAGCCCAGAAGCTTTTAAGTATCTGAAAAACATTGATTCAGGGAGGGGACTTTTTTAGTTGTTTTACTCTCGTACCAGTGATCTACTCTCACTTTGGTAATACATTTCTGTTTCCAAAATATGCAAACTGTAAACTTTGTAAACTGTACTGGCTTCTCTTCAACAGTCTGTCACACTCTTCTTTTGTTTGTCTCCTTGATTTCCACACTTGCAAAAGAAGTCAACAATGACCACAGGACATCCTCGATCCAAGTGGGATACAATTGTGATATAGCTAAATTTAACAGTTTCGAATGAACTACAAAACTCTCACTGTATTGTTTTGTATGCTTTTAGCAAGTGGATGGTACATATACATCGAGGCGTCATGGCCAAGAAAGCCAAATGACACAGCAAAGCTTATAAGTTCAAATGTTCCCGGCACCACTGCTAGTGGCGGAAAGTGTCTGTCTTTTTGGTACCACATGTATGGAGCAGACATCAACACCCTTAGTGTGTATGTCAGGACTGGTTCTCATGACACCCTTCTGTGGTCAAAGACAGGTACTCGTGGAGACAAGTGGCTTCAAGCACTGGTCACAGTAAATAGCAGGACTCATTTTCAGGTAGGTCTAGATTTGTTAATAAACCCACATACTGAATACTAGAAAGGATTGTAAACATCTGTAGGTCAGTATGTCCACATAAACCTGCTCTAGTTGTAATGCGGTCACCAGTTCTAAAGAAGGTTAGCTGGATTCTTATCAGACTGTAACAGTGTAAGGTTTCATTGTCCCATGCTTCCAGGGAACACTGAAATTCCTCCCTGTTGTCCTCACGTGATATCATTGTACAAGTAAACAAAGAAAACAAAAATGTAATCTTCTGTCATAAGTGTCAGTATTAAGTATAAAAATTAACATTTATCATCTAACTGCATTGCAGATAGTGATGGCTGGGTCAGTTGGAAAGAGTTACCAAGGAGACATTGCATTGGATGACATCTCTATGTCATCAGGACCCTGTAAAGTGGCATCAAGTATGTATTATAAGTTTGATAACCATGTCATAGATATCAGAATGCTTCTTTTACACCAGTTATGATATAAATTTAAACCACCCTATAATGGAAATTAGTAGTTCACTTTTCTTGGCAAAATTCTGTTGGCTAAATCTCCTTACTTCTAACCAAGGAGAAATAATTATACATTTTGGAGAAAAATGTCGACGTTTTAGGTATGTATAAATAATTAAGAACAAAAAGGTATGTTTGCATTGAAAGTATTTTTGTTAAAGCACTTGCTGCTACCACTATTTATTACACTATTGGCCATGGTGGGGGAAATCAAGTCTTTGTACCATGGGTATAAGGATTAAGGTAGTTTGGTTATTGACTGAGAGAAGTAGTATTTGTAGAAGAAGTAGAAGTTGACCGATAGCTCTGTTCCAGCTAGGTTTGTGGAAGTTTTCTTGGTTTTGTCTATGAATTATTTGGGAACACTGCCAGATTCTGGGGTAGTGTTTGTGGGCTAAAATCACGGCTACCAAGTGGAGGGCACTCCTGCTCCTATTAAAGACTACCCTAAGCCCCACTGTGCGACCAGTAAGTGACCGCATAGTGACTGGCAAGTCAAAGTTGACGTCACATTCCATGAAAAGACAGCAGCTGCAACTTGCCATCGTGTCTGTATCTGTATTTTCTACATAAAGCTAATGCCGTTTGGTCTCTGTAACACTCCAAGTACATTTCAGAGTCTTATGAAATTTCTCCAACTAACCTGCACTGACAAATGTGTCTACCTGGACAACTCTCAATTTTTTGTTTTGAGGGACACCTGGAGTGGCTGCTCTAGATCTTTCATTCATGGCTCAAGCTGAATCCCTCGACGTGCTGAGCAAAGAGACTAAGAGTTCTCTACCCTGTGTACTTTCTGTCCTCATGGTCAACCCATAAATCTCAGTGCTCTTAAACTTCGACAGAACATGTCTTACCCAAAGATGTCTTTTCTTTGTTTCAGCAACCTGCACATTTGAAGAAAGCCACATGTGCGGTTATACACAAGATACCTCTGATGACTTTAACTGGGATCGTGGCAGTGGGGCAACTATTACTCCAAACACTGGCCCCAATGCAGATCATACATTGGGATCATCATCAGGTATCTGTTGTTAAAATACTAGGTTTATTAAAATATTTTGAATCCCATTCATATTTGTCTGAGCCCCATAAACTTCATTTGTAGACATTCGGATGTCTTTCATCAATACAAACGATGTTATTGATTATTAATGCCTTAAAGTGACTTAGGCTCAGTTCAAACGTCGAACTTTTCATGTACTGAACCTAATTGCTTGAATGAAGTACATGAAGAGATTGTTGTTTGAATCAATTAAGTCCTCTATGTCTAATTTGGGTCGACCCATGAATTATAGATTGAGTGGCTCACATAAGAATTTCGACTGTGAAGCGACTTCGTTGCAAACGTCAAACTTCTCATCTGCCGAGCCTATTGCATAAATTACTAAATTTTGTTATCACTTGTAAGCACTTTAAGCCATTGGACATCGTGAAACTAAATTGAGTCCAACTAATTAAGTTCGATGACTGAGTCAACTGTCGAACTTGTGTCATTTGGGTCGACCTAAATTGGTTTTAAGTTCAGTACATGAAAGATTGACGTTTGAACTGGGCCTTAATTTCTTAGTGAAAGTAACAGACACGTTTTACACCCCATGATCTGATCACCTGTTTACGACCTTGTGATGTTCATTCTTCAGTGGAATATTAAATTTTAATGAATTTTCATGAGACCTACTGATGGTGTTGTGTATTAAGTCTGACATTGCCTGCCAGCCAACCTTTGTACTTCTTTACATCTTTATGAAAGCTTCCAATAAAAAAGCCGGTTAAGCATGATAACTGTTCGCCCACAACAACCCCAAGCTCCTATTTTGATTTTGTACTTTTAGGTTTTTACATGTACATTGATAGCACGTCAAGGAAACAAGGAGACAAGGCAAGATTACTTGGCCCGCAAATGCCCAAGACCCCGGCCCAATGTCTCCAATTCTGGTACCATATGTATGGATCATCGGTGGGTTCTTTGTCAGTGTACAAGAAAACTGGAAAACCCACTGGTCCTCGCATTTGGACGCTGTCTGGAGACCAAGGAGATGAATGGCTTGTTGCTCAAGTATCTGTGTGGAGCCCTATTCGACCTTTCCAGATTTCATTCGAGGGGACTGTTGGTCGTGCAGATAAAGGGGATATTGCCATCGATGATATCAGAATAGTCAATGGGAAGTGTGCCTACCCAGGTAATTGCCAATACTGGTTTTAAAGCACTTGCATTTGAATGTACTAAATCCCACTTTTTCCTTTTTTTTTTAAACGCTTATGTCTTGTTATTTGTGTGGAAAACATAGGTAGCCAGATAAGTTCTACACTGTGATTTCCTTTAAACAAATCAACAAATAGCATCATTTTCTCTTCCTTGTTTAAGGGAATTGTGACTTTGAAAGGGGAACCTGTACCTGGCGCAACACTCGGAAGGAGGACGACTTTGACTGGTTAGAGGGCAAAGGCAATACACTATCGGCAACGACAGGGCCTTCCACAGATCACACTACTAACACAGCCAATGGAACTTATATGTTTATCGAAGCTTCATCTCCAAGACGACCTAATGAGAAGGCAAGGTTTATAAGTCAACAGTTCACTCCTGTTCCGGTAAGAGGCAAATGTTTGCAGTTTTGGTATCACATGTTTGGTTCAGACATTGGCACTCTCAATGTTATCCAAAAGACTGGGCCGGGAAACAAGTCTGAAACTCTTCTTTGGAGTTTGAGTGGTCAGCAGGGCACCAATTGGTTACTTGGAAAAGTCTCCCTCAGCAAGATTCCAAGTAAGAATTTCTGGATTGTATTTGAAGGAGTCCGTGGCAATAGTTACAAAGGCGATATTGCCATTGATGATGTCCTTTTGACAAATGGAGATTGCGCAATAAGTCCTTCTACAGCAGATCCAAACAAGCCAACAGCCACCACACCAGTAGTAACAACTAAGTTCACCCTTCCACCTACTCTACCTCCCTCGCTTTATAATTGTGACTTTGAGCAGGGTTTTTGCAACTATACTCAGGAGCTTATTACTGATGTTTTCAACTGGACACGCCATCAAGGAGGAACGTATTCTGGTGGAACTGGGCCTGTCATGGATCACACTAAGCAACAAGGAGTAGTAGTGGGACCTAATGGACCAGGCTCCCTTCAGGACCTACTGACTGGACGATGTGTTCACGTGTACTTAGGTGGCCGCGTCAAACCCCAGCCAGGCCACTCTGTTGTGTACCATAGAGGCTGTGGCGAGGCTAGGTTGGAGTTTCAACTGACTTCAGATGGCTACATGAAATTCACCAAGTTCAACATGTGTTGGAGCCGTAGGGGAGGGCCAGGATCTAATGCAGATGATGTTGTGTTAGTTGACAGTTGCAGTGACAAGTGGAGGTTTACATCCGCAAAATCAATTCAGCATGTTGCAACGAACAAGTGTGTTGTGGCAAATAAGGGAAGTGCTACAGATAATGTAAAACTTGTTTTGTCTTCAACTTGTGACCAGAATAACCAAAAATTCAGATGGCAGCCAAGTAAGTAAAAATAATTATAGTGTGTAAGGTTTACACAAAGTCTGTTTGCCTCAATGGACAAAATCATATCACCTGTGAGATTATTTCACTTGCTTACACAGGGTGCAAAGAAAGTCAGTTTTACAGCCTGCCATTCGGACAAGTGTAGCTAGCATGTACTGGCGGACCTCAAGTCTTTTCAACTAGCCCCAAAACCCTTTTTGATTAGCAGGATTGATTGCAATCTTTCTGTAATTTGAATTTCCGCAAAAAACAGCACTTGTCGTCGGGCAAGTGAATAACAAAAATCACTAGCCCGATAGCAAAATCCACTAGCCGCGGGCTACTGGACACGACTTTCTTTGCACACTGATTACATCTGTTAGCTTGTGTAACAACTGGGCTTATGTTTAGGAGCGCTTACCTTTTAAGTTCTTTTTCCATCTCCCCCGTTTTCTCGCGTCCTTAAGCCTGGTTTTCATTTGTGGGTAAAAATCAAGTTTACCAGGGAATTCTTTTTTGCTAAACCTTCCCAGATTCTTTTGTACAAGGAAAACACTTAATCCTAGACATCCTTGATCGTCTTTGATAATCAGTATCGGAGAGAAATCATTATTTTCTTGATCTGCCCTTGATTTGATAGTCAGCAGTCATTCCCAGAGCTTATGAAAATTGGGTGTTGGCGACTGAGTTAGCTTGGAACTCATCCTCTTATTGCTCGACTTCATTCTCCAACCTGACAAATCAAAACGGTATCTGGAATAGACCTACCACGTTTCCTGATCTATGGGCAAAATACCGAAAATATCAACTCCAACTTTTGATATTCAGAGCTGGAGTACTATTGAATGAGAGATTTTAGGTTTTTGTTATTTCAAGTTTTTTTTTTCAGTGTAAGTTTGCGTCTGAAATACTTACGTTTTATTGTATTGTAGCTCGTGGGTGGTATATATACATTGAAGCATCCTGGCCAAGGAAACCCAATGACACTGCAAGGATTCATTCACCAGCAATAACGACCAATCCTTCGAAGGTTAGATGCCTGTCCTTTTGGTACCACATGTATGGACCACACATAGCACAACTCAATGTCTACACCAAGGTAGGAAAGCAGTTTAATGGACCTCTTTGGTCAAGATCAGGCACTCATGGTAACAAATGGTGGCATGGTTTGTTGCCAATATCCAACCAGAATGCATACCAAGTTGTGTTTGAAGGTGTCCGTGGTTCAAGCTATCAAGGAGATATTGCTCTCGATGACATTGAAGTCCAAGACAGTGCATGCCAGGCTACAAGTGATTGTGACTTTGAGAATCCAGTACCACAGCTGCAATTTTGTGGCTGGAAGCAGAGGCCTGGTGATAATTTTGACTGGCGTCGTGGACAGGGTGGAACCCCATCGATCAACACAGGACCAGCTACTGATCACACCCTTGGCAATAAAAGAGGTATTGATATACATCTGACTGTACAGAATGTGTCAAAGTTTAAAGTGAAGTTTTGGTCCAAAAACAATTCTGGATTTACTACCATGGACGGAGGCAAAACAAAAAAAAGTCAATTCGGTTTTCTTAAGCTAATTCTGCTATTGTTTACACCCCTTTGCTAGTAACCTTTTTTATGCTAAGGTATCGCTGCATTGGGCAGCTTAGCCTTGTCCCCCTCCTGTACTATTCCTGTTAAAACTCTGTTTAACTAAAACAAAACAAGCCTCGGGGCTCCTCGAAAGTCCTGCCCGGTCATCCTAGTCAGGTATATTTCTTCCGGCGAGTAACGTTTCAACCTCACTTGTCCTATTTGAAAGAGTTAAGGTAACAAAATTGGTAGCTAAGGCAAGGAAGTAACGGGCCTCGGTAAGCAAACTGCGACAGGAAAAGCTAGAATTCAAGTTTTTTTCAAGCCCTGATGCCTTAATCATTGTGTTTGCTATTCTGTCGTCTTAGGACACTTCCTCTTTATTGAGGCTACACTGGCTGCAACTAACTGGAAAGCATGGCTTATGGGACCAAATATTTCACCACAGGCTGGAAAGTGTTTCCAGTTTTGGTACCACATGTATGGTAGTAGCATTGGTCAACTGAATGTTTACCTCATGACAACCAATACTGTTCCAAGAAATCCCGTTTGGTCCAGGCAAAAAGATCAGGGAAACTTTTGGTACATTGCTCAGATATCGATAGCGCAGTCCAGTTATGTGAATGTAAGTTCGACTACATGTATGTTCTACTTTTCATAAGTACCTTAGAACTTCGATAACTCGAACTCGGATAACTCAAACTCCCTGCTAACTCGAAGTATGTCCCATTTTCCTTGGATTTCACCCCACTTTTTAGTCAATTTTACTCGGTTGACTCGAACTCGAACAAAATTTCCTTTCCCTTGATCAAAAGTTCACTGAAATTTACCCCGATTACTCGAATTCTGGTTCTTGTAACTCCACTCGGATGACATTCCATTAGCACTTCTTGTTGTATAATCTGTAAAAACACTAAAAACCAATAATAAACAGCAATTTGTTTTTACTTGGTGCAACGAACAGATCACGTTTTATCATGAAAATGAATAATCATGTTGCCATTTCGGATGAAATGTTTTGTTAAATATGCACTATACTATAAATGCTGAAGTGCTGAAGTCAGTAAGTATCTACCAGTAATGTGGCAATTTGAATATTGAATCCCTGGAAACTTGTACTCTTTTTCGTTTCCCTGTAGAGTTCGAGTTACCGGTGAGGGTTCTGTGTGACTGAGTGTTCTGTACCAGTAGTATTTTGTTTTAACTATCTTTTGTCAACGAGAAATTCTCGCTATGGTGGACTTTGACGTTACGGAATTTCGTTTCTGACTGCACGTTATGTCTAGACCACCGACATCTTCTCGAACTTTTGTTTCAATTAACGACCGTTTGTTGCCATTTTGGCAATTCTTCTTTTCGAACTTTTAGGCGAATTGTCGCGAGTTCAGGACTAATTTCACGTCCATTACTCTAGAACACCATTGTATCTTTGGAATTAAAATTTTTGATTTATACGAACCAAAAGACGCAAAATTTCATTTTTTGTAAGCAAATTACATTTTCATTTTTACAAGTGAAATTTCTCCTAAAAGTTGCTTCATTTGTTATGTAGGTGTTGTTTGAAGGTGTGCGTGGAACAAGTTATACAGGAGACATAGCTATTGATGATTTCAAACTAATGGATGGAGCATGTAACAAGCCGGGGTACTGTGACTTTGAGAAGGATGACTGGTGTACATGGATCAATGCTGACAGAGAGGACACTTTTGATTGGATAGTCGGTAGTGGGTCAACACCTTCATTGTACACTGGTCCAACTACTGACCATACAACAGGTTTGCAATTCATGAAAGTAACCACGATATTCGCAGTAGAGTGAACAACCTAAGCGGTTGTAAGAGTATCCTGAAAAAAATTCAGGCTTTAGCGGGAATTGAGCCCTGACCTTTGCAATACGACTACGAGTACGAGATTTTCTCAATACTAAGTAGTGCTCGCGCGTGAACCAGTGTCATTTTGGCGGGAAAAAGTGGTAGCCGTCGTCATTCTACTACGAGTTTTAACGAGAATGTCGCGCTGGCGAAAACAAGATAGCAAATGTCAGAGGTTTTATCATTTTGCGATCGGGAAAGCGCGTAACCTCCTTCACTAAAGGTAACAGTGTTAACTTTTCTAGTGAAATATGGTAACCTAAAGCTTTCTGGGAAGTCTGTAGTTTGAGAATAGGCGAAAAAATTTTAAGTCAAATCTCGTACTCGTAGTCCTCCTCGTCCTCCAATCTAAAGCTCTCTAATGATCGGACACAACGCACTATCCGTTGAGCTAATTAAGTCAACTGGAGAGGAGGCCATTGTGAGTTCTCAATATACCATTTTTTTCCCTAAAGTTGAGAATAAATGGGTTATTATTTTTTTTTAACGCATCCGTCAAGTTGATAATCACGTTTTATGGCAATGTTCGATCATGTGTTTTAAAACCAGTGGTCTCGCAAGTCGATGTTTTCTTCTGTGTTCGATAGTGAAGTGGTTGATATGCAGAATCGTTTTTAAAAAATTCTGTTCTTGGCCCTGTGAAATGTTTCATGGAATTGTGTTGTGGGAGTGGACATCTAAAACAGTCCATGTCCTGGTCTTGTTTAAAAAATCTCATTATTATGGGCTGAGTATCATCAGCTTAGTTTTTTGGCCATCTGGTTTTGCTAGATAAAAAAGAATGTACCTAACAATTACCACACACCAACGGGTAAGCCTAGTTGATCGTCATAATTGGCTATCGAGTCTTCCTTTGTCAAAAAAGGCGTTTCCATTGGAACCAACTGAAAGCCCACTTCATCATTGTCTTGAAAGGTTGAGTAAGGGACAAGCTGCTAGGAGTGCATTTAAACAGCTATGTTGCAAATCTAATCTTTGTTTGGTACCTGGCTCTTAAAGGAAGACATCTTCCTGCAATCGAAGTGAACTTTTAGAAATTGCAAAATTGACCTTCTTGTTAGTACGACTAATATTAATATAAAGATCTGACACTGAGATTATATATATTACTGTTTGTGAGCAGTGTCACTTACAATTGTCAACGCGTTCTCATTTACAGGACTCGGAATTGGCAAATATATGTTCATAGAGGCCTCTTCTCCAAGAAGACCGGGCGATAAAGCAAGACTGTACAGTGAACGGTTCTTAGCAACTGATCCAAGAGGACAGTGTATTAAGTTTTGGTATCACATGAATGGAAATGCTATAGGCACTCTCAATGTTCTTGTGAAAACTGGAGCAGGAAATCGTTCTGAGAATATTGTGTGGACACTGTCTGGTAGCCAGCAAAATAAATGGAATTTTGGACAAACATCTGTTTCAAGTACCAAAAGTTCATACCAGGTAAGAACGCTTTGAAACAGCGGCTTGGACGTGTGTGAGACTCGTGAAGCTACGTGCAAACGGACGCGACAACTCCCAACATTCTTGGGCCAGCAACGTTGGGAGTTGTTGCGTCCGTGTTGTAAGTGGTGTGCAAACGGATGCAACAACTCAACCTACAAAGCATCGCGGGAAGAATAGGACCCATAAGCAGGGTTTTCATTAAGCCCATCACCTCGTATCCAACTCCCATCAGAGCCGTCACTCAAAATCACCCCGGATATTGTTAAGTTATGGGAACGAGGCGACTCTGGAGATGAGAGGAAGCAAGAAGACTAAAAAAGCAGGCGGCGAGAAGGTCATCGCTAGGGGGGTGGGGGGGGGGGGGGGGGGAGGGTCGCTTTTAAGTGAGTCCTTCAGCGATTCATGAAAGGACAGTGTACACGTGAGCTGAGAAGCTCAAGGTCAGCGGCTTAACACCTGATCACCTGGGCCTCTAGAATAGAAAATTGTGGTGATTGTTAGCACGGGCCCTGGTGAGAAAAGTGATTGAATTTGCTACTATTTTTTGGCTTAAAAGAAACCTTTTCTTCTCGTAGATCGTTTTTGAAGGTATAAGAGGAAATGGATATCAAGGGGATATAGCTATTGATGATATCACATATACCGTCGGTTCATGCGTAACTCTTCCACATAACGCTGTACCCACCCTTCCACCCACCACACCAGCACCAACGACTGCCCCTACATTACCCCCGAAGGGATCATTTGATTGCAACTTTGAAAAGAACTTATGTTCATGGACTCAAGATTCAAGTGATAAATTCAACTGGACCAGGCATAGAGGTTCCACTGGGTCTGGCGGCACTGGCCCGACAGTAGATCACACACTTGGAACAGGTACAGTCCAAAAAAAACAACTTTCCTTGCTGACACTTCTCATACATAATTATGTGACTCAGTTTGTGGTATTTTTTCGATTTTTCCCTTTTTTCGTGCCCTGCGACGCGAACGACTTCGTAAACGCAAGAAGCCATGCAAAAGAGAAACCTCTGCTCGCAACGGCTTTTTCGCGAACTACCTAAAAAACTCGCGTGAGTTAACATCACTTGAAAATGTCTCTCGTCTAAGTGTTATCCACAGTGGTGTAAGACCTAGCCATTGCCAGGCTCTTGGTCGTTGGCCGTTAGCGGAGGTTCGACTGTAGTTCTTAATTAAACCGGCCATGTTTTGTCTTTGGCCAAAGGGTATGTTTCTGGTCAGTATTTGGGGAGTTTCTGATAACATGAAGTCGGCAATTTTTTGTGTTAAGATTAAGGTGGGGGAAGTTAAGAAAAATGTATGATCTGTGAATGTAAAATTTAGCTTTTTATGCAATAGTTTTTC
The DNA here is from genome assembly GCA_964035525.1 of Porites cylindrica. Taxonomy (NCBI): domain Eukaryota; kingdom Metazoa; phylum Cnidaria; class Anthozoa; order Scleractinia; family Poritidae; genus Porites; species Porites cylindrica. The sequence continues at coordinate 56,393,406 of OZ037776.1, forward strand.
CTTCCTTACAGCAAGTGGCACCTATGCCTATATTGAAACATCGTTTCCTAGAAATTACAACGACACTGCTCGACTCATCAGTGCTTTAATCCCAAAAAACTCAAGACCTGGAACGTGCATTTCATTTTGGTATCACATGTATGGTCCTGACATTAATACACTTAGTGTGTATACAAAGTCAGGAGGCTCACTCGGCTCACCAATTTGGAAACGAACTGGAAGTCAGGGAAATAAATGGAAGTACGCACAGGTGTTTGTGAGGTCGCTCCTTGATTACCAGGTTGGTTTCGCACAGAGATTTTGTCAATTTTGTAGTCCCTCTTCTTTCTTCTTTTTGAGAAATTTTAAGAGGGACGTCAGTTATGAAGCTAAGGGTCCATCCACCCACACAAATTCGGAGATTTTTCGTGGCTCGTACAATCTTCAAAAGGTCTTGAGTTTTAGTGGCCGTCTTGAAAAGTCCTTGAATTAGGTTAAGGTCATTGAGAAGTACTTGATTTCATTAGTAGGTCGTGAAATAACTACTTTGTTTACGCCACAAGATTTTCTGTTAAATTAGATTACTTTGCCGAGGAAAATTTAGCTCATCATCGGTGTTAGAACCCTGTAAAACGCACTGGTAACGTTAAACATTTTTGTGCATAAAAAAATTTATTTCTGAGTTTATGCCAGATACTATGTCTGTCCAGGGTGCAAAGAAAAGCATTTTTACAGCTTGCCATTCGGGCAAACTGAAGCTAGCATTTACTAGCCCAAACGTCATCTCAAGTAGCCCGCAGAATTGATTTCACAGTTCCTCTTCAACCATGGCAATCGTAATTGACTCCATTGAGTGTTTTAGCCTCAATAAGGTGTTCAAAAGGGGGTCAAAGAATAAATCTTAGTCCGTAAAAAAATATAATTTGCGCTTGAAAAGTCCTTGAAAAGGCCTAAAATTTTGTTTGTCTGAAGTTGTACGAATCATGTTTTTGAAACTCCAACGTTTTTACTCGGATTTATGTGGACGGGGCCTAAAGCCACTCAAGAGAGCGGTTCGAAAAAAAGATTTCGATGAGCCGTTTGAACGTCTTTGTTGTCCTCTGTGATCTCACTAATTCCAGGTTTCTGAAAAGGTGACTGTTAATTTTTGTACAGGTTGTATTTGAGGGAGTCCGTGGGAGGAACTATCAGGGTGATATAGCGATCGATGATATCGTTCTCAAAAATGGTCTCTGCCCACCACGTAATCAGTGCTCATTTGAAGATGTTCAAATGTGTGGATGGACCAATGAAAAGAGGTAATATGTGCTATAAAGTGTAAGAGTAGTGTTATTATTTCGATCTTTGTTTTTAAATGTGTAAACCCCTGGATGTCTCCAAGTGGTCAAACTGAGGCGCGATTCATTATGTAACCGCAGCAAAAGGTGATTTTTCTATTTGGATAACATGCTATTTTAACGTGCGAAGATATGTTTTCGCGCGAAGGATCACCTGGAATTTCATTGATGTTTATATAATGAAAAAAGGATCACATTTCATTTCCAATGTGAGGAGAAAATGCGTTTTATTTGAGTTTCAATTTATTTAGCACGAAGGTATTAATTGGGAACACCTTTCCAATTGGAGACGTGACTACCATTTTACTTGGTCATTCGAGCCACGCGAAGGTCTAGCGGCTTGCAGTGCAAAGGGAGTACCTTCATTTCTCAGGACGCTTTCCATATGTCAGAACTGACCGGCCCGACCATTTCCGTCATATTGAGAATTTCACTTTTTAATCAAAACTATCAAGCCAGATCAATCAAATCCTTAATAATGCACATTAAGGAGATGGTTTCTCAGCAAGAACCCTTTGCAAGAAAGCCGATTTCGTTTGCTAACTGACTGGTCCGGCAACGGTCCGGTCGGCCAGTTATGACAAATGGAAAGCGCTCATAGTTATTTTAATGACCCTGAGTATTGGTCTGGCCCCTGAAATCGAACCCGCGACCTCCCGTCCTACGGTCAAGCGCTCTACCGACTGACCTAATTCTGCCGTGTTTTAGGTACTTTCCAACATCTCGGGCTGGCGAAAGGACCAGCTGGCCGGGCTGGCGTTTCTTTCTTTCCTTTTTTTGTAATTTGACTGTCAAAAGTACGCTTTAAAGAGAGAATAGCAGTTATTTAATCTTAAATTAGTCACCAAATTATTCCGTCAGAGCGCCCCGGCTAGAAAGCTAAAGCAAAGTTCGATTTACTCCCACTAGGTTGTTTTTGCTTTCAATTGTAACTTTTGATAATTTCCAGCGAACCCTCAAAAGTCAGTCTGAGTCTGGACCTTGTCCTCAGTTATGTCATAGGTTTCACAGTGGCCTTCATTCATTATTTTTTTTTCGGTACACACCCATCTTTTTAATATCCAACTCCACTCATTTCCTTTTTGAAATATATACTGCACTCAGCTCTCGTCTCCTCTCAGAAAACAGGCAAAATATGGCTTGTGTTATTTTAACTGTTGCGGTCATTTCTGATCTACAACTCCCTCGTAACCTGTCACATTTTTTTTTTTTTGATAATAAACCCGGTGTCATCTTCTTGGTAATGTTTTAGTGCTGATAACTTTGATTGGACACGCCAAAGTGGTTCGACATCAAGTACCGGCACTGGCCCCGCAAATGACCACACCTTTGGAACAGCGAAAGGTTATTACATGTTCATTGAAACCTCGCTTCCAAGAAGGCCAGGAGACAAGGCAATGCTTGTGAGCCCCAAATATTCAACAACAAAGGGAAACTGCCTTCAGTTTTGGTACCACATGTATGGAAGCCACATAGGGACACTAAACGTCCGTATCAAGCGCATGGTTCTCGGAAGACCCACATACTTTTTGAAGTGGTCTAGATCAGGCAATCATGGAAATCGTTGGAGGATTGCCCAGGTACAGAAAAATTATCTCTGAGTTCACTGAATTTGTCATAGAAATCTTGCTTAATTCTTATAAACGCTTTTTTTCCATGTCGAGCTGCATGCTTATCAACGTTCACTGATGTACCGATGGTTGGTGTAAGTGAAGACCCCAGGGGGGGGGGGGGGGGGTACCCCGGATTTTAAGTGACAGGGATGATCGAGTGGGGTCAAAAATCAAAACTCAGAAAAATCCCTAGACAAAAATTTAGCGCTCAAAAAATCCCATGCCGAATTTCCGAGCAATGAAAATTTCCAGAAAGCATTGAATGTTGTAACACGAAATATAGAAACATCAGTTTTGAATACCCCCAAAAATCCCTACTAAAATCAAGCCACCCAAACAATACTCACCAAAATTTTCCTACCCCAAAAAATTCCGAAATCGAAAATTTCAAACCCCAAAATATCCTTCGATCACCCCTGTCACTTGAAATCCGGAGTACTCCACCTGGGGTGAAGACTAGAACTGGAACAAGTTCCCCCTCTCTCTTCCTGTATTAAAGTGGCTATGTCACGAGGACTTTGCCGTCAGGTCAACTCTGTGCTGAAGTCATTACTTAGTACCTTAACCAATACACAAATTTCATCAGGGAGCACCACCTGTAATAATGTATTACAGTCAAACCAAGTCAAACGTACCCCCCAAGATTCTATTAATGAATTGATTATTTCAGAAATGAATCCGTTAGTCGTTCCCGTAACTGGTGTCAAATTCAAAGCGGCATTTCTGCATGGGTAATGAGCAGTGAATATTTTACGAGAACTTCTCTGTATTTGGTCAGATTGGAAATCTTTGAATGGATTAAGCTTCTTAGAAGACATTTACATCAATTTCAGGAAAATGGAGCTGGTAGAAATTTCATAACTGCCTCGCGTGCGAATTCACGGCTCATTACACATGCAAGAATGCAGAAATCAATCTGAAATCTACAACTAGCAACGGATTCAACTTTTGAATAATAAATTCATTAATGTATTCTTGGGGGGTAGGCTTGACGTGGTTTGACTGTAAATTGGTGATTTTTGCGGGCATGAAAACGGTAATCCAACATTTCCAGTTTCAATCCACGTCCATCTTTGCCATCCGTAACAATAGACGACAGGAAACACTTTCAATGCCTAAGTAAATTATAGTCTTAAAGAGCAAAAGTGTACCATCTTTTTTGGAACTCATCTTATGTGAAGACACATTTTAGCTTTTTTAAAAGATAGGAAATAGGGTCACATAGTCCCTTTAAGAAACAGTCAATTACACTGCAAGAATTTGCAATTTAAGAGGCGCCTTGAATGGAAGGAACAAGTTATTCTTTTGCTGTAGGACTTTTTAATCCTGGGCCCAGTTGTTCAAAGGCCGATTAGCGCTTACCCGTGGTTAATATATAATCTGGATTTCTTATTCTGTTGTTCAAAAGCATTTTCTTAGATAATTTTCTCTATTCGTTTTAGAGCATCTAATTATCAAATTGTACACAAAAAGAGTGAAACTGGATTTTGCTTTTTAAGCTTTCATATCTGAATTCAAATTTCGCACTAAACCTGGGTTTAGTTAAGGCTATCGAAATATCGAAGTGGCCTTATGGCGGGGTTCAAAGTAGCAGTACCCGGTTCAACGATGTAATGTTTTGGGCTAGAATTTAACATGCTTCGCAAAGAACCTTGCAGACAAAGATTCTTTAAAGCACACACTTGCATTGGTTGTTAGTGAGCTGAGTCTGTCCTGCCAGGGAAACGCAAGCAGTCCATGTAATCACAGCTAATTTGAATTGGCAGGACTTTTTGTAAGCAACGCTCTGACAGGGCTGATGAATACCATCCTGACAAAGTTATTTCTTCACCTTTGTTTTCCTTCGCTGTTTATTCTTCTTCTTGGCAGGTGACAATCACATCAAATTCTGATTATTGGCTGGTATTTGAAGGAATTCGAGGGTCCAGTTATCAAGGTGACATAGCCATAGACGATGTAGAGTTACTGGATAATGCATGTCCACCTCCAGGTGATTGTAACTTTGAGAAAGGCAAGTGTACTTGGGTCAATGTGCCTAATACTGATGATTTTGATTGGCTTCGTGGAAGTGGCTCGACAGCGACTTTCAACACTGGTCCTTCTACTGATCACACAACAAACTCCTCTACAGGTAAGTATTTTTGAGGGAATTTGAAAAGAATTTTGTTTTTAACAATTTTGTTGATCTAAATCTCTCTTAATGAATAGTTTTGAGGAAAAGTAGATCAAGAGGTAAGGCGAGCAACCACTCCATTTTGAGTGGCGAGGGAAGCCAGCCGTGAGATAATGCGCGTGCTAGCAGCGAAGCCACAAGGGGCGCCTCGCACTCTCGTATCTCCTTTCGTGTGCCGCTCACGCGTGACTTCTCGCGACTCTTCCAAATGGATAGCTTGCCCGCAGGCTAACGGGATCTTAACTCCCATGCAGGGCACCTCCCAACTTAATCATTTTATCACCTTTAAGAATTTAAAAAATAGTAATAATTAATCGATAAACCAATGGCAACCTGCCAACCCAATGAACATGGTTTATCACTAATTCAGTGCTAATTCGTCTTTGTACAATTTAGTTTTTCTTTTTTTAAAAGCTTAGAAAGTCACTGGGTTGAAATGATTTACATACACGTAGTTGGGCTCAAGGAGGACTGATAGTTAACTGACTTGCAAAAAGCGTTTCCAACTACTTACCGTAGACCGCTGCTTACAAGCTCCCCCCCCCCCCCCCCCCCCCAGTTATAAGCCCATTTTCCTGTTAACATCTATGATGGCCGTGACTTACACT
>OZ037776.1:56404115-56501615 GCA_964035525.1 Porites cylindrica
TACTATAGCAGCCTTTTATTTCAAAATCTTTCAGTGATTCCTTTTAGGAAGTGACAGTACATACAACTAAAACCAATTGTCATTTTTCTTTCGATTTAGAGTAGTTATGCAACAACTAGCTATTGCACCATTGCTAAGAATTAAAAAAACCTACACTTGTAGAAGAAAGGGGGCTCTGTGAAATACGGTGAAATAAATTAGAATTGTTTTCTAGATTTTACACAGGGATCAAACCTACTTAGATAAAGTAGCCTGTGTACAGACGCCCCCCTCCCCTCTCTCCCCGATGTTTTCTGCGAGGGAGGGACGTCTGTACACAGGCTAAGATAAAAGGACGAAACTGTACTTACTAAACTGTAGGTGTCTGGTAAATCAATTTTGCCTGATGTTGTCTTGCAGGTAATATTTGAGGGTATCACTGGAACCAGTTTCACTGGTGACATTGCAATAGATGATGTTGAGATCATGGATGGTGCCTGTCCATTGCCAGGTTTGCTACGTGATGTCATAATAAATTTCACATGTTGTTAGTCAGTGCTTAGCTTAAATTGTAACTAAGTATTCTTAGCCCTCTTTTCTTCTTGTTGAAACTCTAAAAGTAAAGATATTAGATGATTTTTTTTTCAAAGGGAAAACAAAGCATTATCTTCTTTTGGTTATTTCTCCACAGCACACGGTTTTCACTTGAACGAGTTGGCCCAGTTTTCAAGTTGTAATCTGTTCCATCTTGGCTATCGAAAGCCAGAGTGATTTGAAATAAAAACGAACCATAAAGCTAACCATTGCATGAGGATGCTTTAAGCGTCATAAAGAAAAACAAGAACTCGTATAACATATCTCCTTTAATAGTGATAGAAATGTTTCAAATTCTCACAGTTATAGGTTTTTGATTCAGTACATGCCGCAGTCAAAGTGTTATATACTCCAGGGCCCTGTTGTTAGAAGGCTGATTAACGCTAAGGTGGGGTTAAATCTTAATCCAAGTTTCCTTTTCTTTTGTTCAAAAGTATTTTTTCGGATAATTTTCTCTATTCGTTTTGTTGCATCCAATTACCAAATTGAAGACAAAGAATTAACCTGAATTTGCTTTGTAAGCTTTTATATCCTGATGATTCAAAATTCTATGGCTGGGTTATCTTCATCTTCCAGTACGTGTTTAATAATGTTTTAATACAACGCTACCGGTCCATAAATTGCAGCTATGATTTGTTTTACAGGTGACTGTGATTTTGAGAAAGGATTGTGTACTTGGGTCAACTCTATGAATATTGTGGATGATGAATTTGACTGGACAAGGGGAAGCGGTGGAACGCCCAGTGGTTTTACTGGCCCTAAGATAGATCATACAACAGGGACAGGAAAGGGTTAGTGTTTTTTTCCTTCAAAGAATATTTGAATTTTGCAAGGTTTTTAGTAAGCCGTGAACTGACCTTGCAGACAAGGAAAAGGGAGGGATGTTTTGCTTTTGCTGGTAACAGGGTTCGTACAGGTCATAAAAACCTGGAAAGTCAAGAAATTTAAGGTGACTCGACCCAGTTTTTTTGGGGGGGGGTACCATCCTACTTTGAAGCTCTCTGGCATCCCCACCTTTACTTTTATCGTAAGTTTAACACATAGAATGGATAACATATAGATCAATCTACAATATAACATAAAATTTTTGGCGATCGGAGTAAATGTCACGTGGTTATAATGCCACGCCCCTTTGAGGTCTGAGTCGAAAATCTGCTGTTGCGGGCATTTTTTCGTGAAAATCTCTCGGCTACACATAGTGCGCCGTAGTGCCTTGCGCTGAACAGAGTTTCACCAAAATCGCAAAGACTCAATTCGAGAAATTCAGCGGTTTCCAAGTTAGGTCATAATTTATGCGAAAATGATAAGCAAACTTTACACGGATTATATATAATAAACTATGAGATTCATCTCTGTATTTTGGGCATCCTTATAACAGATGGGTCCTTGCAAGTCAGCAAAACGCTTTAGGGCCTTGTAAATGCGCGCGATTTCGAGCAAAGCAAACATATAGAAATTATAGTTTTCGCTATTTGTTGACGTTTGTCAGCGTTTAAGAGTCCTTCTCACAAAAAAAGCATTTTCTTAAAAATTCGTAGTTTTTTTTCCTTCAAATTTTTTCAGGGCCACAATTGATTAACTAACTACCCGGACTCTGAATTTCATGGTCATTGAAAAACTGTGACATTACCTTCTATAAGCCCAAACTTGAGTAAACATTGAAGATTTTTAGCGTTTTGGCTGAGTTTGTGCTTTGGGAGTTGTCTATTGTTTCTAGTCTGTCATTATACAGCATTCTTGTTCAGCACGCGTACAATGACCACGCGTGGCTGACTTCCGAATGCTCACTGAGATATGATAATTTAGTATAAGAAAATAGAAGGGATTCCCGTCACGAGTTGGTTTAATTATTGGCTTGCATTTAACCTATGAAAAAATGATATTTTTTTAATAGTAAGTAGATTTAGTGTGTAGCACTTCTTTATTTTTTTGCAAAGGCACAAGAAGCACGAGAATTGATTAAAAATTGTCAGTTAAACCTCTATGTATCACGCGATGGCCTGTCTCACTGTACCAAAATTATCCCTCTCTAGGGATACCAGAGAGCTTCAAAGTAGGATGGTACCCCCCCCCCCCCCCCAAAAAAAAAAAAAAACTGGGTCGAGTCACCTTAAGCATTTCATTTTCCAGGCCTGGAAAGTCATGCGATTTTATTGTCGGTCCTTGAAAGTCATGGAAAGTTGAAGTTTTGTTTGGTAGTTTACTTACTGCAGATGGCGAAGCATGGGAAATGTAAGATAGAGAGGAGTAATTAAACAGCAACAAACGGCGCGCATTTTGGTGGACACCAGTTTTTGTGTCTGTTGAACTGTTTAACTTCGAAAAATACCCCAAAACAAGGAAAAGTTTGAAAATTTTTGAAAGCGACAAATAAACCTTTAGGTCTTAGAAAACTTGAAAAGGTCATGGAAAAAGTCATGGAGAATAATGGAATTTGAAGAACTCAAACGAGTACGAACCCTGTTACGGTAAGAGGTGGGCGTCAATGATGTAATGGGAACCTGAATGCAAGCGGTGGGATGGGAAGTGGGAGAAATCCCTTGCCATTATGAAAAGCCCTTATAAATCTGCGTCTATTATAGTCAAAAAGTAAACAAACTGGGTTTTTCCCTGCATTCTTTCATTTTCAAAGAGGAAGAGAAATCATGTAAAAAGTTTCTTAACTGCGTTTAAGAGGTATCGATTTAATGAAGCAAAGAACTGTAATCCTTCCCAAGAGTTTTGCACACGTCTTTGTGGTGCAGTTACTGATACAGTCCTATGTGTTTCCATTAGGCAACTACATGTTTATAGAAACATCGTACCCTAGAAAGCGCGGTGACCGCGCAAGATTCGAAAGTGAAATCTTTCCTCCAACCCCAAGCAATGGGAGATGTATGTCTTTTTGGTATCACATGAAGGGCGGCCACATTGGTACTTTGAATGTATACATGAGAATCTATGGCCAGTCAGAGACCAAACTGTGGGGTATGTCTCTTGATCAAGGCGATAGGTGGAACTCTGCTGTGGTACCTATTTTGAGTGGCAATCGCTATTATCAGGTATGAGTTAGAGTTAGTGGAATGGTAGGCCTTTTGCCTAGAGAGTCAATTTTAGGCTACGTTAACAAGGCATGGCCTGTTGGAAGTTGGTGCATTTTAGGATGTTCCGTTCCACCTTAACTGTTCAGAAACTTAGACATCTATCTATTCAAAATTCAACCGTCCAAAATGGAGGTCGCATTTTTGGCCTGTATAGTGGACAATTTGACTGGCGCGGTGTGAACACAGTAAGCGTCTTAATTTTTATAACGTTGCGTGGTAACTCAGCTGGGAGACTCCATCTTGGATTTGCTGAAGAAGCGCTCTTCTCATGGGCGGATGGTAAATCCACTGAAAGAAATTAAAAATTCAACCTGGTTCGTCAGTTGCGTGTGAACGGAGCAAAATTGTTGAACGGTTCCATGTGAAGGAAGTGTCTTCCGGTCAAATTTGTCATCCGGTCGAAAGTTCTTCCGCTGTAGTGTGAACGTAGCTTTAGGTTATGACGTTGAAAGATGATTCACCGAGACTTGAAAGTTCCTTGAACCTGAATTGAAGCCTTTAAGGGCCCTTAACGCCCTTAAATTTTACAAGTTACGTCTTGAAAAGAACTTGATAATAAGATAATGAAGCTGATAACTTCATCTACAGTTTTCGCCAATTTCCAGCAAAGAAATGCCTCAATAAGATTTTGTTCTACCAGCTTGGCGTGGGATATGGACTGTTTGTTGTTTTCCAGTTTTCGAAAAAAGCCAATTTGGTGTAATAAATTTTTCCTTGTAGATTATTTTCGAAGGTGTGCGTGGAACAGATTACCAAGGGGACATAGCAATTGATGACGTTTCCTTTACTGCAACTGTTGGCGGATGCAATCTTTCTCCCTCCGGTGCTGCTCCATTTGATTGTAACTTTGAAACAGGATTCTGCAGATGGATACAGTCACGCCGGGATCGTTTTGACTGGACAAGACACAGGGGTTCCACAGGCAGTTTTCTGACTGGTCCAAGTATTGATCATACAGCAGGAACCAGTGAGTGTGGCTTAATTGCGTTTAACCTCACCAGGATGGTAACCCTTTGGACATTATGTGATAGTTTAAAGGGGTTATTAGTTGTTTTAATGGTTGGAACACATGCACGTTAATAGCACTACTGTACCCACTTACCTTCATGACGTCGTCGTTGTTGAGATCAGCCTCAGCTCCTCTGACAAAACTGAGAACATTGTGTCTTGTGATATCGGTTGGTGTATGGATGGAGGGCAATAAAATGCTTGCTAACACGTTTGTTGCATGGCGAATAGTTACCAAAAACTTAAGTAAAATTAATGATAATTTAAAAGGAAGGCAAGAATGTACTTTTTTCGCCATAATACCGTAAATGATCTAATAAGCGCCCACTCACAAATAAACGCCTCTTATCTAATAAACGCCCTCCTTATGCTGTTAAGTTTGTATTAAACGCCCCTCTCTGATAAACGCCCCCCGTGAAAATTACTTCAAGATACTAGGAAATGGAAAAATCGAGTAAAATCAATCAATTTATTAATTTCATTGCTTGATTAACGTCGGTTTGTGTATTATGTCATGTTCCGTTCAAGTTCAAAGTAGGGATAGTGCGGTTTGATCTTCTTGATCTCGGTGCGCACTCGTTAAAGCACCCTCTTGATTGTAACAAAACAGAAAAAAAATAAATTAGAAACCTTGGAGTGAAAACGCCGTCAGCAGTCGAGATTCTGTTAACACAAAAACGTTTTTGGCCGAAAGCATATTGTACACAGTTTTGTTGAGTGCGTTAAATTGAGTTACGAGAATAAATGCCTCTCTCTTTTAAACGCCTCCCATATATTAAACGCCCCCTCTTGGACCCGCCCCGTGCATTTATTAGATCATTTACAGTATTCCTGGAGTGACCTATCCTTTGGACCCATGGTACGTACCTTTAAGACGGAATCCACCAGGAAATTGAGTAATTTTAATTTTCAGTGGACAAAAACCTTGTACCAGAATAATTTAAAGCATATTGCATTCTTTTAAACATTTTTCAAGGGCTAAAGATATTAGTCATCTGTAGTAACAACAAAGAAAATTTCTGTTGTAATACTGCGACAATCGTTAAGTATTTTGTGATTTCATTCTTTATCCTTGCTACGCTCACTATTAGTGGTAAACTTAGGGCCTAGTGTCCTGCTCACTGCTGAACTATTTCCATTTTGTTCATAGGACAAGGCTGGTATGTATACATCGAAACATCATCTCCCAGACTACCTAATGACACTGCGCAAATCATCAGCCCTACAATAGCAGGCAATGGCACTAAATCCATACACTGTGTCTCTTTCTGGTATCACATGTACGGTCCCCATGTTGATGTGCTGCGTCTGTACAAGAGGCAAGGGTTTTCCCTTGGAAAGCCGCAGTGGATGAGGCAGGGTGATCAGGGCAACAGATGGATCCAGGGAGAATACACCGTGGAGCACACAGGCAATGTTCAAGTAAGGTTTTCACTACCTGTGTGTATGCTGAATTTATTTTTATTGTTAACACCCAGTAATAGACAGAGACATCACTTATTTGTATCGTAATGTTTATTGTGATACTCACAATGAACAACTGACTAGCCCTTTGCTTGTTAATACACTCAATCTTTGCAGAGTGTGTTTTCAGAAAATTATGTACGTTGAGTATTTTTTGTCACCAGTCAATGTATTGATATCAGAAGAGAATTCGCGAATCAAAAAAGAAAATGTATGTACGATTGGAAGTAATTCAGTGGCAGCTAGTTTTATGTTGGTGGATTTAGAAAAGTTGCTTTGGGTTCAATGCTCAATCTAGTAACTACCTAGTGTTGTTCTGTACGGACTAGTCCAAGGTACACTTCTTGGCAATGCTTATAAAGAGCTAAATTCCAAGTAATTTCCGCGGATTGTATAGTGTTAAAGAATTCTGATCAAGTCCTTGACGAACGATGTTTTAGTAATTACGAATATATGAATTTCATCTACTGGAACTGCGGAATGAAGAAACAAATGCATACGACGTCATCGCAGTTAACTTATGCCTTTGCGAGAAGATAGCATATTTTTGTCGCCATCAAATATATTAGGAAGATGGTAAGTTCGCACTCAGTTGTCAAATAATTGTAACTGTATCTTTTTTTCAGATTGTGTTTGAAGCCGTTCGTGGAGTAAGTTATCGTGGCGACATAGCCCTTGATGATATTGCATTGAAAGATGGAAGCTGCCCATCATCAGGTAACTTATCTCAGCTAAATGCTACAATTAGGAGAGCAGGCTAATTAGCGCTTGGGGTGGTTAGTTCAATTTTGGTCGTTGAGAGGGGGCGCTATTTCAACGGTGGAGTGATTATTTTGGTTTTCAAATTTCGGTCTCAAAATACTCTTCGTACGTAGGTCGCATACGGGGAGGTTAAACCGTTTTTCTTTTACTCTTTTTGCTTCATAGCAGCAGGATAATTTCATTATACTGTGATGCAGAGTTTTGGTGTTAAAAACTGTGTGTTTACAAAGCGCGATGATTCACAGTTTGGGAATAATTGGTTTTTGGAATAGCCCTCATTGTTTCTGGAAAGGACTGGGACGCGTTATTTTTCTCAAGGTGATTCCCAGCACTCACCATAACTATTCGTAAAAATATCCTGAATTTTATGGCAGGAATGTGTAGCTTCGAGGCTTCTGATATCTGTGGTTATAAGCAAGATCACGACACAGATAAATTTGACTGGGTGCGCAGCAATGGTCCAACGTCCAGTATTGGTACAGGACCTGTAGCAGATCACACATATGGAACCGTCTATGGTAAGTGTGCAATGACTAGTGGGCTTTGTCGTTTGTCATCCCTATTAAATTTATTAGCGGGAAAATAAAATAAAATAAAATCTTCAAGTGTTTTTCGAAGGATGATGCTTGTGCTTTCATTATCCACGGTCCTCAGATGCAAGTGTTACTCGGCTTTTAATGACGTTTTTGTGGTTACCTATCAAAGGATTACCCTAGAGGCCTGAAAAGGCCGATTTTCCTAAAGTTTTCCATATCCCCAATCCGATGCTCACCTCTCCGCCAGTTTCTTGTCGGAAAACAAGCCAACTTCACTTAAAATACAAAAATAAGCTTGTTTAACGGCCAAAGAATCGTAGCGGTATGCATCTTATTAAGATGTGAAAAAGCCCTCTACTTGATGTGAAAAACATCAAATATTGTAAGGCCTCGTTTATATGGAGCAAAGTTGGTCACCCGCCTGCCCAAGCCCCCTGGGCGAGCCAACTTCTCATACTTTTCCTTATAAACCAGGGCGAATCGTTTGCATCAGAAGTACCAAAAGTTGGCTCGGCTGGAAAAGTGACCCGGACTTTTTTGATGGTAGTGTCACCCTCAGTAGCTAGGGCAACTTTTTTCTGTTAAAAAAACATTTTGGCTCGCCCAGCTGGGTCAACTCTGTCAAGTGAGACAATCGGAGCATGCGCGAGCGCTGTTTTTGGCAACCAGAGCACTCGCCCTCATGGACGCTCGCTAAAGTTGATTTGTCCCTTTCTACCTGGGGCAGGTCAGGTTCTCCGTTTAAACGGGTTCTAAGTTGTATGAAATAAGCTGGCATCCCATATATTAGGAAAAAAGGAAAGCAAAAAACAAAACAAAAAAATGCGACCAGGAATTTCTTTGTTTGAAAATATAGTTATTATGGTTGTGTTGTTTTTAGGTCATTTCATGTACATTGAAGTGTCCCCTAGCAACCTAAACAGAGGGGACTTTGCACGTTTGCTCAGCCCAAGATACCCAGCCACCCAAGGATCTTGTCTTCAGTTCTGGTATCACATGTATGGTCGCACAATTGGAACACTCAATGTCTACATTAAAAATTGGTCTTGGTCCATGTCCAAAGTGTGGAGCAAAAGTGGTAACGATAGCAACATTTGGAATGTAGCCCAAGTCAGCATTAGTAGCCGCTACACCTATCAGGTACGTTTGTAGTTTTCTGAACTTTGAAACGCAAGGCTCTTATCAAGTCTTGTTTTAAGCTGTCCTTTGGCTCTCGGGGGTACGGGGTGGGGGAAGGAAGGGGGCCCGCCGCCAGAGCGCCCCGGGTTCCGCCCCCAAGAAAGCACGCCGTGCACAACAATCCCGCCAGCTACACATTGTAATGTCTGACCAAGATACCAGTTTATGTGAACTAAAAAGACACGTTGTTGATGAAACGTTACATAGATTTTTCATCCCTTTAAGAACTAATGCAAATCACAGGCTTTAAAGTGGCAGTCTTTTGTATTTGATTTGTCCTGTCTTCATGTCCGACTGCAGGCAAGATTTCGTCGGACATGGGCAAAATTTGGTGAGATATTGCCCCATAGGCGGCGTTATATCCCAGCCGCAGTGAAGCGGTGGAGTGAGTGAGTGAGTGATTGCCCCTTGGCCCACTATTATTTATATTCCCAAATACTTGCGCTCCATTTCTTAGATGATTCTTAGGACGTGAAACAAGAGAAATGTAATGTGTTGGGTATCTACGCATGTAAATTGTGAAGCGAAATCAGAAATTAATTTGTTGCTCTTCGTACAGCAACAATATCGCCCAGGGTTTTACAAAAGTAATTTGGTCATTTGGATTGAAGAAAAGCAGTCTTGTCATAACAAACTTCTTCCTTTTTTGCCGCCTCTTTTCATTCTAAATAACCAAAACTACGATGGAAGAAAGAAAATTGTCCCGCAGTCTGAAGTAGGAGGCTTATTTATTTTTCTTCCGCTATCTTTAGGTCGTTTTTGAAGGTGTCAAGGGAACAAGTTATACTGGTGATATCGCTATTGATGATGTAAAAATATTGAGTGGCAGCTGTCCAGCACCTGGAGACTGCTCATTTGAAAACGGACTGTGCACATGGACGAACATTCTAAAAGGCGACGTATTTGACTGGGTTCTTGGAGGTGGAAGTACACCTAGCTGGTTAACTGGGCCATCAAGTGATCATACGACTGGTTCTGGTATGTTTATAACATTCGGTGTTATAGAGGGCCATTTTCAAAGTTCTGATTAAAATAAGTTAGTATTAAGAATAAAGATAAGAACACTTACTATTTAGGCGCGTCTCAGTAGACCAATTCACAGTTGGTTTCGAGTTTTGGGAAATTGAGCAAAATATGAGTTATTTGTCTAGTTTCAATCCTCCAAGCCTCGTATGTAAGTGTGAATTTTAACATGTTGAATATTGGTGTGCTGTAATCCTTGTACGTCAAGTATAGTCTGGAATTGGTTAAACATTTTGCATTATTGTGGCTCGAGAGCGCAAGCAAGATTGTCACGTGCCCTTCTGGTGAGTATGGTTTTTAATTCCCTCCATTTTCATTTTGCAGGTCAGTACGTGTTCATTGAGACGTCATCCCCACGTCAGCCGGGTGACAATGCGTATCTCATCAGCCAGCCATTTGATCCAACCACCAGCACCGGTAGGTGCTTGAAGTTCTGGCATCATATGAAAGGAGCATCCATTGGCACTTTGAATGTCTATATTTACACCGGTAACTTCTCTTCAATGTATCTGCTTTGGCAGAGAAAGGGAAATAAAGGAAATAATTGGATGCTTGGACAAACTCCCATCAGAAGCAGTGTTAAGTATCAGGTAAAGGCAGTGTTCCTTAACTATAGACCGTGACAAAAGGTTTTTTTTTTTCAGTTTATGAAACTAATCTATAGATTTAGCCAAGGCTAGAGGCAGAGCTCCTGTTGATATAAATTACTTCAATCAATAAACTTGTAACCATTGCAAAGAAATCTGCTTGAAGTTGAGCCTGCGATCAGTTGAAAACTAGTAACTTGTCAGCGGATAACTTAAAAAAAAAACACGTGAGCTTGATGAGTCGACACAAGGACCCTCGATACTGTCTTTATTTATTTATTTGATCTAGCTGTATCTGCTTTCGAACAGGTTGTGTTTGAAGGAATTCGTGGAAATAGCTTTAATGGGGACATTGCCCTGGATGATATAACATTTACTGTCGGTGCAGGCAGTTGTACGCTTAAACCGTCTGATGCGCTACCACCTGGAATGACCACTGCACCCCCTACAGTTTCAACTCCATCTTCTGTCAGCCCAACGACTATTGGTAAGTGACGCTTATCTGCTCTGCTAATGTTCAAGACATGGCATTGTTTTTGGTTTATTCTAATAATTGTTTTCAGTTTCCTTTACGCCTCCTCCCAACTGTTAAAAATAATTCAATTTTTCTTTTATTGTTTTTGGTGTTTTTATTTTCCACTCAATATATTTTAAGTGTTGGTGGGATGGCAAAATAAATATGTAAAAAAATTGAAGAATAAGAACATTAAAAGATTATTAAACCAAAAACATTTCTTTGCATCGGTGGGAATGGCTTCAATAAATAAAAAATAATAGTAGTAAAAACTTTAGGACTGTTTAGGAGAGCTGTACATACTTTCAGCGATGCATGGAAATGCCCTGAGAGAGTCTTGAAAATCGGCTGGATTCTCTCCTTATCGGTGTGTGAAGCAAATAGAGAATTTGACCTGTGATTAAGCTCCATTTGAATCTTTTTCCCATGCCTTTAAATATCATTCGTGAGGTTAAATTTGTTCGTTTTTTTTCTGCGTACAAGGTTCGCAGTTGCTCAGTTGCTAGGACATTTATATTTTCCCAAACCTAGTACGTACCATTCATAGAACTATATTGATACCATTGTTTTAAACTGCTCCGACTAAAGTAGACATCCTTCCATGCAGGAAATGTTGGAAATGACTGTAACTTTGAAGTTGGAATTTGCAAGTGGACTTTCGCCTCCTATGGCCAGTTTAACTGGACCCGCCAACAGGGCCCTACATCATCCGCTGGTACTGGTCCAAAGTATGACCACACTTTAGGCAATAAAGGTGTGTAATTGTGTGCTTGATTCTTTCGAGTGTTGTAATTATTTTGTTTTCTTTTATCCGTTGCTGTAATTAGTAATGTGATTCGCTGTGGCAGTCTATGTTTGCGTGAAAATTAAGAGTTACTGCCAAGAGGCAAAAGTAAGTCACCAGGGCCCTAGTCTGCTACACAGCCGTTTTAAGTGTCGTCACGCGACGCTCCTCCCCACAAGAGGAGCGTTGCGTGACGACTCTAAAAACGGCCGTGTAGCAGACTACCAAGGCCCAGTTTTTCGAAAGATGGATAACGCTATCCACTAGATAAATCTCTTTCCAGTGTATAACGTAGTCGGTTTCCCTAATCTTTATCCACTGGATAGAGATTTGTCCGATGGATAGCGCCATCCAACGTTTGAAAAACCGGGGTAAGGAACCAAACTTGGATTGTTCATGAGGCACCTTTAAATAAAAGCACACTGTCTTATTGAGTGTGTAGAACGCCCCATTAGAGTCATCATTTGGCCTATCGATCCTTAGCTCAGCCCTTAGGCGCTTTACCTTCGAATTGTTTGACATAATTTTAATTTTCCATGTGTAGGAAATGGTTGGTACATGTTTATTGAGACTTCATCTCCACGCAAACCAAACGACACTGCTGGACTAGTCAGTCCTGTGATACAGAAAACAAGCTCGTCTGCTTGCGTGATATTCTGGTATCACATGTTTGGCCCACACATTAACCGACTGAATGTCTATATGAAGGTATGTACAAGGAAACTTAGAATTGTTCATCTCGTCCCCGATTGGTAATTACTTACTTAGGCCGGGAATTATCCCGAGCCATTGCTAGGTCACTCAGGATAAAATAGAGGTCTAAGGCTGTTCGGAAATGGCGTATCTATTTTATGCTAGCTAAAGTAGCCTTTTAGGAGCCTCATAACCGTTATCTTAATCAACGGTTTTCAAATCTGGTTAAAAAAACTTTACTTTCAGGATGGAAGTAATAGCAAGTCTTTAACATGGCAAAGAGTCGGCTCTCAGAGTGACCAGTGGAAGCAAGGACTTGTGCAACTGTCGCCAACTCAAAATTCCTACCAGGTGATTAAAACAAATTAAATTTTGTGCGACTGAAGTTGAACTGAGTTCTTTTGGTAACGGACTGTTGAGGTTTTGCTGATCTCTTAGGCTACCTCTTGACGAAAGGAGAACTCTTTTCAGTATACATCGCCTTCTTGCAAGTATTAAGTGGGCGAGGTAATGTGTTACATCCCTTTAGGAAACATGTCTTGTAAAAATGGTATTGGGGAGAGAAGTATAATTTCAAAAAAAGGAAAAGAATTTTGTTTAAATGATCTGGTGTTCTGGCAAATCAGACAAACTTTCCCTCATTGTATATGGCTTAGTATCCCCTGCCTATCTCGCTACCTGAAACAAAGGCAGTCCGTTGTAAATTCGTCGTCATAGATTATCTGTCTTAAGTATTTTTCTTGTTCATCTCAAAGGTAATCTTTGATGGAGTCCGTGGTACAAGTTACCAAGGTGACATTTCATTGGATGACATATCATTCCAGAACAATCGTTGTCCACCATCACGTAAGTGAAAAATAAATGGAACGTGTGTTACGGCTAAGATTCTCTTGAGATTATGAAGGTAAACCTATTCGGGGGTAAACAAGGTGCATTATGGTGGAAGTGAATTTTATCGAATTTTGACTTTAGACACTGCAGGGAATGAAACGATTAATGAATTTTTATTTTGATTGCTTCACCACCGTTTGACCGAGAAGGTCAAGCCGAGATGAACAGCTTGAATTTTATGGGTTTTCCGTTCATACTGAATTCATTTCGTCTGTATGGCTTACTCTTGCAGCTGAATGCACATTTGAGAATTTATTGGGTTCCTCGTCAGCCTTGTGTGGTTGGACACAAGATACCAATGATGATTTTAACTGGAGTCGTGATTCTGGTAGCACCGCTAGCTATAGAACAGGACCTTCCTTTGACCACACCTACGGAACTAATAAAGGTAGGTATACAGGTCTACAATATAAGTACTCAAAGCTATAATTCAGTGGCGAGGGAATAGTATCGCGTAACACCAAGTCTTTAATAATCGTAATAAATATGTTGGTAAAGTGTTGTTAAATTTGCAAAATATGAGGACAGTAAACGTTTTTAGTTTCCAGAAAAAGAAGGCCATTCAAGTGCTTTTTAACAATTACAGTAAATTTAACGATGCATGCCATTTGATACACCTTTTCACGGTTTTCTTTTGACTTGTGAAAGTTAAAGAAAATCCGTCGACTCCGCTGGAAAGAGCGCCTTTAAATTATTAAAATTACCAAGTTTGATATTGATTTGTCCAAAACGTACGAAGTTATATCTTCTCAAGGTCGCGAAATTTTACAACGTTTTTATGATGAAGGCACAAACTTGTCTCCCACCGTATAAAAGTCTGTAAATTTTCGCAACTTTGCGGAGCTATATCGTCGCTATTACAAAACTTATATGAGTATCACTATCAAACGTAGCAAGTTTTCCAACTTCAAGACGCCCTTTTTAGTGCTTGAGGGATTATTCCTCATTCATCCTTGTCAAAAGTTCAAAAAACCGTGGAAAGGTGTATTGTACATAGAGGATATTACATGGCCGCGCGGAGATACGAAATGTTTCTTCGAGTGTTGAAAAATATTTCACGAGTGAGCGCAGCGAACGAGTGAAATATTTTTTCAACACGAGAAGAGAAATTTTGTATCTCCAAGCGGCCATGTAATGTTCTATTTATTATATAAACACTAATGAAATACCAAACCATTTCACTTTCATAGTTTTTTGGTGTGAAAGGCGCCATTTATTATGTAACCATAGCAACGGTGATATTTTCACGTGTGAAAATAACAAGTTTTCGCGTGAAAGCTCACCTGGCATTTCATTGGTGTTTATATAATAAAGTGTTGTAAGTGTTGTACATGTTTAGGGTAGTATAGACAGTGCCTTGAACCATGGAAGTTAGCTGGTCATTGTTGTGGTAGTGAGGCACAACATCCTTGAATTACTTTAGCTAATGCTCTATGTTTCTTCTTCTAGGCTACTATATGTATATTGAAACATCATATCCACGAAGAAGAGGCGACAAAGCGAGACTTACCAGTCAAAGCTACACCGCTGTTAAGGGTGGCCAATGCTTCCGGTTCTGGTACCATATGTATGGCAATGACATTGGCACATTGAATGTCTACGTCAAAGTTGGTAACAATCTTGGTATCCCTGTGTGGGTGAGGTCTGGTAATCGTGGAAATGTTTGGAAGGTTTCTCAGATAACCATTACAGCTACGTCCAATTTCAGAGTACGTGCTTGTCATAGCTTCTTTCTGTAGCCGTGCTTTGACCTTGTAATTCCAGTCGAACCTCCACGAACGGCCGCTTCTCCACAGCGGCCACTTTTTTGGCCGTTCTTCTGTCCCTGAGGTTGCCGTTGAGGACAGGTTCAACTGTATGCAGATAAATTCGGTTCAGGTTAAAGCGTTGAAAGCGTTGTTTTTATAAGTAAAATGTTTTTTTTTTTAGAAAAAAGTCGACGGTCAGTGATGGGATGAAATCAAGTAGTTTAAGGGTTTAAGGGGGCAATCTGGTTAAAAGGACAATTATTTTTTCGTTTTTTTTTTCCCGCTTTTTCTTTAATATGATTTTAAAGAAAAAGCGGGAAACCTAGCCAAGATTTCATTCAGTCGAAAATGGCTCAATGAAGTTTGGTTCAATGATTTTTTTGAGAATTCTTGGATGATTTCGGAATCTTTTAAATGTATTAAAGTTAGGGTGGGAGATGTTTAATTTTTTGGGAAATTGGAAATAGACAAATACCAGACAGTCAACTAAACCACAACAAGGTGCCTTTGAGCCCATTATCGGACAAACTGGTTTATGTGTATACCTTTTCTATCTTTATTTATTTCCTTCCCAAATCAACACCATTTTCCCCCCAAAACAACTAGACTGCCCCCTTAAATATGTTGAATTTTACCTGAGAGGTCTTGTTTGTCCATAACTGAGGAGACAGGTGTTAGAACATCTGAAATAAATGTTTTCGTAGCGGAAAGATGTATCAAGGAGGGCTCGTGGTCTTAGTCAAAGTAATTAGTCGTGTTAGTCAAGGGAACTTCTTTCCACCTTAAGCATCGTTGTGGAAAACTTGTAAATATTTGCCAACAAGTGGTCAGCATACGAGTGTGATAAGTAACAGAAATCTTGGACTCAACACTCTTTTTTCTCTCTGTGTCTTGTCCGTTGCAGGTTGTATTTGAGGGTATCGTCGGTAAGAGTTACCAAGGTGACATTGCTATTGATGACCTCGAGTTGTTTAATAGTCCTTGCCCATTACCAGGTAATCTTTGCTAATGTTACCCTCTTGTCCTATAACTCAAAAGTTGAAATGTTAGTTTTACAAGCCCAACGTAGATTTACGGCACACAAGACATTTTCTGTTACAGAAATGCGATTACCCCGGCAGGAAATGGCTGTAATCTGTACCATTTTTCTGTAGTTCGTTTTTTCCTTTTTGGCTCGCCCAAAGGTGATCGGGTGCAAGCCACTTTGAGTGATATTACATGTGTTACCGATCACCCTGGTTGTTCTTCTTCTATCTATTGTAAATTTTTTAGCTTCGGAACATTTAGGAGTTTAAGAATTCTTTGAAACGTGTCCGTGCTTTCCAGACCGGAGTACCCGGAGTAAAACCTCTCTGGGCATGGAAGAAAACCAACAACACACTCAACCCACATATGGCGTCGACGCCGGGATTCGAACCCAGGCCGCATTGGTGGGAGGCGAGTGCTCTCATCACTTCGCCACCCTTGCTCAATAGCATCTAGACTCGACGTCTATCTTTTTAACACGAGGCACTTTTTTTTTCACTCCTCAGGTGATTGTGACTTTGAGAGTGGATTGTGTACATACGATAACACGCAATATGAAGATCAGTTTGACTGGTTGAGAAACGCGGGAGCCACTTCAAGCTGGCAGACAGGACCATCGGTTGACCATACTCTAGGAACAGCTTTAGGTATGAAAGAAGGGAAAAAAGACTCTTGCACTTATTAAGAAAAAATAGTCATACCTACGTTGAGCAGAAACACGCCGGACCCTTGCCCGATCATACAGGAATGTTACTCTAAAAAGAGAAACGGAAAAAGGAGAATCGGGAAACAAGGAACTGGAAATAACACCGTTACTCTTTCTTTGGTCCGCTTCATAGACAAAAAGGGGAAACGAGGATTTACTGATGCTCGCGTCTGCTTAATATGGGGTCACCTTATTGAAGGTTTCACTTTATTTTTTTATGTTTAAAATTGTTAGAATCGAACATTTCAAGTGAAAAACCTTAAAAAAACTAACTTTATTCTACATTCGGTATCACTGGCTCATTGACAATAGCAAGTCTTGTATCAAAAATTAAGCTTTACTGACAAAGTAAATCGTTATTTTGGTGTAGGACATTACATGTATATAGAAACGTCAGCTCCACGTAGGAAAGGCGATAAGGCTCGTCTTCTCAGTGAAGATTTCTCACCCACTACAATTAGAGGAAGGTGCGTTAAATTTTGGTACCATATGTATGGTGCTACCATTGGAACCCTCAGAGTTCTTGTGAAGACGGGGCCAGGAAACCAGTCAGAAAGCATAATCTGGGAATTGAGTGGAAACTTTGGTAACCAGTGGTACAGCGCACAGGCTCCAGTGTCAAGTGGAAAATATTATCAGGTACAAGCTTTCTAATGTTAGCTGAAATTAGCCAAATAGCATTTTTATATCTGTAGTTTTAATTTTAATGTTTAGCTGAATGACTGCAAATAATAGCAAAACCTGTGTTAAGCGCGGGAGCTGTCACTGGTTTATACTTGATAGAGGTGTTTGTCTAATGCAGATCTGTTTTACAGAACAAGTGGGAAGAAAACTTTAAAACTTGTTGCTGCTCTTTCCCGCTTTTTTGTAATGTTGCCACTTATGAAGTTCATCTGTGGTCCCTGGGAACAAAGAGAAGGTCAAGTAACGTTACTAATTGTTGCATACACCACTTTGTTCTTGACAGATCGTCTTTGAAGCTGTGCGGGGCAGTAGTGTCAGTGGAGACATTGCCGTAGATGATATATCATTTTCTACAACTCGATGCTCCGTAGTGCCATCTATAGCAGTGCCTCCAACACCTCCGCCGACTAAACCTGCACCTATTATAAACAACTGCACATTTGAAGGCGGATTCTGTTCATGGACCAATCTCAAAGGAGACAACTTTGACTGGACAAGAAGTCGCGGGGGAACATCTTCCTGGAACACTGGACCCACTGTGGATCATACATTAGGAACAAATCAAGGTATAAATAATTAGTAATTGACGCAGACGAATGTGGAGGCGTGTATGGCCGAGCGGTTAACACGTCCAACTCAAGATCTGGAGGTCCAGGTTTCAAGTCTCGCCCGTCGCGTTGTTTCTCTAGACAAGGAACTTTACTCCACGTACTTATCTAAAAGCCAGTTAACACGGAACACGGAATTTTTCGCTTTGGGGGGTGCTCATCATAAGCCTTGTGGAGGCGTGTGTCGCGAGCGGTTAACACCTCGTGCTCCTCGTCTCTCTTCACCAAGGTGTATAAATGTGTACAGACAACATACTGCTGGATGTAACCCTGCGATGGACTAGCATCCCATCCAGGGGGAGTAGCAATACTCCTAGGCATGCCTCATGCCAAGGAAATTACGGATAAGCTGCGGCGTTTGGGCCTTTGGCTTGTGTGCGTCTTAAACCTTTACTAGACGAATGTGTGCACAGAATGGATTATTAATACAAGTAATACACTTCTTTTTGTATGCAGCTAAGATATTTGTCTGATTGTGTTGAAAATGTATTTCTTCAGGTTACTACGTGTACATTGAAACATCCTCTCCACGTAGCCCTAATGACAAGGCGCGGCTCCAGAGTGGGCTTGTACAACCTACTACTGTCACCAATGGGCGGTGCTTAAAGTTCTGGTACCACATGTGGGGAGATCATGTAGACACGCTTAATGTGTACCGCAAAGCTGGCTCAGCAGAAGTGAGGTAAGGAATACAGTTAGCTACAGTTGGTATAGGTATGATTTCTCTCCAGCTTTCCCAAAGTCCCGAAATGTTTTTTTAAATAGAGAGGAGAAGTGGTCACGTCACGTTACCACGGTAGCAAAAATTTTAGATGACAGCAACCGAAAACGTCACTTAAAAGTCTATTGGCACTATTTCAAACTTCACCGATCTTATTCAATTTCATTTAATTGGGCAAATCTTCGTTGGGTCCGTATCTATCGTTATCTGAGTTAAGAAAAAGAAAGCGACAATTTTTTGTCTTGTGTTCACCTTTATGTACTCCATTAAGCAGGCTCGAGAAATTAGGAAGTTTCGGTGCGGCAACGGCAAAGAAATGCGCAAAATAGCGTGATGCTCGCGCAAAGTTCTTGTTTGTTAATATAGACATTATTTTTTGCCGTTCTCCTAGCCGTCGCCGTCGTCGTTGGTTTGTTGTCATCAGAAATAGTGCTACCATGGTAACGTGACGTCTCACTTCTCCTCTCTATTGCAGTTACCACTGCGACGATCAAAAATGTCTTTCCGCAGTTCACATCATGTTCAGTTCATGTTTCATTCCTTTCACTAGTTAAGACGAACCCAACAAACTGGTCTGCTCCCAATTTATAACTTTTCATAACTCAGTTGGTAGAGCGCTGCAGCGCTAACGCAGAGCCCATGGGTTCGAATCCCGTTGAAGTCCCGAAATATTTTTTCGGGTTAATTTATAGTTGCTTTAAGTGCAATTACCACTGCGACGATCATATCTTCATTAATAATAATAATAATAATAATAATAATAATAATAATAATAATAATAATAATAATAATAATAAAGAATCAGAAAGAGCTAATATGACAGAGATTCAAAAGATCTGCATGCTGGGATCTGCACGAATCCTCAGAAAGGTGCTCAGTGTATGAACAGAATGATTGACTTGAGTGACTGACGCTCTAGGTGCATGGTTTGCGCCCGGCTGATGCACAAAAAGAACAGCAGCAAAGACTGTGATAATAGAGACAATAATAATAATAATAATAATAATAATAATAATAATAATAATAATAATGATAATAATGATAATAAGGCTTGTTGTTGGTGCGCTTGGTACAGTGAAGAAGGGTATGGTAGAAAACATCAAGAAAGTATCAGAAAGAGCTAATATGACAGAGATTCAAAAGATCTGCATGCTGGGATCTGCACGAATCCTCAGAAAGGTGCTCAGTGTATGAACAGAATGATTGACTTGAGTGACTGACGCTCTAGGTGCATGGTTTGCGCCCGGCTGATGCACAAAAAGAACAGCAGCAAAGACTGTGATAATAGAGACAATAATAATAATAATAATAATAATAATAATAATAATGATAATAATGATAATAATGATAATAAGGCTTGTTGTTGGTGCGCTTGGTACAGTGAAGAAGGGTATGGTAGAAAACATCAAGAAAGTATCAGAAAGAGCTAATATGACAGAGATTCAAAAGATCTGCATGCTGGGATCTGCACGAATCCTCAGAAAGGTGCTCAGTGTATGAACAGAATGATTGACTTGAGTGACTGACGCTCTAGGTGCATGGTTTGCGCCCGGCTGATGCACAAAAAGAACACCAGCAAAGACTGTGATAATAAATACAATAATAATAATAATAATAATAATAATAATAATAATAATAATAATAATAATAATAATAATAATAATAATAATAATAATAATAATAATAATAATAATGATAATAATAATAATATTTCCGCAGTTCACATCATCTTCGTTTCCTACCTCCAGCTGTATTGCTCTTATTACAGTAAAGTTTTTTGGCTTGTAACATTTTTTATCTTCTGCCATTTTACAGGCTGTGGACTCGAAGAGGAACCCAAGGCAACAAGTGGCGCTATGCCCAAGTTAACCTGATAAGCTCCCAGCCATTCTATATCATCTTTGAGGGTGTGCGCGGAAGAAGCTATATGGGAGATATCGCCCTGGATGATTTGGATATTGTTGATGGGCCTTGCCCTCCTCCTAAGTTCTGTGATTTTGAAACTGATATGTGCAAGTGGAGCAATATTCGCGGAGATGAGTTTGACTGGAGACGTGATAGTGGAGGGACGCCCTCGCTGGGAACAGGACCTTCTACTGACCATACAACTGGAACCAGAAATGGTTTGTTTTCGTTTTTTGTGCCTCTCAACTCCTTCACTCTCACCAGCGAAAAAAGGCTGCTAACCTCGTTATGGGGTTAAAAATACCAAATTTTAATGTTATGAGATACTGGAAAAGAATCGGCGGTGCTAGAGGAAAGGACTACATGATAGAATGTTTTCTAATGGTTACCCTTCATGATTTTATTGATAGACTAGATAGTCGGAACTTACCCACGTGTCCATAATTTACTCTTTTAGTGAAAGTTGGAAAGGTTCAACACCTTTCATACTTTTAGCACTAGGATGAAATTCATTGGTGTTTTTTTATACAATAGATAAATGTTACAAAGTTGTTGCTGCTACAAAGGTCATTTTCTTGAAGCTTTTATTGATATCCCATAGCGCAGGAATTAAGAGCAGAGTGTCTGTTTCACAAAGCTCTTTCCCTCCGATAAATAAGGAAGTAAATAAAACAAGCAAGTAAATGAAAGTGAAGAATGATCATCGCAGTAAATTTTCCAATTTAAGCTATTGGAAAGAAGAAGCCTGGAAAAAATCAGGGCTTCAACGGATATCAAGGGAACCGAGGGAACGAATTGATTCACGTGTCTGAAAAACTGAAATAGGTTCACTGCTGTGGTCATTCTGGCTTGGCAAGTTACCAAACGACGAAAAAGCTACCCCAAAAGAAAGATGGGCCTATCTTACCTGCTTTGTTCTTGGAAAAAAAATGTTATGAAAGAGGGAAAGAAAGAAAAAAAATTGCCAAAATCAAGCCGTCTTTACTTATGGTTAATAATTACGCATGGTTAATAACGCATTTATTTTCATTTTCCTGAATGCTTTCAGGTTATTATATGTACATCGAAACCTCCTTTCCAAGAAAACCAAATGACAAGGCGTGGCTGATTAGTCCTAAATATACTCCTGCTCCTAATGGCAAATGCTTTAATTTTTGGTACCACATGTCTGGCCGTCATATTGGCTCACTTAATGTCTACCTTAAAGATTCTATAAGGTTAGGTAAAATGGTGTGGAATGAGACAGGCAATCAAGGCAGCTCTTGGCTTCACGCCAAGGCACCGATCAAGACAAATCTTCCATTCCAGGTATGACTTAAAAGAGTTTTAGTATAAACAGTAGGATCAAAGGAGCTGGGCTGATATAGTGACCAGTTAGTACTCATCCGGTCTGATCTTGATATGTTGTTGTTAGTTTGTGATATAAACATAGTTGAATAAGTGCAAGTCACATGTGACGTTAACCTGTCGCTTATTTTAAAAACCAGCAGTTCATTAACACTCGATTAATTTCATCTTCACTATGCGTAACAAAATGTCATAATACCTTAATAAATTTCCCATACTTTTTTTTTCAAGATTGTTATTGAAGGAGTTAGGGGACAAAGCTATGCTGGTGACATTGCGGTGGATGACGTTTGGATTGATGACAGTCCTTGCCCACCGGAAGGTTGGAATTTCCTTTACATAGCCTATAATCTATTTCATTCCTGAGAGCAGCTAGTAAATCGCAAAAGTTAAGATTGACTCGTGACGGAAGTGTTCGCCTAGGACAAAGGTTGAATTGTTTTTGGATAAATTCAAAGTCAAAAACGTCAGACGCTTCCGACGATGGCGTTGTCATTTTTCCTCTGCTGACAGTTTTGGTTAAAATTTACTTGCTATAATGTAAAGGACCACAGAACATGGAAAACCATTTGCCAAAAATGTAACTACACTCGCACTCTAACTAGCCGCGTCTCCTGTTGCTTTTCGCCTTTCTATCTGGCTTTTTTTTTTCCAATCTTAATGTTGCTTTTATTTCTTATATTTTGTCAATTTTCGTGTCCAAAGTAATTGGTTTACCGTGACATTCTGAAAACAAGCCCCTCCAAATATAAATCCCCCAAACTCGTAACGCAAAACCCCTCCGTTAAATCGCCCATCCAAATATAAGCTTCGTGGGGCTTGTACTTGGAAATTGCCCTAAAATACAAAGTAAAACAAAGCAAAAACGGTAAATTTCCTTCCAACTATAAGGCTAGCCCAATCGATTTTGAAACGCAAATTTCCCTCCATAGATTAGCCCCTCCGAATATAAGCCCCTTCAAAAGGGCCTTGGAAAATTGTGAGCCCCAGGGCTTATTTTCGGAATTTTACGGTATCTGTTGTGGTTACCCTGCCATGTGGTATATGCATGTTATTATTATTGCTATTATTGTAGGGAAGCGTAATAAATAAATGAGTAAATAAATAAATAAATCTGAAAATGACCGTTATAACAATCTGTAAAGCCGTGCTTGCTGGCATTTAGTAACAACTGTGATGTCTTATTGAAGGGTTATTTCAAAATCTTTTTTATCACTGCAGGGAGCTGTGACTTTGAGGAAAAGAGTTTCTGCACGTGGCTGAATGTACCCAATGCAAACCGGTCAGTGGGTCTTGATGACTTTGATTGGACTTTGGGAAGTGGCTCTACTCCAAGTTATCTGACAGGACCATCAACTGATCATACCACTGGAACAGCTGTTGGTGAGTTCTTCATGTACAGTGATGCTTTCATTGCTGTCATGCGTGAGAAATGGAAAAAACCACGTGCTTGTGGAGACATTCTGAAAGCTCAGAGTAATTTGCCGTGGCTTTCTTAAAAGTTTCATGCTCGCCTCTGGCTCTTCGAAAAAGTCTCGAATTTTTGCTAACCTATTAGTACTGATGCATTTGTCTTACCTTGTTATCACCGCTGCTGGTAACAAGAAGTGATTTTAAATGGTACTAAGGACAAACACCACGTTTCTGTTTAAATATTTTTTCTGTCCTCAAGGGCATATAATACAGTAATTCTGGTAACAAATTTTTCATTGGAGGTAAATAGCATCAATTGCTAAGTCTCTTTTTAAGGCCACTTCCACGTCTGCTGTGCTTCAACGCTTACAACTATACTTAACTACTGATTCTTGTTGATTTTATGCAGGGACCTATGCATTCATTGAAACTTCCTATCCACGAAAGAAAGGTGAAATTGCACGACTGAAGAGTAAGATGTTTTCGTCCACAACTGGGAAATGTATGTCTTGGTGGTTTCACATGTATGGCACCACTGTTTCGTCCCTCAATCTCTACATCAAACAGGCTGGCAAACCAGAAGCTTTGATGTGGAATCTCAATGGATCTCAGGTACAGTGTTTTGCGTTGGTGGCAAATAAATATCTATTTTTGATCACTTTCGTAGAATGGCAACAGAGTTAATTTGATCAAGGTCAATTTGAGTTGACGGGCGTTGAGGAGAAGCCGTTGGCCTTGCCTTTTTCATCTTTACACATTAATCACAATGGAATCTAAAAAGACCCCTCACATAGTTCTAAAAGAGTAGTAGACCTACACCCTAGTACCAATGCCTTTCTAACTTGTGCAGTCGTTGGTTTCTGGGTGAGGTAAGATCATACAGTGGCGGTAACAAAGAATGTCTTGATATGTTGACTCGTGATCAAACCTCTCTGGTTCTTTCGTATTTCAGCGACTGACTGCAAGACACTGACAGGAAAATTTTCACCGTTATTTCTTTTTTTAGCTTAATTAATTGTCGTCGAAATTTTTGCCATACTCGCGGATTTCATAAGTTGTTTAACGTACGTACCGTCAGCCCAAAGGAGAGGTCACTCAAGGAACAGTACACTGCAGTTTTTTTTTCCCGTTTGTGTTTTTATAGGGCAACGTCTGGAAGAAAGCGGAAGTAACAATAACCAGCCGAATCAACTTTCAAATGATTTTTGAAGGTGTCAGTGGACAGGACTATCGTAGTGACATTGCAATTGACGACATCTTTTTTACGGATGGATACTGTGTAGGACTATGCTCTTCTGTTAACGCATATAAGCGGGTTGACTGCGGCTTTTTTGGTATAACCAGAGCACAGTGTGTGGGAATCCGCAGATGTTGCTGGGATGATTCTGTTCCTAATGTCCCAAAGTGCTTCCATCATCCGAGTGCATGCAAAAGCATCATTCCCGCTAACAGGTTTGTGTTTACTACAGTCAAACTCACAAAACCATGAACACCTGAAAAATTTCAGGAATGTTGATTGTGTACTGGCCAATCACAATAAAGTTCAGGATAGGCAAGCAAACCTCAGAACCACAAACTAACTACCGATGCTATTTGCGGTTTAGTTATCTCACTTCTTATTGGCTTATTTCTCGCATGACAATAACTTTCCATAAATATTTCGGGTGTTCACGGTTTTGTGAGTTTCACAGTAAAGGATGGTCCCATGTGTTAACCTTCTTTAACTTACTCCGGGGTAAGTTAAGTTTATATCAAAAAGAATATTTACCTCACTTTACCTCCCCAAATCAGATATTGATAACCCCATCGCTTCTTTAGCTATAATACAATAATACTACAACAATACAATATTATTGTAAGTTGAATAAAAAATAGTTGTTCTCGTAGATCATCCCTAGAGATTGTCTTGATTCAAATGTCTGTTGTATGTACTTTTAGACAACGTTGTGGTTACAGCGGCATTTCTGCATCACAGTGCCAGTCACGTGGGTGTTGCTGGGACAATTCAGTTCCAAATGTTCCTTTTTGCTTCCACGGTCCTACGAGACCAACTCCTTTCCCTACCACACCACCCCCTCCAACTACCTTGCCACCATCTAAGTGGGACTGCACATTTGAGACTGGACTTTGTAACTGGAACAACTCAAAAGAGGATGACTTTAACTGGTATAGACAGTCTGGTAGCTCCCCATCGATTGGGACTGGTCCCACTGCAGATCACACGACAGGAAGCCAGAAAGGTTAGAATTAAACTGCGATCATTGGTAACCTTGTACTTGATAAAGAATAACATTTGCTGAAAGCGCAAGCGTTTTGCTTAATTCTTTCTGACACATATCAGTAAACGAGAGTGATATTAATAAGGATCGTATCACGAAAATCAATCTCACGTCTTGCCTCAGCCGTTTGCTGACCTAAATTTGGTGTTGACTTCTTTGGATATGAGAAATTAATTTTGTAGTTTCATTTGTGCTAAATGGTATTTCAATGAAAGAGTTAAGATAAACGTCGTTCATCCATGAGGCGCCCTCATCTAGTTATGAATACATTGGCAACACATGGCAGACACCGAAAAGGGTAGAGGAGGAGGGAAAGAGAGAGAAAAACCTCACCCCCTTCTGCGCCTGTCATACAAACTTTGTCAACCCATGTACTTTCTCCTCTTGCAAAACAATCAAGAACTGAGCTGTAGTTATTCTGAAGTGCCATTGTGTTCCTTAGTTGTTCTTTGGGCTGTTGGTCTACCTTGTCTGAAACGATTTCTTAAAATATTTATGATACATTTTCTTGCAGGGTATTATGTTTACATTGAAACCTCCTGGCAGTCTCCAAATGACACTGCTCTCCTAGAAAGTGCTATGGTTCCTCCAACATCTGGCAAACCAAATAATATGATCTGCTTACAGTTTTGGTATCACATGTATGGTCAGCATGTAGACACTCTAAACTTGTTTATGAAGCGAGGACAGCAGCTTCCCGCAGCACCAATTTGGACCAAAAGTGGCACGCAAGGTAACAGGTGGAGGCGTGGACAGGTGGCCGTAACAAGTACATCTAAGTTTCAGGTGAGGCATTTGTCGTAAGGCCGATCTACATTGTACAACGTTGTCGCTTGCAATTGCCTACGGTGATTTTACGACACGACATGTATCAAACGTACGACAATCCGTGTAAGTGTATTTTAGGTGTGATTTACACCAACTCGTGTCGTTGGCTTATGATGGTAAAAAGGTAGGTTAAAGGCACACACGAGCCAAAGGCCCAAACGGCCGGAGCTTATCCCGGTTTCCTTAGCACGAAGCATGTCTGGTAGTAGTATTGCCACTCCCCCTGGAGGAGATACTAGTCCATCGCAGGGTTACCCCAGCAGTATGTCGCATGGACCCATTTATATACTTGAATCAAGAGGAGAAAGGTTTGAACCCGAGACCTCCAGTTCCGGAGTACGAGTTGTTAACCGCTCGGCGACACACGCCTCCACAAGACTTATGATGCGTGCATCGCAAGGCGAAAAAGTCTGTGTTCCATGTTAATTGGCTTTTAGATAAGCAATTTGAAAAGTTAACTCTCCTTTTAGGCACTGGCTTAAAAGAGAACCCTCATCTGAAGTGCGTCAGTGACTTTCTGTATCCTTATGCAGTAAGTCTCTTCTCTCTCTTAAGTCTTTACACCACATTCAGTGACCTAGGTTGCTGGATGCAAGTTGCACTTTTTTGGTAGGTTTTTGGGTAGAGAAAACCCGTATATAAAATATTGTTTCCAACGCGACTGTTCATTTTTTATTGTATGTTTCAGTTTGCTTTCCAAGGAACAAGAGGACTCAGCTATCAGGGAGACATTGCCCTTGACGATATCCGTCTCCTAGATGGACCTTGCCCACTTTTTCGTAAGCTAATTAAAAATGTGGTTATTGGTCATATTATTTCTGCTGATTTAAAGCATTTTCTTTTTCTTCTTCATATCTTCATGGCATAGTTTGCACAAGGGATATACCATACGCTGTGAAGTGCTAACTAGACCTTTTCATTCTAGATAACGTTCTTTCAGAAGGCTTTTATGGCTGACAGGTTCCTCCAGATTTGTATGTTGCTTGTGCTTAGGCTTGTGCGTTTAAGGAAGGATTTCCATTCTAAGGCCGTACGCAAACGTGAAAGTTAAGCGAGGGTGAACTTTTAGTTTTATGCGCTACCATCCATACAATGCGCGTAAAATTTACGTGCGTACGGCACGTGAAAATTACGTGACAGTGGAAATCCACCTGAAGCTTAGCATTACAACTTAACAGGGAATAAAAAAGTATAGCTGAGCGAACGGAAGCATATCTATTGATTTATTTAACTATTAAAGCTTTTGTCTCCTTCAGCATACTGTGATTTTGAGTCGCCTAACATCTGTGGGTACACCCAGGACCAGGGAGACATTTTTGACTGGTCAAAAGGAAGTGGAAACACAACTTCTATCGGAACCGGACCCCCTTCAGACCATACTTATGGTACTGCTTTTGGTAAGTACTTTAAGCTAAGGTGGTGTACAGATTTATATTGAATAGAAGTGAAGTTTTGCATCCCTGATGCCTAAAATTTGCTATCAAACTTTAAAATTCATGTCAAATATTGTTCGCTAAAACAGCTGCAGTAAAGAGGTCTTGACAAAGGTCTATTGCATGCTGCAAATAAAGCACCGTCTTGGAGTTGCAGATCTGGGCTGAGTTGCTCAAAGCATGGTTAGCTTTAACCATTGGTTAAGCGGTATCAAGACCAATACGTTGTGAAGGTATTAAACGCTGGTTAACGCTAACCATGCTTCGAGCAACTGGGCCCTGAAGTACAAATCCAGTCAATCCGTTCTTGGGGTACTCTCCTTCCTTCCTTTTCTAAGAACTTTAAGAATACGCCCTTTTTTGTTTGAGGGTGTAAACAACATTCACGCGTTAATGTTAATTGTATCCATTTGTTGTCACTTCTATTTGTCTGGATTAAAACAGCCTTTTTTTTTTTGCTAGGACACTACATGTATATTGAGACGTCAAGTCCCCGCAAGCCAGGAGACTATGCGCGCCTTGAGACTCCTACCTACCAGGCAACCGATGGAAATGGAAAGTGTCTAATGTTTTGGTATCACATGTACGGTAGTGGTATTGGAAGACTGAATATTTACATCAAACGTGGACAATCTCTTGGCACACCAGCATGGACCATGTCTGGTAACCAAGGCAACAGATGGTTGAGAGGAATGTTGACTGTTAAAAGTCCAAATCTACAGTGGAAGGTACATATTCGATTCTCAAGGGTGAAAATTGTCAGTACCTGCATACGGGTGGTGTTTTTTTAACCTCTCTATTTATATTTTGAAGTAGGACTTTTTTTCCCAACCGTTTAGGCTGTATTTGAAGGCATCAGAGGTCGGGGATATCGAGGAGATATTGCCATCGATGACGCAGAAGTCAAGAACGGGCCTTGTCCACCCCCAGGATCATGTGACTTTGAAAGGGGCTTGTGTGCTTATCAGAATGATTTAAGTGGTGACGACTTTGATTGGGAGCGAAACACTGGTCACACTGCAAGTATTGGTACTGGACCATCTATTGATCATACAACTGGCACAACGAAAGGTAGCAGTCAAATCTCTATCCTCTAGACTTCCTGGGACTCTTCAAAACAGCAAACATGATGTTATTATGTTTTGTACTTTTCTAACACAGATTATGAAAACTAAGAGTAACGTGTGAGTCCAACAGGAGGTCAGAATTAATTCCTTTCTCCTGGACGGTGTTTGGTTTCAGGTTATGAGTAGTCTATGATTGTCTTTTCCAGTGAAGTCGTTGACGGGTTCAAAAACAACTGAAAGTTACTTTCCTTTCTATATCTTAAAAAAAAAGCAAAAAATCTCAAACTCCCTTTCTTAAATCGTGTGATCTAATACGAAGTACATTGTATAATGTAAATTGTTGGCAAAATCGAGTCACCAACGCCGG
The DNA here is from genome assembly GCA_964035525.1 of Porites cylindrica. Lineage (NCBI taxonomy): Eukaryota > Metazoa > Cnidaria > Anthozoa > Scleractinia > Poritidae > Porites > Porites cylindrica. The sequence goes on from OZ037776.1 coordinate 56,433,345, forward strand.
ACTGAGCGACTACCGTCTAATTTTGTAAGACAGTATCGGACACAGAAGGCTTTGTCTTACTGGCCGTTTCCACCGTCACCACGAATTACCAGCTAGCCAGCTTGTCCTGTGGCGGCCAACACACGGACACCTACGACGAGGTCGCCTAGTGTCGACATTCATAGACACTCTGATGAGGGACGCTGGGACGACATCCACCAGCAAACCCTCAGCCAGCCTGTATTGAAAATAGAATGAACTGGGCGACCAGGCGACTAGCTCGGCTGAGGCCGCCTGAATGATTGAATGAATGAATGATATACTTCTGCATTCTTTGCCAGTCACTTGTGATTTTTTGACTGGTATCTTTTGTCTTCAGGGCATTACGTTTACATTGAAACTTCCTCCCCAAGAACGAAAGGAGAAATTGCGCGACTAACTTCAGATAGGTTTAAAGTCAGCAAAAGTCACAACTGGTGCATGAATTTCTGGTATCACATGTATGGTAACAGCGTCGGCTCCCTCAAAGTCAAGCTCAAGATTTATCCTTTTAATCCCAGTCAATATTACTACTCAACAGTATGGACAAAGCTGTCTAACCATGGAGACGTTTGGTTATCGGATCAAGTGCAGCTGAACAGTCCAGATAACTTTGAGGTATGATAAGGTTTTGTATCACCTCTTTTGGCAGAAACTAAATGTAGGGGAGTTGTTTCTTTTAGTAGCAAGTGGATGGACAGAGTTAGGATTAGAATTTAATCTGCTGCAGAGAGCTAAGATTTATTGTTTTTATATATGAGACCCATTTGGAACCAGAACAAAAATGGGATAAACCGATAATTTTGGTCTTTCTTCAGATTGTATTTGAAGCTGCGGTGGGCGCGTCATACGATGCTGATATTGCCATTGACGATGTCGTTGTGACTCCTGGTTTTTGTCCGTGTAAGTACAAGTCTGCCATTTATCACTTACAAAGTTACATTGTTGGCCAATTTTTGCAAATTATATTTTACCCTGTGAATTTCAAGTTTTCTACGACTATAAAACGCAACCTTCTGACTTAATGAAATTATTCGCAATTCCAAAGTTTCGGTTTTAGTTGTTAGGGCTGTGTTTGTCTCGTTGTATTACTATAGGTAATAGCATGATTTGTAGTGATATTTGGCATAAATATCACGAGTGGCATTTATGCCAAATATCACGTACAAATCATGCTATTATTTGTTTATACTACTACCCCCAAAAGGTTTGTAATTTTCACATGTAGGTATTTCAAATTAAGCTGAAATACCACTGCTCTAAGCCAATCAGATTGCAGAAATTTCTAATGTAGTAGTGGAGTGAATTTATTTTGGCGTCTTTTTAGAGCTTAGGATTCTTCTCCAGAAGATTCTGAAGCGGACCTATCATAAGGCAATTCCAGGGAAAGTTATTCATGTTTTTTTTCCTGTTGTCAGCTCCTTCCCCAACTCCAACACCAAACCCATGTGCCGTGAAGTGCAAGTCTGGCAAATGTATAAGTTCAACTAAAGTGTGCGATTTTGTGAGTGACTGTGGAACTGGAGACAACAGCGATGAGTTGCACTGTGGTGACTGTACATTTGAACAAGGTTAGATGATGCATGTCATTGTATCTTTTCGTTTTTGGCACTGGAATGTACTTCGTTTTCCGTTGCGATTTTATCAATGAAAATCTTCTGTACTTTTCAGGCCCTAAATGAATAAAATTAGAAAGGAAAAGCTACTTTAAAAGAAAATTCACTTTATACACTTTATTCATTTCCAAGAATATTCATTTTACACTTTTTCCATTTGGAAGAATCATAACTTGGTGGAGGCAAATTAATGGCAGTTAGATGGATAGATACACATTCTCATTGCCTACATCAAAACAAAAATGACAATCAAGTGAAATACGACTCACAGTATATGTAAGAACGCAGTGGTATAGAATGGTTAGTGTTTCATCTCTGTTTCATCTCTCTGTTTAAGATCAGTTTGTTTATTTTTTTGTTAATATCGGGCTTTGAATTCCAAATAAGCAAGTCAGTCTTTTATCGGCAGAATCACGGCCACCGAACGTTTGAATGAGGTTTAAAAATAGCACTTAAAAACGTGTCAATACTGTAGCACAGTTTCAATCCCTACAATGTAACTATGTTGATCATCATACTATGTCAAAGGGTATCAGTGCGTACCATCGCTTTTTAACACCTTACTTCTCCATTACCAGGTTATTGTGGATGGAATGATACAAGCAAAGGAGCGTTTGATTGGAACAGAGATCGTGGTGGAACGCCATCTTCCAACACAGGACCCACTGTTGATCACACACTTGGTAAGCAGATAATTGCTTTTATATATCATTTTCGTTTGTAGTCTATACAACTGGAGAGAGGAAGCAGCCAAGCAATTTATTCCCTATATTGATTTTATTGCACGAATTATTCTGTTTACGTGTCTCCTGTGAAAGCAGGGAGATACTTTCGAAAAATGTAGACTGTATTCCAAGTACCCAGCTGAACAAACGCCCTCTCCCAAAATTAACTCACTTTAAATCGTTATTGTTCAGAATGGAGACGGTTGAATTAATTATAAATTACAGCGGTTAACGTTGTGTCTGACGAGAATCAATTGCTTGTTTTAGGCACTGCTCTTGGGTATTACATGTATGTGGAAGCTTCTCAGGGAGGCTTATGGGATCTTGCCTCACTGGAGAGCCCATGGGTGAGACAGTCAGCAGCAACCTGTGTTGTCAGCTTCTGGTATCACATGTATGGCAAAGGAATTGGAACCTTATATGCATATGTTAAAGTTGGTCTCACTTACTCTAGGTTGTTTGAAGAATATGGCACCAAAGGTTAGGCATTATCCTTTTTTATTGTTTATGAGTTATTTAAAAAACAGGTTTGTAGGCCTACCGACATGCCATACATGACACATACCAATCAGGTATTTGATATAGATTAACTCTTATAGATCATTGTAAGGGCATCGTGAAAAAAGTTGCACGCGAATAACCTCTTTGTTACGTGGGGCCCGCCTTGAATTAGAGTCCAATTACTTACTTTCACACCTAAAGATTTGCAGTTGACATTAACACTTCCACATCGAGCCGTTTGATTGAAAGCTACCGATTCTATTACGATAGTAGTCGGCATTTAAAGGCTTTCCGAAAACTTATTTATTCAATTATTATGCCGCGCATTGAAAAGCTGGGCACTGTAAGTACATATCGCAAACTTGGGGATGATGATCTTGGAACAGTTACAACATCTTCTTATACAAGGTGTCACTGTGTAAGACAGGATTGGTACATATTTCAATTATGCCAGAAACTTAGTTTATCAAGTCCTTTTTGCAGGCAAAAACTGGCTTCAAGGAAAACTTTATGTCGGGCGTCACGCCGCACCATTCAAGGTTATTTTTGAGGCTGAGAGAAGTTATAATGTGTTTGGAGATATTGCAATCGACGACGTCAGTTTTGTGAACTGTACTTTGCCACCAGTCGTTAGCAGCTGCCAGAGAGGCCAACATCGTTGTGCGAGAGGATCGTGTATTGATCCGGGGCGTCTCTGTGATTTCACTGATGACTGTGGAGATAACTCTGACGAAACCAACTGTTATAATTATCAGTTTAGGTAAGATGCTCATCTTACAGCTGAGTAAACTACGTAGCAATTGTTGAATTCGGCTTCAGCCTCGGTGGATAACATCCTCCGAGATCTGCATAATTCTTCACATCCTAGGAAAGCCGAATTCAATAACTGTTTTATTATTCATTCAAAATGTTTCTAATTTCCGAACAAGGCTACCTCCTCGTAGACTTTCTTCAAACCCTTGGAGTATTTCTTGGTACGGTTAAGTAGATAAAATCTATCGACCGATGTGTCCAGCGTATTCTTGCACATATTTCTTCCGTTCTGATTTAGTTGGAAATCAGCTATTTCGTCTTTGGATAGCGGGCGTGAATGCCATTTGTTTTAGTTCACTCGTGAATAGTCTGGTTAGCGGCTTGGCGATGGTCTATTGCCCTCGCAGCCTTGTTTCCAATCAAATATACCATCGAACCGATGGTATAATGCTAGCATCTTCCAAATGTGGTAAGCGCCAGTTGGTTATGAAGATTAGCAGGGGGACAGGAGCCAATCAGAAACGGCGAAATATTTTGAAGCAATAATAATGTGAGTTGTACCTTGTTTAACTATAGCGTGTCATGTGAAAACTTTTTTTAAAATGTTCAATGCAGGTGTACTTTTGAACGATCGTTGTGCCGTTGGACACAGCTTTCAGATGATGACTTTGACTGGACAAGAAACCAAGGCTCTACAGCGTCTTATGGTACAGGGCCTATGTTTGACCATACTCTTGGCTCTGCAGCAGGTAATAGTGTTAGTAATACAAGTAAATGTCCGCGATAGATATTAAATCTCTATTTCTTGAAGTGTTGTGGTAGAGTGATTCATCAAGTAAAATAACAAGGAATCTGAAAACTATTTTTAGCCAATAAATTACCAGTCGAAAATCCGAGGGGCTGTTTAAAGAGTAAACTGAATAAGTTTTTGAAGATTAAGTAAACTTGCTGTTACTGTTTTTATTTCAAACCTTTTCAGTACTTCTTCCAATACAAATTGTGCTTTCCACTAGAAATGCTTTTCACAGTGAGGAGGTTTGTTTGTACCAAAAAACACGGTATGAGCTCGTATGAGCAGTGTTTTTAAACTCACGTACGCTGTCCAACCCTGCCTGTTACATGTAGCCTTGCTCCGATCGTAATGGTTACACTTCAATGGTGACCTTCAAGTATACTCTTCCTCTTAGGATATTACTTGTATTCAGAAGCCTCGTGGCCGCGTAAGAAGGGCGACAAAGCTCGCCTTGTCAGTGGCTTTATCAGCGCATTGGCTCCTGGGGACACCTCATGCAAACTACGTTTCTACTTCCACATGTTTGGTGCCCATATTGGCTCACTAAATGTGTACACGCGCCCATGTAATGGCTGTGCAGAAACGCTGGTGTATTCAAGATCAGGAAATGTTGGTAATTTCTGGGATAGAGCTGAGGTTGCTCTCAAGAGCACCGTGCCTTTCCAGGTGAGGATTTTCCCATCTTAGCGCAAGATTAATTTTTGTATCTCGAAAGTGACTTGGTCGGTTGCTAGAACCGCCTTTTTGAAGTGGCAGACTTTCAGGCCTTTAAGTTAAGATCCTCTCGTTTGCTCTGCTGGTAATAGGTGCAAGGCACAGACTAAAAGCATTACTCTGGTAGCGATATTGATTTAACGCGTTGTTTGGTATTTACGATTTCATAGGTTGTTATTGAAAGTGTTATGGGCCAAAGCTACCAAGGCGATATCTCCATTGATGACGTATCTTTGAGCCAATTCTGCCGACTCTACACTGGCCCAACCCCAACAGCCCCTCCTCCAACCACAGGAGCACCAACAATTCTATTATGTCCTGGGTTTAAGTTTAAATGTGCCAATGGACCCTGTATTGATCCAAAGTATGTGTGTGACTACCGTGATGATTGTGGCGATGGATCTGATGAAGTCAATTGTGGTATGTTAACCTCAGTATCTCTGAACTCCGTATCATCCTTTCTTTTTACAAAAACGGCAGTGACTAAAATGGATACCCGCAAATCAGGTGGTATCCATTCTAAATTAGGTTCCTTCTCTGGAGGGAACAACTAACAGCGTTTTCCTTACCTGTGGTCCGCGGTCGGTCGGCATGTTCATGCCCGTTAGTTCGCTTCATCTTTCACCTGATTGTGTGGAGTTTCTTTCATGCTACGTTTTCTCGCTACAAGGTTTCTAATTCTTTCAGCCATCCAACCCCCCCCCCCCCCCGCCTATTCCCCCCTCTGGTTTTAGCGACACGGGTGCCTGCTTTGTTCATGTTTAGGGGGTCATGGCTGGATCGCGCCGTTGTGTCAACAGCGGAGGGAGGGGGAGGCGTTATTCATTTTAGAGGCTAACTGCCTAAAGTGGAAGCACCTCGTTAATGCTAGCACCCAGCCTCCGTTTATATTGGCAGTTGTTAACAAATGGATATTATTGCAGGACCTTGTTCGTTTGAGTCTGGTTTGTGCGGTTGGAAGGATAACAGTTTGGGCACTTATCAATGGACTAGAAACAAAGGTGCTACTATCGCGGCTGGTACTGGACCAAGTGTTGACCACACGTGTGGAAATGCTTCATGTAAGTAATAAGTCATTTTAACAAGATTTTTTGTTTGAATGTATTATAATGTAAAAGACCAATACTTGAACCGTTCAAATCCCCTATGCCTTAACACTGTTCTTCGTACCTTGAAAATACATACGAAAACAATCTCGGTTTAATACCCAACGGGCGCAAAAAGAAAGGTGTTTAAAATACTTTTAGCGAAAGTTAAAGCAAAAGCAAATATCTTTTGTTCGTCTATTCCTATCGCAAAAAAAGGAAACGCTGCTGTTGAAATATTCGCAAGCTAGAGTATTCAGTCAACTCTGTCCTAAAGGACACGTGTCTAAGACGGACATATTTTGTTGGTTCCGTCTCTGCGGTATTCTCAATCATTTTACTGTTTAAAAAAGGTTTAAAAGGTTTAAAGGCCTGTTTATAGGGGAAGATGCACTTAGCTTATCCAGTTAGTTTACAGTCACTCCACTCAAATACTTAGAAACAACAAAATAATTCAAATACAACATAAATGGATTAAAAACCCCAACTGGCAGGAGGTAACCAGTTGGCTATTTATAAGCGTGGTCGAGGATTTGAACTCTGGGCGACCGAGAACAAATTCAGCAAGTGGCCAGAGCGGGACTCTAACCCGGGACCGCCAGATTGCGAGTTTGACGCGCTGATCACTCGGCCACGCTGCCTCCATTAAACTTAACCACGGCTACCGAGTTGACTGATTGTGGCTGCTTGCTCGCCAAATAAAACCTTATAAGCACTCAAACCACAAGTGCGCCATTACAAATAGAATTGGTTGATTTTCATTTTTATTTCAAAGATGCGGAAACCTTTCATAAAATTCGTCTAGGTTTGTTGCGTTCCTCAGTTTCTAAACATGATCGTAGGTCTGCAATTGTTGTTGTTGGAGGTCAAAGGTGGTAGTATGGAGAGTAATTAATAGTTGACTTGTTAGTTTCGCGAAAGTATTTTTTTCGGATTATTTTCTTCATACTTTGAATTCAAGGTTATTATGCATACGTCCACTCTGGTGCTGGTTCCTGGTTTGATGATGCCATCCTGCGAAGCCCCAACATGACCAAGACCGGGGCAGGATGTGTTGTACGCTTCTACTACCACATGTATACTGCTAGCTCAGCATTTACGGGATCTCTTTACTTAAAACTAAAAAACAAGGGAGCAACATCTACTCTGTACGAAGTGTCCAGCAATCAGGGAAATAAGTGGAAGTTGGCCGAAGTTGGTTTGGGTGCGTTGGATGCCGGTAAGTCTTTTGGCTGTAAATCATTGTCCAGTGTTTGCAGCGGCAACTGCTTGAATAGCTCAAAATCGAGCTAGATCACGACTGGCTTTTGTAAATGCAAACTTTGGAATCGACAAAGGTGATTGCTATATGCTTAAAAGAAATCGTTTTGAATTTTGTCACCAAATGCTGGATGGCGTGTGTTTTGTGTTATTGACAATCCCGTTCCTGAATCCCGTTAAGTCCCGAAATTTTTTTCGGATTAATTCGAAATTGCTTAAAATGCAATTACCACTGCAACGATCATATCTTCATTTAAATTTGTGATTTTTGTTCCTCATGATAGTGTGATTTGATCATTAACAAATAATTAATTTGCTATCATAATTTTCCATGGTAAGTAATTGGCAAATATGCACAAAAGGTACCTAAAACCCACCGTGGCACAGTCCCTTTACACTGCAAGGATTAGATTTAACAATTAAACAGCATTTAACATGATGTCTTTGGATTCCTTTTTCTAGGCTTTAGTCTTGAGTTTGTTGGCTCCAAGTTTATATCAGCGGCGGATATGGCAGTTGATGACGTCTCATTGCCGGGTTGTGCTCTGCCACCCATTAGATCGTGTGCTTCAGGAGAGTACCGCTGCACAAGGGGCTCTTGTGTGAAACCTAATCAGGTGCCTCCTGATTTTCTTTTTTCGTGCACGTGTCCAGGTTGACTAAGGAATGTCAATAGTTAATCGCTCTCTCCTCTTTTCAAGTCCAGTCTAAGAGTAATGGATAACTCTTGCGTTAATATAGAGAAGCACATTCTTCTCCCCCCAAAATGTTAATTTTGCCTCCTGTAAGTAGCGATCTGGAAATTTTCAGGTCCTGGGACCCGTTTCTCGAAAGCACCGGTAAGTTTTGAGCCCGAAATCAAATATTCATATCGCAATATAAAGAATAAGAGCGCGGGTCCTGGCTAGCAGACTTCTCCATTTAACTAATATTTGTATCATGTTAGATGCAAAACTATTGAAACCTCGATCTTAAATGTGAACGGAGACAGCTTACCGGGCCCTTTAATTATCGGGACTGTCGAGAAACGGGCCCGTGTCCATTTACTGCTGCATTTGTCGTGTCTTTTCCAGCAAAGGACAATAATGATAATTTAGGTTATTTGTTTCGTGGCGTATTTTACCAGATTTTACCGTTGGGGCACAGAATTTTAAATAAGACGATCGTTATCAGTGTACTTTTGTCTGGATTTTACACGCGATCTTCTACGCGCGGGAAAAGCATGTAGCGACATGTGTTAAATAGAAGAAAATTTGACTTGAAGGTATGCGACTTTTCTGATGACTGTGGTGATGAAAGTGACGAGCTCCCAGCTACTTGTGCCACTTACAAAGAAAGATGTGACTTTGAAAGAGGGCTGTGCAGCTGGACACAAGACACTGACGATATTTTCGACTGGACAAGAGACAGTGGTGGCACTTCATCTTGGCTGACTGGTCCAGGAAGAGACCATACTACTGGTCAGTGTGCATTTGGATTAATACACCTGTTTAGCTTGTATGTTTTGTTTTCCCAATAGAGGTCTAGAGGAACTTCACCTTTTGTCTTTTCATAATTCATGCGTACATTGGCAAGTGAATAAGACGAAATTTGAAAGAAAGAGTTCTCTAGTGTATTATCACATGACCTGTTTTGGGAAAACAAAACATACAAGCCAAAGAGGTTTATTGTTGTGGTAAGAAATGTTTAGTCTAAGGGGTTGTTTACATGGAGATGGAGAGAGGGAGATCCTAGTACCAAGAAGATCCTACAAGGGTGAGCAACTTTTGGTTGGGTTTACGTGCTTAAATTTCGGCCCATGTGGTGCCCGTGTGGTACTAACGCCAAACGAAATAGTTGGCCTTCATTGCCGTGATTAGCAACCAAACGACCCGCCGCCATTTTTGTCTGTATTGTCCCTTGTACTATCATCTTCCTAGCGAAGGCAGTTAAGTTTACTTGGTGTTGGATCTCGGCTAAGTAGATCCTAGTACTATTAAGATCCTAGCGCTGGGGACAGATAGAACCCTTTGCATTTTAACATATCAAATAACACATGGCGCTAGGATGATCCGCTTACTAGGGTCGTCCTGCTGCGAGGATCTTTCTTCCTCCGTGTAAACAACCGCTAAATGTACCCATACAAATAATTATTAGAGGGGTTGTTCCTGTGGCCTCATAACACCATGTTACAGAATGTTGCAAAGTTTGGCGGCGGTGGTGCTGATGTTGATGGTGATTATGATGATGATGACGAGGATAATAGGGAGCAAGCAAAGACGAGAACGGCAAAAGGACAATAGGTGTAGATTGGCAAAACAACAACTTTGCGCGTTCAGCACGCGTTTTTTGCATATTTCTTTGCCGACACTGCACGACCACGACGTGAACATACCAAATTTCACGTTTTGTGGAGGACGTGATCACAACACAACGACTTTCTTTTTCTTTTCCTGAACATCAAACCGGTCTTTTAGAATTCAATTCCAAATCATGGCCAACATTTGACGATTTGATCGAGATGTAATAGGCGCGATAAAGTTTGAAGCAGCGCGAATTCCCTTTTAAAGTGACGTTTTCGTAGTCGTCGCCGTCGCCGTCGCCGTCGCCGTCGTTGTTGCTTAAGCTCCTTAATGACGATGACACTAACAATAACCACGTGTAAATTACCGAATTCACCGTTGTGTTGCTCGCTGTATTTAATTCTCTCATATTTGGTGATGTTGCATCTTGGCTAATATAAAGTTGAAGCTGTTATATTTTTCTTGTAATCATTTTTTTTTTTCTCTTTAGTAAAAGTTTCTACTGTACGTTTTACTTGTTAGGAACAACGAAGGGCTACTATCTCTATATTGAAACTTCATCCCCACGGAAACATAACGAAACCGCACGTTTAAGCAGTATAACTTTCCGATCCTCTGGACAAAATGGCAGCTGCTACATGCGCTTTTGGTACCACATGTTTGGCAAGGATGTAGATACTTTAAGCATAAAACTAAGGACTTCTGTTAGAGGACCGCTGAGGACTATCTGGAACAAGACAGGTAATATAGTATAAACGTTAACACCGGCCAATCAATATTTCAAAGTTTCAACTCCATGGACCTCTGCTTTTCTAACGTTTAGGTGCGTGGTGTGGCTTTATGCCGTGAAACCAACTTCCAGCACGAGAGCAACGTGAAATGAGGATGATTTTCGCGCTAGGAACCTTTCAGCCGAGAGGCCTTAATATTAATTCCAGGAAAATTCATTTGAAGTGTGACATTCGTCTTGTTTAATGACAACTGCGTAGTGCATTATACACCCGAAACGTCAGTATCTTCAAAGAAATTTATGACACTTTTGTTGTTTGTTATCATCCTTGTTATCATCGGTTCACCACACATTTACTGACAGATCACAATGTGTTCTTTTTGCTTTAGGTCAACAGGGAGACTTCTGGAGGCGAGCCGAGATACATCTAAACAGTGCCGTAAACTATCAAGTGGTCATTGAAGGCATGAGTGGCCCCGGTTACCAGGGAGATATTGCCATAGATGATGTGTCTTTTACGCCAAGCTGCCGGCCTGACAGTACTGCAACAATCTCTCCTACTGTCCCCACTCCCACTGGAACAACACCCCCAGGCTGCAAAACTGGCCAGTTTAGGTATGAGGATATAAATCCACAGTGCAATAAGCTGGCCACAATGCTCTGTGGGTTGTGATTTTGTGGTCAGTTACCTCCAGATAGAACTGGCCAGTTTATCCCTAAAGTGGAATCATATGTAATCCGTCGTTCATTGGTGATTGCACTTTAGAAACACTCTTACGGTTAATCTTGTCTTCACGATAAATATGTTGTCACCCAGCGGTTGTCTTTTTCACCGAATTTTAACCCTTGTACTGCAGTTGAGTCTGAGTTGGCTTTCATTTGTTTGTCAGGTGTACAAATGGAAGAAACTGCATCGATGTCAACAAAGTGTGTAATTTCCGTTCTGACTGTACTGATAACTCAGACGAGGCCGATTGTCCAACGAAATGTGACTTCCAAACTGATTACTGTAAGTGGAAAAACGCTCAAGTTGGCGACAGATATGACTGGATCCGAAATAAGGGTAAAACACCATCGAAGTTTACCGGTCCGTCGACTGATCACACTTACAATACCTCGACAGGTGAGTGGTAATGGATAGCACCGTTCTCAAATATTATCCTTCATTTTCTTACCAGTGTTGCCTTGAAGAATGGCATTGACTAAATCTCAACACAAACAGAAACGTTTGTTTTGAAAAATTCATGTCGCAAAAGGACGCACAAAGGTGTTTCCTTACCAATAGCCCAGCAGTCATTATGAATCCTAGGTAAGGAGGTTAGACCCTACGCCTCCTTTGTGTGGTGCAGCGATGCCTTTCCTATATTATACCTCTCTATGAAAAATGTACATGAAACAAATCGTATAAGAACTGCGGAATGTGTTCCAACAAAAAAAAAAAACACTTATCGGTGTTTATGTGATGCTCTTTCAGGTTATTATGTGTATACTGAGGTTTCTAATCGCACCGGCTTCTACGCGGATGCCCACTTGATCAGTCCATTTTTCAGACAAGCTGGAAAAACATGCAAGTTCAAGTTCTGGTATCACATGTTTGGTCCAAACATCGGTTACCTCCAAATTTACTACCGCAGAAATTCACGCGACAAACGGCTGTTAAGCATTTTTGGTAACAAAGGAAACAAATGGTTCCAGGGACAAGTGGATGTTCCAAAGTGTGCTAATGATTTCCAGGTCGGCAAGTTCTTCTTTTAATAGGATGTTAAATGGCTTTAAACTTTCTCCTCCAGAGGTAGCCATCGCCAAAAGTCAACCAAATAACAAATTTCATTTTGGAAAATGCTGCAAAACAAAATAATAGTACATTCTACTGAAGAGCGTTTATTTGAATGGTGACACCACAGGATTTCGTACACAGACACAAAAGTTTGAACCGCCTTACCAGACTCCATCAATCAGTCTGGGTATGAAAGTATTACGCTAACAAAAATTAGCTACGCGTTTTTAGCGTATCAAGAAATGGTCTATTGTACCCGATCCAATTCGCCAAAACAATAGCCTTTTGTCCTAGGTGATGCTGCCGATAAAAGACCGAACAGTCTGTGCATGATCGTTTAATCTTCGGCGCGTCAAATTTGTAATACTAGGAGGGAGGAAAGAGGGTTTTTTTTTTTGCCTGGACGCGATGCTTTTGATCGGATCGTGCTTTTATACTGAGCGCTCAGAACAAAAAAATATGATTTTAGAAATACGTTACAGAGAACGTTCTTAAACCGTTCTCAAAGCAAGCTTATTATTTGCGTGTCCTACATTCAAAGGTACGATCTTTGAATGTAATCGATACCTTTTTCTAAGATTAAACGACTTTCGTTCTTATTCTGACCCAAGCGGCCCAGAATACAATACCTATTGTTTTTCGAATTGGACCCGCTTTTCTTGATGCGAGGGAGAGCAGAAAAACCGTAGAACTCAAATAAAAGAGGCTTCACCCACTTATGCGTTGGTCCTAATGCCTTTTCTTTTGTGTCCACTTCACAGATTGTAGTTATGGCTAAACATTACTCAAGTGGAGCACTCGGTGACATTGCTGTTGATGATCTGAGTTTTGAAAGCTGTGCACAGCCTATTCCCCCCAGCAGCTGCAGTGGCGCCAGTACATTCCGCTGTGATAGTGGACACTGTGTTGATCAGTCAGTGAAGTGTGATTTCGAAAAAGATTGCTGCGACGGTTCAGATGAGAAGAACTCGACTTGTGGTGGTTACAAGAGGTAATTAGGTTGACGTATTACACATGCGCGGCCGTCTGGCTTATTGCTCAATGACTATGCTCAGTGAGGTATCATTTCTGTGGGTATTTAGAACCAAAGTCGCCAATCAATTATTTTTAAAAGCAAATCGCCGTCTTCTGTGCTGCCTGTTGAGTGCTACTTGATGAGACTTTTCGAATCAAATTCATGAGAAGTGTGTTTCCCACCTTTGGCAACTCTACGTTCAATGGTTGTTGGATTGTGCTGCCCTTGTGTTTGATAATCATATCTTGGAGTCTGCTTTGTTGTCTCAGAATTTCCTAAGTTACTCTATTTCTTGCAGATGCAATTTCGAAACAGGTCTCTGTGACTTGACACAACTAGCAAACGATACTTTCAACTGGAGAAGACAAGCAGGAAGAACAGGTTCATTTGGAACAGGTCCTTCATTTGACCACACCACAGAGTCGTCAAATGGTAAGACTTGATCTCTTTTTATTCCTCTATACACATCACAACACCCCAATATGGTGAAATTAAAGGCATGGATATTCAAAAGAGCAGAAACGTTGCCTGCACTCTAAACAAAATGAGCCTTAGGCATTGTATTTTATGCAGAAATGAAATTTCCTGCAGTCTTTTTTCCTTTTGTCTCTCCTGATGGTTCTTGTATTTCACTTGTTAAAGAACGGATCACGGCAAAAAGCCGGGGTAGGCAGATAGCTGTGACATTATTTTAATGGCTGATGCAACGTTGCAACGTTAATCACCCATCTATGACGGTGGATAAGTGCAGCAATTTTATTACGCTCATTGTTTTGCTAGTTTTGTATGGTGTTTCCGAGAATCAAGGCGTTGTATTTGTCAAAGAAACTCCGCCACGACTTAGGACAGAAACTTGTCCAACGTCAAAAGGACCGTAAAGTTGACAGGTGCGAACACGTAGTAGCTGAAGCCATGCAAGAAAGTAAAACCCTCCAGTCTTTCAAGTTTCCACCTTAAGGTCAAATAAGTGAGCAGTAGTAAGCATTGACTTTTCACGATGTTGTGTGCATGATCTTGCCTAGTATTAATTTTACGGTAACTGACTTTGCGTTCGATTACCAGGCTACTACATGTACATTGAGGCGTCCTCTCCACGTAAGAGAGGAGACAATGCCATGCTGGGAAGCGTGGTCTTCAAACCCAGCATATGCAAGTTACGATTCTTTTACCATATGTATGGCTCGCATATTGGAACTCTGAATGTTTACACCAGATCAAGCACAACCGGGCCACTGAATAAGATTTGGACAAAAACGGGCAACCAAGGTGATAAGTGGCTCAAAGCAACGGCTAGTATAAGTGTTTCCCAAAACTTCCAGGTGAGTGCAGCGGATAAATTGATTTGATCGTCGACTAGTAACAAACAGAAGTGTCAAAACAAATTATACTGCCCAATTGTGAATTGTTTCGCATTCCAAAAACATAAAATGGCAACTAAACGCTCGTTCTGACTCGTTACGTGCAGAATTGTTCACAGAGGACAACGCCTTGCCAGTTTAGTGCATGTTAGTGTCATTCAATCTATAAGGTTCCCAACTAAATTTGCCTGCTCCTGACTTGAAAATGCGTCATGAGTATGGAAGTTACTAACTATACACTGGGAAGCCCCTCCGATGGCACCTCAATGGCTTTTTAATACGATACGATACAATACAATACAATACAATACAATACAATACTTTATTCAAGAGATAAAATATCTCTCGAAAGGGGATATCTAGAAGTCAACCCTATATAAAAGATTCCCCAAAATAAAAGAAGAAAAGGGAAAATCTAGAATCTAAAACATTATAATTATACAAAAAGAAAAATCTAAAACCTAAAAACTAGAATATAATTTTTTTTTGCACATCATAATTTGAAAAACTATTTACAATCGTATCAATCAATTTTCTTATAAGTCCTTAATCTGTTGCGAAATAAAGTCAGCAATCCTGCGTGTACAACATCTTTAGGCAAATTAGTCCACGCATTGACGATCCGTACAAAGAAAGAATATTTGTGGCAATTTAGGATGGCAACTTTTACATGGAGCTTATGATCGTGATTGGCTCTAGTCCGATTACATTTAGTAAGTTCAAAAAAGTCCGAACTGAAAGGAAGGCTACCTATTCCAAAAACTATCTTGTAGCACTGAACTAGACATAAGAACTCTCTACATTTCTCAAGAGTGAGAAGTGATATACCGTATTGTATGATTTCATCAGGTTATTTTTGAGGCAGTTGTCGGTACATCGTATCAAGGGGATATCGCTATTGATGACATTTCATTCACACCTCAGTGTCTAGTTGGTGGAACCATTCCAGGTAAGATTCCTGAGCTCACACGGAGCACGCAGAATACATGCACGAGAACCATCGTAAGGGAAACCTCATCGGGGAACCCTTGATGGACAAACCTTTCACGTTTCGTTTCTACCTACTATATTTTGACGCTTTTTTTGTTGAACATTTGCAACAACAATGTGAATTTTCTTAGGCAAGTATCACTTCATCCGGTCCGGTTAATTGTTGAACATGAAAGTTTGTTTGCAACGTGTTTACCTTTATGTCGGGTAGTTCTTCTGATAAACCTTGCTTGTAACGATTCATCAAAAGTAGGGGACTTTGTGAAATTAAGACTTGCTTCTTGCCCTGAGAGACCCGGCCTATGAAAACTTTAAGTAGTCACCTGTCAATAGTTCCGAAAATGTGTACTCAAAAGCTCGAAGAAGGAGCACTGAGAATATTTTTCTTGAAGTCAAGGTTTTTCGTACAAATGAATTTGTTAAACCTTTCTTGTGAAACTTTTTTTTTTTCAACATCAGGTCTCCCAACGCCCTCTCCCACACCAACTTCTCCAACGTGCTTCAAGTGTTCAAATGGTCCTTGTATTGACTTGAAAAAGAGGTGTGATTTCGTCGATAATGACTGCTCTGACAACTCAGATGAGACATCTTGCGGATATCCTTGTGACTTCACAAATAATATGTGTGGCTGGACTAATTCCAAGGTTGACAACTTTGATTGGCGAAGGCATAGAGGCTGTACTGGAAGCATTAATACAGGCCCTTGTAAAGACGCTGATAATAGCACCACTGGTAAGTTGAGTCGATCTTGGAAGTCAGTCAGAGTTCTAGGCTCGATTTTTGTCTGTTATGCTTCCATCTCTCTCAGGAAAGTAGAAAATCGACTGATCCTGATTTTGTCTGTGGTCAAATGTAAATCGGGAGGATTCAGAGTAAAAACAATTAGTGTAGACTTTGGCGAATGAACTTTCCGTAGCCCCATCATTATTGGGTTTCATTTCACGGATTCACGGAATTTGCAAAAATTGAAAAAAATCTTCTTTCCAAGAACCGGTTTTTCAGTCACTAACGGACGATTCAGAAAAAAATTGATTCTCCCAACACGGGAGTCGATCCTGTGACCCCTCTGGTTACTGTTCGTAAGATGCTCTACCGCTCAGCTAGCCACAGCAGGAGCTTCGCGCAAATTAAAGCCGTTTAACTAGGTTCACGTGGCAAATTTGCTTGGACTGGAGTTCTGGTTGGTGGTGGTATAACGGTATTCGCATGTCATTTATATGGCTAGATGAAATCCATCATAAGGACGTCAGACACCCCATGAAGACTTCACACTGAGGAAACCTAAAGGAATAGAGAGCCTGGGAGCCTTGAAATCTCTCCACTTCATTAATCTCTTACTTGCCTTAAAGTCTTCCCTAAAGGAGATTCTGTACCAACAGTAGGAAATTCAGTACAGTTGAAATGCTTACCATTGTTAATCATTGCTTAACCCTACTAAACAAGTTTTTATTCTTCTGAAAAATGGCGACAACGAACACTAAACGAATACTACGTTGTTTAAACATCATGAGGTGTCCGACATTCTTTGAGATTTCATCTAGCCTCGACTCTGGTAGTAAATATTGAGCCTGGTAAATAAAAGACAACTGATGTATTTAACTCAACCTTTTTTAAGTGCTCACTCTAGTATATAAAGGATCCTTTGAGAGACTAAGAAATGAATCAATTTAAAGGTTGACTGGCTGATTGTTTTATTTCATGTATGGAAGGTTACTACTTATACATCGAGACCTCAACTGGCTTGGTAGGCAACAAAGCTGTCTTGGTGAGCCCGCAGTATCAGCAAACATTCACCCGCGTGAGCCCGTGTCAGCTGTCGTTCTGGTACCACATGTACGGCTCCTCGATTGGAACCCTATCAGTTTACCTGAATGACGCAACCACCAGGACTAGAGTGTGGAGCTTACGTGGTTTGTATTCTGTTAACTGTATTACTTGTAATAGAAACAATTCTAAACAATTCACAAAAATTCTAAATATCTTTTTTTGGTTAAGTCCTAAGGAATAAGTAGTACTATGCAAAAGTCTTGTGGAGGCGTGTGTGGAGGAGCGGTTAACACCTCGTACTCCGGATCTGGATGTCAGGGGTTCAAGCCTCGCCCGTCGCGATGTTTCCTTAGACAAGGAACTTTGCTCCACTTTGTCTCTCTCTACCTAAGTTTATAAATGGGTACCGGCAAGAGATCATAATGACCTATTATGGCTCTTGGTACCGGCGATATGCTACTGAGGGGTAACCATTCCGTTGAGGGGGGAGTAGCAACACTCCTAGGCATGCCTCATGCTAACGAAACCGAGATAAGCTCCGGCCGTTTGAGCCTTTGGCTCGTGTGCGTCTTTACCTTTTTGCCAAAGTCGTACCAGATAGGTTTCATTTGAATGGTAACACCAAAGGATGTCATCCTTTTGCTTCTTTTAACACGGACGCTACAAGAGTCTGTTTGGATATAAAGTATAACACATGTACAGGAACTACTAAATACGTTAACAATATGTCTAATCATTTACGGCCCTATAAGATATTTTCAATAATAATTGAGGGGAGAATTGATGAGAACAGTTTGTGCGAATGTTTTGGATATTCAGTCCAAGCTTAAAAGCTACGACAATTCGCTAAATTAGTTGTGCTGAAATTCTAAGTCGTTTATCAGTCGTTTTATAAGAGGAAGGTGTGAATGTTGTGAATACATGTCAGAAACCTATATTTGTGAACATGTCCTGTTCTTTTGATTGACATAAAAATATAACTCATACATGTATGTACCCGGCTTGTTCACCGCTTTTTGTAGAAGTTTTAAGACGGGCAGATCACAACTAGCTTTATTTGTTACGATACGAACGAGAGTTCTTCTACAAACGTGTTGATGGGAGAGGCGTTCTCACCGGTTACCTTTTCTATAATGTCATGAACTGTCCCAGTTCATTATAGGGAGTTGTGGGGGAGGGGGGGCACTGCAGATGTTATGTGTGCCTAAGAACAGTCTTGGTTTGCTATCTTCATTGTATCAGGCAATCAAGGAAATAAGTGGTACAACACGCTGGTTACCCTTGGACGCAGGAAAAAGCCATTCACAATTGAGTTTGAAGCAAGCCGTGGAATTTCTTGGCGTGGCGATATTGCCATTGATTCTATCTCGATGACTAACTGTCAGAAGCCAGCAGCCTGTTCTAATAGAATACCTCTTGATGAGCACAGGTATGCTATCAGAGGAGCGAATGTCATGCTGAAGTCATTGTATACACCCGATTGACAAAACGTTGTCGCTGGAAAAGTATAAACCATGAACTGTAGAACCTAATGTACTTATGGGAATAACTTTATTAGCATTGCAAATTTAAAGTTCTTTCCAGAAAAGTTTACATTATTAGAGGGTTTTAGATCCGAGTTTACCGCGAACCTCTAACCGCTGGAGGTCACGTGACAAGTCTTTCGCGTCACGTTTGAGGTTTACGACGTGCGTTTTCAACGTAGGGAGGTAGGTTTTCACGTATGTCATTTACCTGGAAGCTTTTAGCGTATAATTCTTGTTTCATCCCACGTAATGATACAAAAATCTTGTGGAGCAAGTCTTTATCCATTAACAGAGGCACAAATTTGGGCGAAATGCTAAATTTTATAAATCCTATTGGATCTTGAAAAAAGTGCCATTCATGGCTGCTGATTGAAAATGGCGGCCGTAATTTAATCCACCGCCAATCTAAATCGAATTATGTTTGAACGTCGAACCGCAAACGGGTAACCGCAAACCGCGGTTAGACGTTCGCGGTAAACTCAGATCTAAAACTCTCTATTGAAGCTTTTCACTACGATTCTTTCGAAAAAGGTTAAACGGTTTTCCGTTTTCTTGGCGCTAAGCTCACAGCTTCAGCTATGCAGGGCACATCAAAGATGTAATAACAAAGCGTAGCCACCGTATCGCTAACGCACACTGAAAGTCAGCTTTCTTGGCAGACATAAAAAGGCAACGGCGTGCCTCAAACAAGATACTCAAGGCATTTGCATCCGCAAGAGTAGCTCGTGACAATGTAACCTTCTGTTGAAAGAACTTTGAATATGCATTGGTCATGGTTTAAACTTTTTAAGCGACAACCTTTTTTCAATCAGGTATATAAAAGTGGCACGATCCCTTTTTGGTCATTTTTCGTCTCTAAAGGCGTTTTACTTGAGCAAAAATCTTAAACTTAAAATTTTCATAAAATTGAAAACTAATAAAAGGTTTCGACCTGTTCACTCTTGCGCCGGAAGGTGTCGTGTCCAGCGCATAACGTACGAAACGCTTAACTTGGAGTTTTACTCGTAAATGTGGACCAAGTTTTCTCTTTCTTTGATTCCAAAGTGTTTTTTTAAGGTTTTAAAGTACTAACAAAACTAGTCCTAGTTTAAATAGTTCCTTTATACAAACACACACACCGTTCTACCCCGCGCAGAGTAGTCAATCATTACTTTATAGCTGATCGATTATTGCTGAGCGTTTCTGATTTTTAACTTAAAGGTGCTCAAATGGTGCTTGTGTCAAAAAGAAGCAGCTGTGTGACTTTTCAGATGAATGTGGAGATAATTCTGATGAAATCTCTTGTGGTAACTATCTGGCGCGCTGCAACTTTGAAAGAGACCTCTGCGCCTGGAAGCAGCAAACTGATGACGACTTTGACTGGACTAGAAAGAATGGTTCAACTCCATCTTATGCAACCGGTCCTTCTAGGGATCATACCCTGGGTGTCGCAGCAGGTATATCCAATTACGATCAAGCTTTCCAAAAGCTTTTGGCGCACTAGTCTCTGGGTATTGTTCATTTGATGTTGCATCACTCAGAAATCTTTTCAAAATCGGAACGAGGTGTAGTAGTTCGTCACAGTAGAAGAATGTTATTGTATTGCTTTATCTCTACTGAGAGTTTTCTGTTGATTCAAACAAAACATGGTGCATTTATAAGCTTTCTGTGTAGTTTGTGGAGCGTGATTCTAGTTGCTTTTCTATGTTGACGTGTCCCGTTTCTGTTTCAGGGTAAATTTGATGGAAGTTAAATGGTCTCTGTACACTACAGAGAGAAAAATTTTGGACAGGATTTTATAGAGGAACTAAACTCAAACGTTATACTCTTTTTTTTTCTTCCTGTTGCAGGCTACTATTTGTACATAGAGACCTCTTATAACAGGTTTGGTGACCGTGCCCGACTGGGCAGCCCAATTCTCAAAGGATCGTGTACTCTAAGAATGTTCTATCACATGTATGGTCAACATATCAATGCTTTAGTAGTGTATATGCGTACCACCACAAACGGACCACTTCAACGAAAGGTAAATATGTCTGGAAATGTTGGAGACAACTGGATTCGTGCTGATGTCCCAATGAAAAATGGCAACCAACCATTCCAAGTTGTCATCGAAGGTAAACTCAATTATATATCTGAATTTGCTGCGACAGGAAGTACAAAATGCGTTCGCGCCGTATCCCCGTTGCAGCAATTTCAGATTATTATTATTATTTTTTCAATTTATATTATATCTAGTAGTAAAAACGGTTAAAGGTGTCAGTTTTCAAAAAGCAAGATCAACACTGGATCATACATAATTTCGGCGTTGCCGAAGCCAAAGATTCACTTGTAGTCTCGGATTTAAAAATAAAGTGTTGAAATTATGCCCACGATAATTTCCGCATCTGAATCGAACAGCATCGAAATGCACTTCGTTGGCTAAATTAAAGTACGGTTTAACTGTAATACATAGCTGCCTGAGGTCAACTTCAGCAACCGAAGTTCTCTATTCAGAGAAGACAAGTGTATGATCACGTCACCAATTTAGTCGGAAAAACTAGCAAAAATGTCGGTAGTGCTGCGCAAATCTTGAGCTTGTAAATGAGTCTGTGGTATTCGTTCTGTCCAGTCACAATGTCCGACCACTGGTAGAATTTCGTTTGACATGGCCAAAATTGTAGTTGGACATTTAAAAACAAAACAGTTTTGGCTTTTGTCTTCAGACTACTGGTAATTTACAATTGTAAATTTAAGAATTGTGTGTTTTCTCTTTCCAGCTGTCAGAGGGAGAGGCTACCAGGGTGATATCGCTATTGATGATCTCAGCATTGCCCTTAAACCTGGCTGCCAGTTATACAGTGGTTCACTGCCGTCAGCTACGTCTACTGCAGCACCAGTCACTACGGCTGCTCCCAACAACTGTCAACCAACTCAGTTTGCTTGCGTTAGTGATGGTAAATGTATCACGCTAGGCCAAGTCTGTGACTTCAACTTGGATTGTGCTGATGGCTCTGATGAGAGATCTTGCCGTAAGTATGCCAAACGATTGTGGAATTTTGCGAAAATTTGGGGTGCTGAATTTTTCGATTAATAGTTTTAATTATTTCTTCTCATCTCTTGCATTTGCTCGACTGTAATATTTTTCAAATCTTACTTGATAATGGGGTCATGAGGACCCCGAAACGTCGTGTTACAAATCTTTCATTTTTCTTCTTAGTTGCTTGTTTTAACAAAACTCTGCTTATAACATAGTTTTTCTGATCCAAGAAAGGAAGTGAGCCAAAGTGTTATATCTCGCGATTTAGCCATTCTTCCAATGGCCTTGGCTCACAGCCCGAGCGTGGTTGCAAACTACGCTTATTTTGTGGTATGAGGGCCTTTAATTCCCTCTTTCTTACACGGGCATTAATTTTCGCGATTTTTTTTCCTAAACACGGAAATGGCGAAATAAAATACGCGAAATGTAGTAAGAATATAATGCCACCATGACGTGTATTTTCGTAGAGGTATCACTACAACGTGGGGATTTTTTGTTAATACATTAAAAAGTAATAACAACGCTTACGAGAGGTTCGACTGTAGAATTTCTCTTTTGATCCTTCTTATTTGTCCATTTTCAGCGGCCAGGTGTACATTTGAGAGTAACCAGTGTGGCTGGACCAACACGGATAAAGACAACTTTGATTGGAAGCGCAAACAAGGTTCCACCCCGACTATTGGAACAGGGCCCTCCGTGGACCATACACTTGGGACAAACAAAGGCTATTTTGTGTACATAGAAACATCGTCTGGCAGTATTGGTGACCGTGCGCGGTTCCTTAGTCCTTTGTTCAAAAAGGTGTGCCTTTTTTTAAATTGAAAAAGAATTGCGCACGATGTGACATGTACGTACATGAGAAACATCGCGAGTTTTTTCTTTCTCGGTTCGATTATAACACTTTTTTGTCGTTGATGATTGCATAAATTTCGATTCTTCTCTTGTAAATGTAATGACCATACACGCTGGATTACACAGCTTTCATAGCGTGTATTGTTTTGGTATATGCTTATGGTACGGTAAAACGGGCAACAACAAAAACAAGCGCAACTTGTCTTGCAACGTTGCTGCAAAATGCGTTGAATAGCGATGTTACGCGTTTTACCACCAACGTCAAACCTGTCCTGCAAGAAATCAGGTTGTTAACAGTTTTCGCAGGGTGGTAAAACGCCGCACAACATCGCTATTCAACTCGTTTTGCAGCTTTGTAGCAAAAAAAGGTGGAACATTTTTTAAATTTGTTGCCCAAAATGTTCCTCTCGTTCACCATTTGTGGATCAATTAGAAAAGTGCCTTTTCCGCCGGTTCTGTAATCGTTTTGTAGAGGTCTAAGTATACATTTTCAAACGCTGAAGAGAGAAAAAATCGCTCTTGAACCTATCCTTTTTGTTGTGATGGTTGTCGAAATACTTTCTTCCACTCAGGCCCGCTGTAATTGGCCACAGCTGTTGCGGTGTCCATGCCAACGTTCTTTCTATTTGTTTGTTTGTATTTGTTTTTTTTGGCGAAGCTAATAAAATAAAAAGACACAGTGCACGTTCTTCCGGCATATAAGTAGTGTTTTCTCTGCAGGACTTGTCAGTAATGTCATAATTGTTCTGTTTTTCGCAGGCTCATTCTAACTGCAGAATGACATTCTGGTATCACATGTATGGTTATTCAATTGGTTCCCTAAATGTTTACTTAAACATCAGCAACCGATTGACGCTTTGGTGGAGGAAGTCTGGTTCTAAGGGCAATCAATGGCGGCAGGCTGTTGTTGGAATCGGGAAGAAAATTGCACCCTTCCAGATCCTCATCCAAGGTCAGGAGATGATCTTAGCCAGAAATACCAGTCCTTTTACTCTGCTCATCTGTAATTGTGAAGTAAAACTTGAGTCCGTTCTAGTCGTCTTGGGGAAGCAATATTATCGCAGTTATTCAAAAATATCCTTTTTCTTTGATAAACTATTGTATCATATTCTGTTGCTTTGCAGTGCTTTACTGTACGTTGCATTGTTAGATAGAGTTTCATGACTAAAGAAATGGGATCAATTATCGACGTTACCGGCTCATCCTCGGTGTAAAAACCTGACAAACCTCACTGAGTAGAAGGAATTAGGGGATCAAACAGTGAAAAGACAACTATCTTCTGACCTCGGGGGGATTCGAACCCCCGACCTACGCATTAGATCTGCATCATGTGTACCCTGAGAGATTTATGATAGGAGAGAACTGATCCTTCTTTCAATAAACAGAATTGAGGATTACGAGGTTAACTTTAAAACCATGTAGCATGTAAACTATTTCTACGACAGACGCAGTTTGGACCTCCTCTAAATGTCCATTCTAGGAGAGTTTCTGGCTTGTCATTAACAATTATCATTTACAGTTACTGAAGAACGGAGGGGACCAACTTTAGGCTTCGGATTGCAGGCTTCAAGGGAAAGATTTGACTTTAAACTCTGTTTACTTTCTTAGGTACCCGTGGTCGAAGCTGGTGGGGAGATATTGCTATAGATGACATCGAATTTATTGACTGTGCCCTTCCTCCGGTCAAGAGAAGTTGTCCAGAGATTACCTGTACGCGAAGGTCTTGTGTCAAGAAAGATTATGTGTGTGATTACAATGATGACTGCGGGGACAATTTTGATGAGTCTCTTTGCGGTAAGACATAGTCCATCTGCTTTCGTTTAATAAAAGGTGATTGTACCATACGTGTGTACTGTTTTAGCGCTTATAGTTCGTTTATTGTTCTAGGTTCATACACTACGCGTTGTGACTTCAGTCAAGGTCCTTGTGATTGGACTCAAAGTACTGAGGATGACTTTAATTGGTCCCGGAGACGGGGTGAGTATTATGATATCAGTTAGATATATATTTATTATTTGGAAAGAAACAAGAACTTGTCATAGTGAAATAAAATACGGAGATAGCGTTAGTGTTGCTAGAGTGTTCAATAGATCCGTCCTAGGTTTTTTGCAACTTTTACCTTGGACAAGTTAGGGAGAATTCGTCAACTCCGCTACAAAGAGCGCCTTTAAATTGGTAAGTTTGAATGTGATTTGATGAAAAAACAATAACGAAGATACAGCTCCTGAAAGTCCTGAAGTTTTACAGAGGTTGGTTTGGTGGGGGGTACAAACATATCTTTCGGCCCTTTCGGTCGGGACGCTCTGCACAGTCCCATTCCACACAGTCGTGTTAGCAAGATCCTCCCTGACAATTCCGGAATCCCTGGTGATCATATGTGGGAATCTTGTTTTCCTTAAATGAATAAGCCACTTGATTTGTATAGGAGAAGACTGTATTGTAACTAACTATTTCTTGTTCCATACAGGTCCGACATTCTCGTGGAACACCGGTCCCCCCAGTGATCATACCACACAGAATGGCTACTACATGTACATCGAAACTTCATGGCCACGTAAATACGGCGACAAAGCTTGGATGGTGAGCAGGAACTTCCAAAGAATATCTCCCGGATCGGAACCTTGCAAGCTTCGTTTCTTTTATCATATGTATGGTGACTCGGCCGAGAAGCTGAATGTCTACATTAGGACATACCGTAATGGAAGTTCCATGCAGCGAGTATGGAGCCAAGTGGGTTCTCAAGGGGCTATATGGAACAGAGCTGTGGTCCAGCTGTCTTCTAACAAAGATTTCCAGGTTTGGTTGATTCATTTTTATCCTTCCATAATTTATCGAGTTTTATTTGTTTGATTGTAGCCTGCGAACAAGCTATCCAATTATGGCGAGCGAAGCGAGCGTAAGAGAACGCCCGTCTCCTTTCGCGTGCAGCTCTCGCGTGAATTCTCGCGACTCCCGAAATGGAGAGCTTGCTCACAGGCTAGTTTGATTGAGGCATCTTAAACATTGTGAAAGTTATATAAGCCTGTTTTTGTTGTAGGAATTACAGTGTCTCACAGTATTTTCTTATTTCAATTTTCTATCCCAAAGTCAAACTCCTTGGTTATAAAGTTTATCAGAATTTCACTGCAACCCACATATATGAACCTGGCTGATATTTCTTGGCCTAATAGGTTCTTATATTTTTACGTACCAAACTGGCAAATTTCTGCCCAAGGTTTCTTAACCCACTCAAGTTCTTACACGCGGGTTTTTATTGTAACCTATCTGCAAGTTATGCATCGGTATTGTTAAATGCATTTTTTTAGCAAGGCTTACATTTTTCAGAGTCTTTCTACTTTGAAATTCTGGGTGGTCATCAGTTCAGGTCTACGCCAAAAGTAAGATTTTGCAGGCAACTGTGCACTTTTTGTAATAGAGCGCAGCACAGTCTTCTGTAGACCATTGATTCGCTGTTACCTCAACATAGTCCTTTTTGCAGTGAAGTAGAAGGCAGTCGAGTCAGTATTTATGAGCAGGCTGTTTTTTATTTAATCCATGTCAGGTTATATTTGAAGGAGTGCGTGGTGACAGCTACACTGGCGACATTGGTATAGATGATGTTTCCTTCACTCCTGGTTGTCATCCTTTCAGTGGCAAACTGCCTGTTGCTCCAGCACCCACACCAACGCTCCGGCCAGCAACTACAAAACCTCATCAGTGCAGCAGTGCTGAATTCAACTGCGCTAGTCAAGGCCCAGCTGTTTGCATCCTTAGCACTCAGGTGAGACTGTCTTTGCTATAGACAAACGTATAATGTGAAGACATCCATTAGTCTTTCGATTTCACGGTCAAAGGACGTTTTCTTGCTGCTCCCCTTGGAAAGAAATCTGAACATTAGCTTTATATATTTATATGTCACATAATTTCCCTTTTTGTAAGACTTTTAAACTTCTTAATCTGCTTTTTTTTAATCAACTTTTTACGTAGTTTGATGTCTTTGTCACTGATCTTTCGTCACCTTTTTTGTTTTGTTTCATTCATTTATTTATTTTTATTTATTAGCTACTGTAAACGCATTGCAAAATTTTTAAATGTACAGATAAGAACCTAGCTGTCATCAAAGCTACTATCTTTTAACGTTTAATATTGTCCAATTAAGGATTAATTTGAATAGTTTCAGATAGGGCTTTCCCATTAGAATAGGCAAACTGTGCAATTTAACAAAAATAGAACAGTTTGTTTGAGCCAATCAAATGCTAGAAAATACATTAGGCAATACAAACTAGTCAATCAGCGCAACGTCCCTGTGACAAAAATCGTCGTGCCAGAAAAAAGTCTCGTTGGCTGACGGAGGCTCGTCGGCGAACACTCTTGGCTTTTTGTTGCATTGCCTATGTCCTCGTGCAATTTTGGCTGTCCGCGGAATTTTCCTCAACCAATTATTTCCAAATTGGACAGCATGCAGTCCTATCATAAAATTAGCTCACCCAGTAGGGTATCGCTGATCGGTTTTCACAACAAAACTGTTGCTTCATAGGTATGCAACTTCCAAACCAACTGCCGTGATGGCTCCGATGAGGGTAAATGTGCCAAGTCGCGTTGTACCTTTGACAGTGGGGACTTCTGTAATTGGTATGTCGCTAATCCCACTCGGAAAAAGCGTGCCGTGTCGTATACATGGTTAGCCCAGCAGGGAAGCACTGGAACGTCTGGTACAGGACCCACAGTTGACCATACATCAGGTATTAAAGCGAGCAGAAAACTTG
Organism: Porites cylindrica; assembly: GCA_964035525.1. Lineage (NCBI taxonomy): Eukaryota > Metazoa > Cnidaria > Anthozoa > Scleractinia > Poritidae > Porites > Porites cylindrica. The sequence continues at coordinate 56,460,850 of OZ037776.1, forward strand.
CGATTAGATCACATTTAAACCAGATTCAGCGACCAGTGGTTGCAGTGAAAGCATTGTTTTAGTAGGGTTGCTCATTGTCGCGGCTCAGAATTTTGGTGTCAGTTGATGTTATCAAGTGTTTTCCTCTAAGATGTGGTTAGCGAAGGCAGGATCCAAAAATGTATTACAGTAAAAATGCAGGTACTTCTCCAAGCTTTCTTTTGCACGAGTAGCCATTTTCACAAGTAAAGTGTGCTTTGTTATTTTTGTCCTGTATGCCTGATATAGTGTGGGCTGAACTTGAAACATGCACAGAGTAAAATCAGAAGTGAAATATTCATTTTTCGTCCTTTATTTCCGTAATTATGACTACTGAACAACTCTCAAACAAGGCATTTTTTGCAGGGTAATAAATTGGTATCTGACATGAATGAGCTAAATCAGGATGGATTTTACAAGATGTTTTTGTTTTTGTTTTTGTAGGAACTCTGTCAGGATGGTACATCTATGCGGAGAGCTCAGGGGGATCAGCTGATGACAAGGCTCCGTTGACAACACCTATGATAGGCCAGACAGGACCTGAATGTATTCTCTCATTCTGGTACCACATGTACGGCTCGTCTGTTGGGACACTTTCGGTAAAACTATCATTCCTGGATGGATCCCAGCCCGTATTGTGGTCCAAAGCTGGAAGCCAAGGAAATAAATGGGTTAATGCTCGGCTTTTAATTGGCTCGAGGCAGCTCTTTAAGGTATAGTTGGAAAGAAGGTCAAAGTAAACAAAAATTGCATTTTTTTAAATACTGGTGCTTCATTGTTTCAAATGTTTCTAAAAGGCTTTCGTGTGGGATTTTTAGGTCTTGGAACTACCGTACTTAACTTACGTTGATTTGAAACCAATACATTGGTCTCATAAACACTTTTCATTCATTTATTGAAATGACTGTTGTATTCTCAGTTGCCCTTGTCTAAGTTTTTTAGATTCCTTTAGGTCTTGGAAAGAAGACAGAATTTCGGAAATGTCTGGTTAAAAATATATTTAAAACAATTTCAGATGCGATTTATGCTTCCTTCGCAGGTCATCTTTGAAGCTAGAAGAAACTATGGTTACCAAGGCGACATTGCATTAGATGATATCGAGTTCCTGAAGTGCCAACCACTTGATCTCACTAAAAAGTGCACTGCAGATGAGTTCCAGTAAGGAAAAAAAATCTGAAATCTTAATTTCTGGCTAAAAAATTAAGGGTTTCTATAAACCTCCTCTTTGTGTTATTTGTAAGAATTAATCTTTAGTTGCCTCGTTTGCCTGACGTGACACACTGTGCGATGATGTCTTGAGACTCATAATAAGAATTGAAGTAGCTGTGAGTCGGTGTTGCAAGATAATGAGAAGTCCACTCATTGTAAGACGAACGCCTTTAAGACCTTCGGCTCGCTTCTCATAAGTCCAGATAACTTTTCCGCGTCCATAATCAAATATTCAAATCAAAATATAAAGCAAACCAGTCCATTTTGTTTTGTTAATTGATATTATTATCATGTCTGGAAAACTATTGAAACCTGGATCTTGAATGTAAACAACAACAGCTTTTCGGGCCCGTTAATTATGGGGACTTTCGAAAAACAGGCCCCAACCACTTAAGACAGTCCACTGCCGTACCTGCCGTTCCGAACGGCAGGTACGAAAAACCTCAAGTGTCTCTTACAGAGATGTAAGTTTTGAGAGAGTCGTTGACTGTTTAAAAAGGTAGTTCACTGACCTATCCAGTTATTAAAGGGTTCGCATAGTCTTGAAAAGTCCTTGAATTTTAGGAGAGGTCCTTGAAAAGTCCTTAAATTTCCGTGCAAGTCCTTGAAAACTCCTTGAATTTTCTTCAACTTTGAATTTAGTGGCATGGAAAGTGTTTTTTGATGATTTTTGGTTGTCCAAGACAGAATATGAATCATAAATCAGAGAATTTAAAGGTTATTTACAAATGTTTTATACAATAAATTTATAATTAACGCTCAATTTAAGACAAGTGAACTGAAAAATGTAGAGAAGTTGGTGAAGCAAACAGTTCACGCCTTAGAGCCTTATAAGAATAGACTGGGTATGTCTATTTTTGTGCAATCTGTAACATTATATTCCTGGTAGGTGGTCCTTGAAAATCTAATGTGGTCTTTGAACAGTCCTTATAAAATTGTTGCAGTTTTTTTGTATGAACCCTGTATTAACCATGGTATGATTCTCTTGATTCACTGGATTGGACAGTAACTTTCTTGAGCTTTTCGGATTGTCCATTGTGGCGTGGGTATTAATTAGGTATGCTTCATACAAGTCAGCTTTCCTCGAATGGAATACACCTTAACGTAAACCAGCCTGTGCGGTGGACTGGAGAAAGGGAAACAACTGCCACCCTTTCCCTTTCCCAGACTACTACTCGGCTGGCTTCGCTTGCCGATTTTTCTTTTGCGCCTCTTCCCCCAATGCAGATCCCGGTCTCAGGCTACTAACCAAAGTAACGTCTTTCCTTTTCCAGATGTGCACAAGGTGGCTGCATCCCCAAGACGTCTCTGTGTGATTACAATGGAGACTGCATGGTGGGCGACACATCAGATGAATTAACCTGCTCAGCTTATCAAAGTGGAAGATGTGATTTTGAACACGGAACATGCCTGTACTCTCAAAGTTCTGATGACAAGTTTGACTGGACTGTCTCCACCACAGGAACTTATTCCTATGGTACTGGTCCCACAAAAGATCATACAACCCAATCTGAGAAAGGTATACTGATCTTCCATGAGCGTATGTTATCGTGCTAATCACGCGATTAAAATTCTAGCGGTAGATAAAATCGATTAGCTATCTCATTTATATATCAGGGGCTTCACACTATTTGATATCTTTTTAAATAAATTCTAATTTTGTTACGCTATATTTAGGCATTGCAACTGTTTCTCGTCGTCTGTTGCTACGGATGACAATTGTGGACATTTATTGACATTTAGTGCTCCCTGTTGAAATTTGTTTGATATCTCCTTCATGAATATGGATAAAGACACTGCATAATGACTTTTATGAAAAAAAAGCAATATCCTGGTATCATGGATCCTTCACACTGCAATTCTTATTTATGGAGGGCAACCCCAACTTTGCAATACATAGTTCTCAATAATGAAATTTATTTCATTTGGCATACACAAATTCGCAGCGCCCTGACCTTATTGATTGCTATGTTTCTAACTCCGTAGGTCACTATATGTACATCGAGACATCATGGCCGCGTAGGCCTGGTGACAATGCACGCTTGAACTCCCCCATCTTGAAGAGTACCTCATCAAACTGCTACCTGAGATTCTACTATCACATGAAAGGAAATCACATTGGCAGCCTTCTAGTGCGCAAGCGAACAAGTTATTACGTAGGTGGTTTATCAAGTCCTCTGTTGAACGTGACAGGAGCTCAGGGCGATTTCTGGTACCGTGCCTTAGTGCAAATACAATACAGTCAACAAGACTTTCAGTTTGTGATTGAAGGAGTTCGTGGAAATGGTTATCAGGGTGATATAGCCATTGATGATGTCTCTTTGACACCAGGCTGCCAGATTTGTACTGACTGCATTATGCCAGGTGATTTATTTTCTGTCCCTAGAATGTTTTAAAAGGTGCTCTCACATAACCTGTTCAAGGCTCCAGGGTAATAGCACAGCAAAAATGATCGCGCCCGTCTTATTTTCGCGTCGTCCCTACTATCTGAGAGTCTGGCACTGGCGAGCTTTCATACGGCAAAATGTCTCTTTTTCTCGCATGGTACACTCAATTTTCCAAAAAGAAATCCTTGTCGTTGAGCTTTTTTTTTTTCGTTTCGTAGTTCTTATTCCAAACTTGTCAACTTGTTTTTAGGTTTTTGTTGTTTTGTTTGTTTGTTTTTTTTTTGGTGGGGGCGGGGAGTGGGGGAAGGGGGGGGGGGGGGGGGGGGTGGGCGGAGTTCAGGTTTCGTTGCTGTGTCGAAATGTCAATCAATCAATCAATCAACTTTATTTAAACACGGTAAATGGCTCAGCAAGCTGGTTTTCAGACATGCCGTGTGATGATTACAATTTATAAAAATTAAGACTAGTGATTGACTAACAATACAATATAACAGCAAGAAATGAGTATTAAAGAAATAAGATAAAAACATAATAAAAAGTTATATCCTAAGATATGGCGAGTTTAAAGCTAGTAAGATCCCCCATCTCACGTGTTTCATTTGACAGTTGGTTCCAAACCATTGCACCCCGATAAGAAAATGAACGCTTGAGAAAATTTGTCCGTCACTTTAGTCAAATGTAAAGCACCTACAGTTTGTTACATCAAACACTGTTTAACACTTTGTATGTAGAAAGACTTGTCATTCCGCGTCTAATTTTGTTTATTTAGGTCAGCCAACGTCAACTCCATTTGGCTTTCACACCCGTCCCGCCAATACAACCTGCGGTTTACAGCAGTATGTCTGTAAAAACCTTCGGTGTGTCGACAAGGCACAGATCTGTAATTTCAAAAACGATTGCGGCGATAACTCTGATGAACTTCCTTGTGGTACAAACTGTACGTTTGAAGGTGACTGCTACAAGGGTTGGCGGCAGTCCACGGGTACAGATAACTTTAACTGGAGACGAAAGAAGGGAAAAACACCCAGCGTTGGAACTGGTCCCACCACTGACCACACCTTGGGAACAGCCAATGTGAGTAGCCCCAATATCCACTTACACATTCTCCTGACTGAACTCAGTACATTTCCTTACACAATTAGTTGGGAAAATTTGATAAAAGATCAAAGTATCTTCCCTTTGGTGATCATCTTATTAATTCTCATAATCTTTTCCCTGGATTGTCTGTTTGCATTGTCAGGAGAAAATTTATGTTGGTCACTCTTAAGGGTTAAAGCAGTTGAAAAAAAGCGAGAAACAGAAAACAGTTGATGATTTAGCAACTTTGTGTTTAAGTTTCATACATTATGTAATGACAAAACCGACCATGATGTGGAGGTTGACGCAAATCATATAGCGTGGACATGATCATGATTGTTGGTTTGAATTTTGACATTTTGCTTTCTTCTTGTTTTCGTAATTGCCAAGAGCTTGCGCTTAGCATAATTCGACAACTTTCCTCGCACAATCCAGAATAATCTACCCTTAACGTTCTTTGGTCAAATTGAACGAAAGACAAACAATTCTCCATAGCTTCAGCTCTGCGTCTGTTGGTGATGAATGAAAGCCAAAAAGCGCTTTAGATTCAGTTTGTAAGGCAACAGCTCTGAATGACAAATGTTTCAGTTCTGAAAACAGCTGTCTCTTAAATATTTCCCAGGGATACTACATGTACATCGAAACATCATACAGCAGTCTCGGCGACAAAGCGGAGCTCGCATCCTACAGGTACTTCGCTTCTAGTCCAAATTGTCAGATGTCGCTTTGGTACCATATGTATGGATCCGGAGTCGGAAGTCTGCAAGTCAAGATCAAGAAATCAGATGGAACTTATGTTATCAAAGATACCGGACTGTACGGTTCTCAGGTAGTGAGTTTAACCGATATAAAGCATTTAATCTTTCTAATAAATCATGTTGTAAACGTAATTAAAATTAAACCTGTCACGGAAAAAAGCCTTCAAACATTCCTAAATTTAGTAAATGTGAGTGTTGTTTGTTTGTTTTGCCTTAAACGCAAACACACGGTGTCACCTTTTAGCATTGCCATTTCTAATTTAAATTTGATATCGCTTTTTCACAGGGCAACCGATGGAAAAAGCTCACAGTTAACATTGGGGCACATAAGAACTTTGTAATCCTTATCATAGCTACTCGTGGAGCAAACTGGCAAGGCGATATTGCTATTGATGACATCTCCTTTAGCAAATGTTTTTCAGATGTCAGCAGGAACTGTACGCAGAATGAGGTGTGTACTTTTAAATCATTATAACTTAGGGTCAGACTTACCTGTGACTGATGTACTTGAGAGTTGCACAGTACTAATGTTGCAGTTTTCAAACAGAAATACGAGCCATGTACATCTTAACCACTATCGGTTTTGTTTGATTCCCAAAAAAGCAAACTAACTTAAAAGAAAATATTTGTACTTCTTTCCGACCAAGGTTGTACGTAACAAAGCAGTGGATGCTGAACCTATCGGTTATTTAACAATTATTCCACGAGGGCGCGTTGGATATGAGATGATATATAGCCAACGAGGCGCGTAGCTATTCACATGTCACACGTCTATCAAAACTGTCAACGCGCGAACGGACTGGCCTGGACTGCATGAATGAAAAATCAAAACATTGTAACGATGAACATTAGTTTTTTGAAAACTCATCGGGATTCTAGGATTTTGCCCAGCAGAACAGCTAAAAAAAACCTGGCAGATAATGTGAAGGAAAAGAATTTTTAAGTGACAGCCGTCGAAATTACTGTGAATTTGGATTTTCGGTGCAGTTATAAAAGTAAGAACAACGGAGAAAAACTATCACCTCGGTCGCTTGTTATGAAGTTGTTTGAAGCCACAAGCTGGTTTTGCTGAACGAGGAAAGAAGCTATACTGCCGCCTCGATTGCTCTAGTGAATGGCTGCATAGCCTGTATTTGTAGCTGGTTACCTGCGATTTATATTCTTGATGTCAGAGTTATCTATCGGTGAGTGACTCGATCGGCGAATGGCTTCACGATCATGAAGAAACAACACTTGTCTTCTTTCGTAGCTGGTCAAGGTACTTTAGGTCCATGTGTTTTCATGTGTTTTTCGACAAACTTTCAAACAAGCTCCTGTGGCTTTTTTGTTTGTTTTTGTCTCTTTCCTTTCGATGAAATTGCATTTCTAGTATTCTAAGAAATGAATTAAAACGATTTGCTTCGGGCGCCGTTCTAGCCTTCGCGAAAAAAAATCTCAGCTAGCTTCCAATTTTAAACTGACGCGTACACCGACCATATATGGAGAGCATGGTATAATAGCTCATATACCATAACGGCTAAGCCAATCAAAATGCTAGAATTGCATTAGCCAATGATTCAGTTTTTAATAATAATTCTTTATCCAGGGATCAAACTTTTACAAGTGAAGCTATTGTTTTTAGCTAAAACACTACACACACTCGTAGATTACACTTGAGCAAGTTTAATTAAATTGACCCCTTTACAATATGAACCCGCTTTGTAAGAACCTCCATTTTTTTCCGAGTTAGCCTTAAAAGGATCCAATATGTAATTGGTGTTTACTGGAAAATTACGCTATTAAAATCTTTAACAGGCCCTTATTATTTTCTTAACGACAACCTAATGTTCTCTGTCGTTAGAAAAATAGACCTGGACAGTAAAAAAATTAACTTGGCTAATATCCTGCCATCTTGACTGAGCAAGCTTGGTCAATAACGTATGGCTTTATGTGCATCTGCAATAGGTCAAGTGCCGAAGCAGTGGACATTGTGTGACAGAACAAAGAGTTTGTGACCTTGTCAATGACTGTAACGATGGTACAGATGAAGATCTAAGCCTATGTTCCAGTCGAACAGCGAGTTGCAACTTCACTGTCAACTGGTGTGGATGGTATAATTACTGGAATGATGATTTCGACTGGTTACGTGCTAATGCCATCGGAACGACCGGAACAGGTATGTAATTAAACAAAGGTCAAGGAATTGTCAGAAAAATATAGAGTTATGAGTTATAAACTTTTCACGGTCGGACAAGTGATTTTCCATTACATTGTTAAGGGAATTTTTAAAAACTGACTTACGGGGCAAGCATGCCATGACTAAGGCGGCGCTGAGTATTTATTCATATGATATTTCAGTGGTCTTATCCATCCATTACTTTCCTGGGGAAATATCACACTGTACGTGTTAGCGCCTAAGTTCAGAATGGCTTATTTTTTCAACTTTTTTTTCTTTTTTTACAAGGACCTACTGGAGATCACACGACTGGATCAAGTTACTTCTTATCCATTGATTCATCAAAACCCAGACAACTTTTCGACAGGGCACGACTGTACCATAGCAATCTGTTTCCTGCTGGCCGAGGAGTGTGCACACTAAGGTTCTACTACAACATGTATGGCTCAAAGAACATGGGTTATCTGAAGGTGTTCATGCTGACATCGGGTTATAGCCGCTGGAACGAAGTTTGGAAGACACGAGGTATATAATTTTTTAGACATTATGTACGCTGGAAATGTAAATGGTACCAGTTTTCCGTCTCTTTCAGCCAGTGGCTGACTTACCGAGGGTGGCAAAGAGGTGAGATCGCAGGTCAGCATGTAAAGGCCCACTGTCCAGCGGCTTCAGTCGATGTTTGGTCTCACCTTACCCACTTGCTCCCCGACCAATAACAGCTCCATTTAGATGGACCATGACACTGGGGTTGTGTTCCCTAGTCTTTTCGAACAGTGTCACGGGCCCTTTTACGTTTTCTTTCCAACTGATGTTTATGTATGAAGGAGACAAGGCCAACGGCTTAAAGTAATATATCAAACATGAGACGCAGTGTTTCATCACCAGATGAAACACCGAGAAGAGAGTTGAAAATACGACGCGTAGCGGAGTATTTTTGACGAACTTCGAGGTGTTTCATCTGGTGATGAAACACTGTGTCGAATGTTTGATATTTCTTCTCAAACAAAATCATTTTTGAAGGAGAAATTAAGGATGCAAAAATGAGCAGTTTTTCATCCGATATCCAAACACTCATTAAACATTAATTTCCTTTGAGTTTTCTTTATGAATTATTAATGAGTTTGAGAATGTTACCTCCCAATGACGCGTTCATCTGAGCTGTGAAAGTATTTTACGGTAAAACCCCGCGTATAAGAACCTGGATTATTCAATTTAGCCTTAACAGGTTCTTATATAAATGGTACTTAAAGCAAATTTAGACTACCAAGGTTCTTATATTTTCATATGAATTTCATTAAAGTATATTATAAATATCATCTCATAATACAATATGTCATTTATACCTTAATGCCTAAAGTCACTTCAGTGCAGGTATGTCCTTAACAAAACATAACAAACAAATTCATATTCAGTTCTCTGAATGCCATTTCAAAGTTGATACACTTTTACAGCAACTCCACTGATAAGAACCTAACTTCAAATTTTAGCCTTAATAGGTTCTTATGTGTAGAGGGCTTAAAATAAAAATTTTAGCCTAACAGGTTCTTAAAACCCACTCAGGTTCTTATACGCGGGGTTTTACTGTATCACAGCTAGCATGATCTCAGTTTTGTTATCGGTGGTCCGGTCGGGTTTTAAACTCACGTCCTCTCGCTCGCACTGTAGACTGGCACCCTACCTACTGAGCTAACCGGGCGGCGGTTTCAAACACGTAGATAATAAAGTTCCAATTAAAAGTCCTATTTTTGTCTTAATGGACATGTATGATCATGATTGGCCGAGTTTGGTGAATTCTGATCTCGGGGCAGTGGTGAGGGAAGACGCGAAAGTTAGAGAGCCTTCAACGTAATAGTTCGCGTGTAAAAAAAAAACGTCCTCACCGTAAAACCTTTCCCTCTTTGATACATCTTCCAATGATAAGGTGTGGTCAAAATTAACAGTAAAAGTAAAACATTGTTTTTGTTTTGTTTGCAGGTGATCCAAGCAACCGTGCGTGGCTCCGTGCTGAGGTTCAGCTTAACTTGGGATCACCTTTCAGGGTTGGGTTTGAAGGAATCGTTGGGGGAGATGACAAAACTGACATTGCCTTGGACGACATAAGCTTTTCCGCAGGCTGTTACAAGGTACAAATAAAATGCAGTGAACAATCCTACATTTTAAGGTGTTTCGATACAGTTTCGCGGAGACCATACCGATGTTTTTCAATTGCTTTAAAGGTGATTTTATCCTTTCCCGATCGCCACAAAATTCTCACCGGTGATTTAATATGAATTGAAGTTAATTAGTTTGTCAAAATGCTGTTTTTAGTAAAATCGATATCACCGTGACAACAATACAGAAAAAAACTATGAAATCGATTAAATCCGAATTCCGCGTCATCTAGACCTGGTACTGAAAATCCGACACCAGGATTTTTAAGTGCGGTGTTTAGCAAATAACTTCTGTGAGAAGAAAAAAATCCGCATTACAACATTCACTGTTTCGACGTTATGCTAATTTTTCCAAATTAATGCCCACCATACATACCTCCATGGCTAGTACATTTCAATGTGAACATTGTCGTGTTTTACAATCAAAATATGAAATACAAGTCATATTAAAATGTACTAGCCACGAAGGTATGTATGGTGAACATTAATTTGGAAAAATTAGCATAACGTCAAAACATTGAATGTTGTAATGCGGATTTTTGGTTGGTTTGTAGGCTAGGTTCGCCTTGAATCAATCTCAATGAAATTTTCAGACATTAATTTATACATCAGGGAGATTGTGTGATAAGGTTTAAAAAGAATTCTGTCGAGCCGTTTTAGTGATATACAGAAAAGCGCTGAAAGTCAAAGTTTAGAACAAAGTTACACTTAGACATGTGGTGAGAAAACAGGTTAGTTTTCAGGATTGCAAGAAAGAAAATACACCAAAATTCCTTGCTTCGAAATATGATATTAAGCAGCCTTCTGACACTACTTAAGATTTATTTGAGATTTATTTGACTTATCTAGAACTTTTTTTATTAAACAATTCATCACGGCTATTGAAAATATAAGGTTTGAAATATATTTACGTTTTATTTGAATTTAAACAAACAGAATTTTTTACTTCTCACGGATGTGTTTTGCTAAACACCACACTTAACGATCGTGTTGTCGGATTTTCAGTACCAGGTCTAGATCGCGCGAAATTCAGATTTAATCGACTTCATAGTTTTTTGTGTATCGTTGTCAAAGTGATATCGATTTTACTAAAAACTGCATTTTAACAAATTTCAATTCATTTGCGCCGGCAGCCTATCGTGGTGCCGGTTTCCTTCAATGCGCATGAGCAAAAGTTCGCCCCATTTTTGTTCGTTTCCCGTGTTAAGTCGAATAAAATTGCTCTTTGGAGGAAAACTTTGCCTTCCAGCTGCATAAAGATATGTGTAAAAGAGAAACTAAATCTGTGCGTTTAGGCTGCGGAAAGTGTGTTTGTGTCCGCTTCGAGTGCTCAGTTGCTGAAAGTAACGAAGATACGATTGGATGGGAGGAAAACAAAAGCGTAGTTTATTGCCTGAGAGTACATCCCACCATCTCGAATTTCTAGACAAAAGACGACAACTACAAAAACGTTCGCCTTCATCTTTAACTGACTGCAGCAACAATCAAAGCAGTAACAAACTCGGACAAGAAGCCTTTTCCTCATCATCACCAGGTGTTAGAATTCGACGTCGCAGTTGCCTTCTCCTTTGTTTTTTCCTCGATATTATAGCCAGCAACAAGGCCTTCGTAAACCGTATAAACTAGGCCTTACTTGAATTTGTTTGTTATTAAAAATTCTGTTTTCAGGGCGGAACTCCTCCAGTTCCCACAGGAGCGGCTCGATGTACGAGTAATGAATTTTACTGCTCAGCCGACGACTTGTGTATCAACAATAACTGGAAGTGTGATGGAGAAAAAGACTGCACTGATGGGGCTGATGAACTAGGATGCCCTCCAGCCACACCGCAGCCAACACCCCCCAACGGATCTACTAATGCTGCAGACTGCAACTTTGACAAGAACATGTGTCTGTGGAAGTCTGCTAGGTTCGCAGATATGAAGTGGACAAGAAATCGAGGCCAGACACCTAGTTATCAGACAGGTCCCGATGGCGATCACACGTCCGGCGCAGGTAATGAGAAAAACAGTGTTGAATTCTAGGGGCCATGTTACGCTAGTTTTTTCGCATCAATTGAATTCAAAAAGCAATGGTCCTATTTTTTTTAAGACTATAATTAGGCAAAGAAACTGTTTCCTCTCGTCTGGATTACAAGGGTGGACACGAGTTTTAATGCTATCCCTCCCAAAGTCACCAGACAAAATTATTATGGTGGTATTCATGTTATACTTGGGCTCCGTGATGAAATTTGTTCGATATTTTCTTCTTTATTCTACAGGACACTTTTTGTGTGTAAAGGCATTAGGTAATGACATCAGCACGTAAAAGACCTAAAAAAGCAATATGCCCCTGACATAGCCGCTGTAAGTTATGATATGCTGCACTTAGAAATGGTGTTTCCACAAATATATTGTCTTGTGGACACGACATACAGATGTCTTGTGGACACGACATACAGATGCTATGTTTAATTTCCCAAGGGCGTCTGACATTGGTAAACTGTCGATTGCACTATCGCAATTCTAATTTTTGTACATTGTGTTAAAGGATGGTATGTTTATGCCGAGGTCACCGGCTTTTTCCCTGGTCACTTTGGAGAACTCCTGGGACCCAACATGATGCCTTCGCCGACCTGTCAGATTTATTTCTGCTACTCCATGAACGGCAGAAGCATGGGCAAGTTAACTCTATACCAACGTTTCACCAGCGACCCTAAACCTGATCAGACGCAGAAGACTGTCTGGACAAAGAGTGGTAACCAAGGAAGCAAGTGGCGCTGCACCTATGCTAACATCCCAAGTACCCGACCGTTCTCCATTGTATTTGAAGCTGTTCGCGGCAAAGGATATCAATCAGACATAGCGCTGGATGATATCAGGTTCGTTAAGTGTGGGTCATTAGGGCCCACCGCTGCGCCAACACCTACACCCAAACCATCTCTGATGGACGAGAACTTTGAAGACTGCATAAGCTGTTGGAAAAATAATCAGGATGGTCATGATCAGATGGATTGGATCATTGGGCGCGGAGAAACAGCAAGCCTCAACACTGGTCCATCGTATGACCATACCCTCAAGAACGTATATGGTCGTTACCTTTACCTGGATGCGTCCAGTGTAAGTCATATTAAAGGCTGGGCTCACGCTGATCTGGAGAGTAGGCTGCTTGTAATACAGAGGCGATGTTATATGTCCTTCTGGTACCACATGTATGGCTCTGGTGTTGGCTGGCTTGCAGTTGTGGCGTATGTTTATAACGACCCAAATAATTTGAAAGGTGAGTAGGGGGCTTTGTATTCTGTAATATAACTTGTGATCTTATTTTTCTTTACCCCACAGCTCCATGTGCAGGCATTTCTCTCCGTACCCTAAATACAATTCAAAAGTATTGTTGACAAATACATACAACCTTGCCCCGCGTTTTTGTTTAGATAAATGCTGTTCTGCCTCCGTCCGTATTGCTGACTCTCTCAAAACCTAGATTTTGCGTGTTTGTGGATAAAAATGACGCATTATCTAGAGGCGCTTGTCAGAAATAACTATCTTGTTTTTGATTGTCGGCTGCATGACCTCCAACTTCTTGTAATTGAGCTTTTTCCGCTTTGTATTATAGTTCTTTATGGAGAGCTGATACCATCATCTTTGCTAAATTAAATAAGCCCCCTCTCTTTATTAACCCCCCTCCCTTCCCCCGCCCCTCAAATTTATTTGACCCGGGGAGCTTAATAATGGATTTACAGTACATGTACGTTTAAATTTTCTCAAAGCTGGGAGGTGCTATTAAAGATGATCACTCGAAGTTGGCTTATGTTTACTAATATATGTATTATATGGTCGGCTCCAGTGGTGAGCAGGATGGGCGATGACTCCTGTCTTCTGATTGGCTACCTAAACGGTCAACTCGACTTCGCCTCTATCCAAAAAACGCAAAAAGAAAAAAAGGAAAATAGCTTGGCAGATATCAAGACATCTTGACTTCGAGCTGGTTAAATAACGCATTCACTTGTCTCAGCTGTCAGCTTCAGGTGTAGTCTATGTAATCATGATGTGAAAAATTGTGCGGATCTAACGAGAGTTAAGGGTTACAACATTTTGCTTTCTAAAAAATCATTTTTCAGTCTGGAAACAAGCGGACCTTTGGTGGCTATGGGGTAACCGTGGAAACAAGTGGCAGAATGCAATGGTTAGTTTGTATGGTCCCGATACAGCCGGCAAAACATCAAGAATCGCGATAAGTGCAATCCGTGGATGGGATTATTCAGGCGACATTGCAATTGATGACATTCAATTCCACAATTGCGACTTTAAAGACGTCATTACACCGTGCCAAGAAACGTTTCCCAAGTGCAATGACCAACCAATCACAAGACCAACTCTAGGTGCGTAAGATGTGTTTTTTGAACTACGGACGCAACTTTGTCCTTGTTGTAGGCACCTTGTTATGTTGTTCACCAACGGTCTTCTAAAACATGCGTTGTGTATACTAGGAGCATCGTGTTCGTTTTTCTAGAAACAATTGTTAAGGGTATGTATCTTTATAAAACTATATATTTCACTCTATCAAACATCGTTGTTGTTGTTGTTTTAATTTATTATGTCAGACTGCCTTGGTTCGGTTTCATTATATTTCGCTTTTGGGCATATTAATGCATGGAGATGTCTTTAATACAAATGCAAATGAGATTTAAACAAACTATAAGATAAGAATAAAGCAAAACAAACTCTTAATTCCCACCTGTATTTTTAGTCCTATTAAAGTTTCATTTCATGAAGACCTTGTTATCGGAAAATTAATTAAATCTTTGTACGCAGGGCCAAAGAACGGTGCCTGTGACTTTGAGCATGGTACTTGTCACTGGAACAACTCTGCCGTTAGTGACATGCCGTGGTACCTTAGAGAGGGAAGTACACACTCTCAACACACTGGTCCCGCTGTTGATCACACCAAAGGAACTTCAGAAGGTAATTATCTTGTTACAGGAAGAAGGCTGCATTCACTCAAATTCTGACCTAATATTACAGTAACGTGTATAATACTTTCGTAGCAGTTCGTTTTGTCGTACAGTGGAAGCCCTTCTAACGGTCATTCTCGTAAGCGGCAAGCTCCAGTTACGGACACCTTTTTGCGCTTCCCGAGGGTGTCCGCTTACAAGAGCTTTCACCGGATGTATTTTTACATTCCCGTAAGCGGCCAGCTCCAGTTACGGACACCTTTTTTGCGTGCGAACTCCCGAGGGTGTTCGCTTACGAGAGCTTCCATTGTACCAACAAATGTCACGCTTATTTTTGACGCTTGTTTTTTGCTTAACGGCGTTAGTAACATTACCAACGTTTGATGATGGGACAATTCCCAAAACATTTTGTCTGAAAACCATTAAAAAAAAATGCCATGGGAATGTTTAACTGTGTCCTTGGTTCAAATTTTGATTTCATTTTTTGGGATTATTATCTTGAAACCAATGAAATGGATTTGCAAGCGAGAATATAATAGGCCAATTCCGAGTTGAAAAATATCTTGCTTTCATAACGAGGCTAAGTGCAAAATCTTTGTCAATGATTTCGCAGTTTGCCTCACTTTGAAACAGAGGCTTGGGCGACTCAGAAATGGCACATTGAACCACGATAATTATTAAGACGGAATCCATCAGGAAATTTAAATTTTCAGTGGACAAAAACCTTGTACCAGAATAATTTAAACAATATTACATTTTTTTTTTTACATTTTTCAAGGGCTATAGACGTAATTGGTTATCTATAATAACACCAAAGAAAATTTCTTATGGAAGGTCGACAAAATAAATGTCAAACTTCACAAAATGGTATCTTGCACATGAAATTTTCAAAATTTTACATGTGTTTTCACAATTCTTGTGAAATTTGACATTCGTTTTTTCGGGCTCCCATATGAAATGTTTTGTTGTTATTACAGATAACTAATTACGTCTAAAGCCCTTGAAAAGCAATATTCTTTAAATTATTCTGGTACGAGGTTTTTGTCCAGTCCACTGAAAATTGAAATTACTCAATTTCCTGGTGGATTCCAAATTGTTTTTCCATGGAGGACTTACTATGTATTCTTTTGTCCAGGCTACTACATGCACATCGAAGCTAGCTGGTACGACAAGGAATCTGTTGCCATCTTAGAAAGTCCTTACATGCTTCCGACTTCCAGCTGCCAGATGACGTTGTACTACCATATGAAAGGAGAACATTGTGGTTCATTGCTGGTTTACATCAATAGTGGCGATAGCGTTCAGTTGGTGTTTAATCGAACAGGACCACAAGGGGATAATTGGATTCGAGGGATCATACGGTTGAAGAGTGATTATGGCTTCCGCGTTCACATCACCGCCTCGAGAGGAACTAGTTATAAGGGCGATATCGCCATTGATGATATCTCATTCCAGGTAAAGCAGAGTCGACTCTCGTCCCATGACGTTCATTGAGTGAAAACACTGGCGCACTGAATAGGCAATGCAGATGATCATCATTGTCCTGATCCAGGCTAAATATCATGAATATCGTAACATCAAGCATGTAAAAGGTTGTTTGAATCAGATGTTTTAAGTCCATTCACAAGAACGTGCACTATGCAAAGTGTCTCTGTTCGCGAAAATTCAAGGGAAACGTTTCCTCCTTATATTGATATACTTTTTCCCCAGGTTTATGAATAACGTTTACAAGGAAAGATTCACCCTATACTATTAAAGATTGTTGTTTCTACTGCAGGTTGTGCCACTTATCCATCACGTGTCATGTTTGCAATGTAAATATTTTGACAATGTCTTAATGAAGTTTACTCTTATTTTCCTTTTTATTTCGGGGAATTCAGGGTCAATGCACATTTACAGACGACACTGCCTTGAAATATGGAGACAAAGCTCTAACAAGTGGCTGTTCTGATGGCGGAAGGGAAGGCTTCTTCACCCATCCAAGTGTGGCAGGCTGCAAGGGATCGTGGTATGGACAAAAGAACCTTCGAGCCAGACGCACACCAGGAGCCAAGTGCGGAGACGATATTGGCAGCTGGGGCAGATCCTGTAATCAACCAGCCGATCTCTGTCAAGCTGGGTGGCACGTCTGTGGAACCTATGGAGACGTCTTTGAGATCCAAAACCGGGTGAGTCTGTAGGGGTCATGGGGTACCTCGGTAAGGAATTTGCATCTGTAGGACGATACAAAAACAAACCTTAACTCCTGATTTTGGCCCCGCCAATCCTAAAACAGTATCAGGATTCGTGTGGACCGGGCCTTAGTTGTAGTCAGAAACTAGTTTTAAGCCATGGCCAAACGAATTCGGGCCTTTTTCTTTCTTCTTTCTTCTTTGTTCTTTGTTCTTTTTTTTTTTTTTTTTTTTTTTCACCTTTTTTTTACTCGTATTCGTGTGGACGGGTCCTTAAACTACTCAAGAGAGCGGTTTCAATAAAATACCGTTTCGGTCTCTGGATTCACTGGTTTCGTGTGGACAGAATCCCGATTCGTGTAAAAAATATGCGGTTTCAAAAATCTTTGGATTCGTGTGGACTTGGCCCTTCAGCTTATTCTGAGATGGTGGCAAGGTTTCTTTTCTCAGTTTATATATCTGGCCCGTTTTTCCATCCTCGGAGACCCAGGGGCAGATAGTGGGGGCGAGGGAAAGTCTAAACGGGCGGGAAAATATGGCACGAAGAAAAAAAAAAAAGAACGGCGAGAAGAGTCCCTGGGGACAATGACTTACCAGACCAGTTCCAAACGGTCGCCGCCGTTCTGCCTTCTGATTGGGCAGAAAAACACAAAAGTTTTCTGGCACCAATCAGAAGCCAGAACGACCGCGACAGTTTGGAACTGGTCTGGTAAGTCATTGTCCCCAGGGGCTCTTCTCGTCGTTCTTTTTTTTCTTCGTGCCATATTTTCTCGCCCGTTTAGACTTTCCCTCGTCCCCGCTATCTGCCCCTGGGTCTCCGAGGATGCAGTTTTTCAAAAGGGTGATAACGCTATCCATCGGTCAAATCTCTATCTACTGGATAGCGCAATTGGTTTTCCTAATACTTATCCACAGGATGCAGTAAAACCCCGCGACTAAGATTCTGGATTTTTCCAAGTTAGCCTTAACAGGTTCTTATATAAATGGTAGTTAGCACACGTTTAGGCTATGTAGCTTCTTAAATAGGTTGTTAGTTTCCAAAGAAAAAACATACAATATAGCTAAGAGTATTTGGTAGTTTAGTTGACATATCTTATATTTATCTAAGTGTGCAGTTTATCGTAGATTTTAGAAAATAAGAACCTGTTTCAAATTTTAGCCAAACAGGTTCTTAGTCGCGGGGTTTTTCTGTAGTGATTTATCCACTGGATAGCGCTATCCATCTTTTGAACATCCGGGACCTGGTAATTAGGCCTCTTTGTCTCGATTGCATGATCTGCAGAATTCAAAAGAACTTTTACATTTAAACGAGACATTTACGACGATTTTCTTGAAAACAAAGGAATAACAGATTCATGTAGTTTTGCGTGGCTAAATTTTGTTTATTCACTCCTGCTGTAGACAAATGGTGTGGATTGCCAGAAGGCTGGTTATGGTCGCTTTAGTGGCGCAATAAATCACTGCATGCAGAACAATATAGGTGGCGATGGATGCAAGCGAGTAAAGACTGGCACAGATTATGGCTGTGGTCAATATCATGAACCTTGTTCAGAGCCTGTTTGCTGCGGTTTGGCTTGTCAAGGCCCAGATTCCTGTGACTCAGGTGAGGATCCACCCTTCTAATATTAGATACCGGGTAGGGCTTTTATTCATGCATAAGAACAGTGATTTCGGCGCAATATGGATTTTTTAACAAAGGCGTTTCTGAGCGAGGTACGTCAACCTGAAGTTAGGTCCTTTCCTTTTAAAGCACCTTGAAGTTACCAAATAGAAAGTATCTTTACTATTATACAGACGATTTGTCCAAAAATTTGGGCAAAAACACTGTCCACAAATGAAAAAAGACCACTTCCGGTTGACGTGTATCGCTCAAAAACGTTGCTGCTTAAGCTCACTAATTTCTTTAAGGGAGCGAAGCTGTGGCGGGCCCATCTCTAAAGTCACATATCGGATAGGTGTTCATACTATACCGGATAACTTTTAGTGTCGGAACGAAAATCGGTTCAAGTGTGAGCATAGCCTTTGGTTCT
This sequence comes from Porites cylindrica, assembly GCA_964035525.1. Classification (NCBI taxonomy): domain Eukaryota; kingdom Metazoa; phylum Cnidaria; class Anthozoa; order Scleractinia; family Poritidae; genus Porites; species Porites cylindrica. Next base: position 56,479,736 of record OZ037776.1, read on the forward strand.
AAGACGAGGACGATTACGAGGCGAGTGATGTGCGCGTATGAACCAGTGTCGTTTTGGCGGGAAAACCTGATAGCCGTCGTCATTCTACTACGGGTTGTAGTTAAAATGTCGTGGTGGCGGAAACATGTTAGACGTTTTATCATTTTACTATCCGAAGAGGGCTTAACCTCCTTTTTGTCAGCTGTTTTCTTCTTTAGCTTTTTCAAATTGTGTTGTTGCAATATTGTAAAACCTGTATTTGTGACTCTATTTTTCCTCTATTCTAAACTCAATATCATAAGGAAAAAACAAAGGATAATAAAAATTATACCAGGGATAATATTGAACCACAGCATCTACTCCATTTTCTTAGGCGTGTTCAAGGGAAAGACATTATACTCCGCTGTTGCTGGTAGCCTTCAAGGCTGTAGCTATATCTCAGTTGGTAACGCTGGTGGCATCATGTGCTGCAAAGATGACAGTACTACCCCCACCCTCGCCCCAACAAGTGCTCCTACTCCAGGATCGTGTAATTTTGAAACAGGCCTGTGTGGTTGGACGGTGGATTCGACAGCACCGGCAAAGTTTCGACGAGGGCAAGGAGAAACACCAAGCCGAAACACTGGTCCTCGTTATGACCACACTAAGGAGGATTCAACTGGTATTAATTAACCCTTTGAGCCCTAAGAGTGATCAGCATCAATTTTCTCCTTGTAATATCTTTGCCCCGTAAAACATTATGGTCACAAGAATTAAGGGATTGATCACACAAGATGAATTTAATTTAGACTCTAACAAAAACGTCTCCCCACTACTTCTATAGAAAATGCATACAGACAACAAAATTAATGAGAATTTATGTTTTGATATCAAAGTTGAAAGGTTTAAAAATGGACTGCTTTTGTGTTTAGACGTAGGCGGGTAAAATAGCCCGCGAGCAGGCTTTAATGGACGACATAAGTTTTAAGGGTTACTCGCGATTTGCGAGAGGTCGAAGTATCCACGGAAACTTCGCTCACCTCTCGAGCTATCGGGGTGTATTCGCAGATTGCCATTTCCTTATATGGTCACCTTACCCGCAAAGTAGAACTTGAAATTTTATTTGACATAAAGGAAGTACATGTGTGCGCAAAGACAAACTTAAAACAAGGGGCACACATACATCAACCCACGGCCTTGTCAGTCCCTCACACATGCGCACAACCATATCACTCGGGCAGTGGCAGCCATGGACAGCTGTTTCGCCCTTATTGGGTTATCAAGGTTGTTTTTGTAGTTTCTAAGTATTTTGTAGTCTGCCTTTTTCACACTGAAGCTCTTATTGTCCTACTCTCCCTTCCAATTTTGTTGCAATTGTAAGCAAGCGGCAGTTGACCACTCCAGGAAATACCATAATGCTCTTTGTTTGTCACCCCAAAATTTTGAATAAGCGTTGTCTTCATTTTTTCTTGGAAGTTAAATGGCCCCAAGAGAATTGAATTTCCGCTCTATTAATTAACGCTTTTTGACTCCTGATATCTCTAGGATATTACCTTTTCATGAATGCTGCAAGTTTCAAGCCTAAAGACATTGCAAGAGTGTCTCATTACTTTTCGAACATCACACAAAAATACTGCAAAATTGACTTCTTCTATTATATGTATGGTTCTGGATTGGGTATCCTGCGCATGTTGGTGGAGCCCGATAACGAGCAAAGGAAAGAGGTAGTGTGGTATGGTGTAAAATATCGTAAAAATAACTCTTATTCTGAAAGGAGTTACTGCTAGGGTCTCTTAGTAGAGATGAACTAGACAGGGTAAACCTCTTCATTTCCTTTTCCCTTGTGAATAAACAGTTTTTATTTTTTCCTCATGTATTAACTCAAAGGCAGAAACTCCGCAGCGGATGAATCCAACTCCTTTGTATGAGGTCTCTGATAGGAAGTGACTGTAAACTTCACTTTTGAGTCTATGGGTAAAATCTATGTTGTGGCCGTTGAAATAAAACCTCTCTTGAAGCACTTGTACCTTTCGGCAAATGGAAATTTAGAATCCTCTGGAATTCGTTTGTACGGGAGCGGGACAGGCTTCAGTTTTCACTCAACTCCCGTTATTGGGGACACCCTCGAGACTGCGGTTTAGTGTACGTAATAACGAGAGAGCGTTATAACGGGGTGTCCGTAATAGCGAGGTGTCCGTAATAGCGGCGTGTCCGCAAGGCGAGAGTTGACGTAACTGTGACTGTATCTTTTATTCTCTTAAACGACGAAACTTTAATCTCTATCAGGTATGGAAGGTTGCCGGAAATCAGGGCGATGGATGGTACCGAGGATCTCACAACTTCAGTGATTTAGTCAAGAACAAGACAGCATTTACTGTCATCTTTGAGGCAGAGCGAGGCCCAACTGCGGCTAGTGACATAGCAATTGATGATATAACGTTTACATCATGTTCGCATAGTAAGTGACATGAGTTTTTTCAGTAAACCCTCTCAGAATTTTCTGTTACTTGAAGACGGCTAAAAATTTCTAGATGACCGTTCTTATAAATTCCCCACGATTTTCTAAGTTTAATTTTCACATTTTACTTCCCAAGTTAGGCTATTTTTCGTAGAAAAAGGGAACCTAAAATTGTCGGATTCAAAAGTGTGATGGCGGGAGGAATTGGAAATTGTCTCACCGGCTTTGCATTCCTAGAGATCTAAAAGTACTCTGGATAAACTAAAAAGGGTTTTGTTGCCCCTAGGGAATATGAAATGAAAGATAAACAGCTTGAAGTGGCAAGAATGTCATAATTTTTTGCTGTCATACCGGTAGTCCGTTGAAAGTATTACGGAACGAAGGGACCGGCCGGAATAATTACCACCCGTAGTTTGTCCAAGATTATCAAGGAAAATATATATAAGCATTGTTACTATCTTAAAAAAGAGTAAAGTTTGTGTTTAGCGCATACATAGACGTCTAAAATAAACTAGCCCACACGCCCCAGCTGTAATTTGAAGTCAATTACAACAATAGGTAATCTATGACCATGGCATTAAGTCAAACCTGAGCGTTACTCTCTTCACATTGAAAAAAAGTAATTCATGCCATGTCATATATTCTATCTCGTTAAAGGAGCTGTGTCACGAAATTCAGCCAAATTAGGAAATTACAAAATGCCCGTTAAATTAAGAGAAACATAAAAATAACCGCTTAAAACTTTAAAGGAAGGTTTAAATAACACAACAGATACAACAGATGCCACGGATGGGCAAAACTGAAGAAGATTGAAGCGGATTGAAATTAGGGTTTTTGAAAACTGTTCGGCCTAACAGTTCTTTCAAAGTTGATCCCTGCTGCTTGCAACTTCAAAAATAATGCTCAGGAGACATATTTATTTGTCTCGGATCCCTCATTTTGTCATTTACCTGTAATTTCTTTGTTTACTTTAAGTTCCATAGCGATTGAGGGAGATTAATTGGCAAAATTAAACAAAATGAACTGGACTGCCGTGACATAGCCCCTCTAACTTATTCCCCTTTTTACACTCACCGCATAACCACATAGCTCTAACCTTTGAATCTGTTGACGAAAACGTGGGACTGCTATTCAATTCTATTTATCGGTTCTCTCGGTGAGGCATAAAGGAAATAGCAGACTAGAACAATTGATTGGCTTACTGATCGTTTCGATACAAAGTCGTTACGATAAAAATCAGTTCAGTAGAGGTATGAAAAGTTTCGTGTAATTGTCTTATGGAACCAGCTAGGAATATTCACGCCATATGTTTTACTTGTACATGTCCATGCGCAAACTGTACATTTAGTTTTTGAAGTTGTTCAGTTTTATTGCTTGAGTTTGTCTCGAAACTACTTGTGTCGAAACGATGTTTTCCATCGACTGCTGGTTTGCAGCTGACGTTCACGGTGGCCATGGTGGTTGACAAAAACAAAAGCGTTTCAGCCCGCTAGGAACTTGGTTCTTTTTTGTGCAATTTTCGCGGAAATAAAATGTTTTGTGAACCAGTATGGCCGCCTAGTCACATACAGTAGTTGCAAACAAAGAATATTGATAATTATAACGTTTACCCTGCCTGCAGTGAAAATCTGAGAAAGTAAAGTTAAGATCTCCACGTCCTCTTAATTCTTTAATTTCATTTCATTTCATCACAGCCATACCAGGCCAGTGTAAGCGCGACCAGTTTAGATGTAAAAATGGCGAGTGCATAGGTTCCAACTTTGTATGTGATCGTGTAGCGGATTGTCAAGATCATTCGGATGAAGGCTCTCTTGCTAACTGTCGTAAGTAACTAAAAATTATAATTGACTTGCTCCCAATGGACTCCTATGGGGCAGACGCTTTCTTACTGGGGTGGCACTTAGTGTTTGTTTCAAAGATGCCACTGTTTGAGAGAGTAGACCCCTGTAGATTGGCGTATCTATTTAATAATATTTCATTCAGTTGTTGTCATGAAAGCTTCTTCTGAAATACTTGTGGACAGCAGAATTTTTGTGTTGGCTGTACGTTGATTAATATGTCGGTCTGAGTCAACCCACTTGCCAGACTAATTGCTGACTGCACAGGAATTCGGCTACAAATCGCCATTGTTAACTTTTCACACCACATATCACAGCTCTACATCAATTCCCTCGTCCTAGCATTTAAACGACATGTAAAGTACATTTTATATTACAACAATCTCTCTTGACATGACGTGACATGACGTGACATGACATGACATGACATCATGACATGACATTACAAATTGTTGATACAAATAGTAGAGATAACTTGTGCTTTATGGGAATCATAAAATTGTCTTTGTGAACCTCCACTACTTCCTTTGTTTTATATAGATATATATATATATTTTTCTATTATTTATTCACTTGCAAACTTAAAGGTCAAATGCTTAGCGGTGGTTGGTCATCACTCACGCTATTATTAATTTGCTGACGTTTGCAGCTAACAGTAATTGTGACTACACCCAAGTATACTGTCGATCAACTGGAAAATGCCTGGACAAATCAGTACAGTGCGACGGAAAACCTGATTGTGACGACTGGAGTGATGAGGCACACTGTAGTAAGTATCCTGTTCCTTGCTGCTGACGCACTTCAGATGAACTTAGTTGCATCTTTATGGGGTATTCACGGTGTACGATGCGCTAAATAAACACGGTCGGGAAAAGAATCCCTTCCGTTATGAGCCAGAACTTGCCAAGGGACGTTCGTCACTCACATCACGTAACTTTAGCCTTCTGCTAGCGTTGAAAACCTGTGGGAAAAGCAATGCTCCAGTTGCACCCATCCACATACTCCCCCCCCCCCCCCCCCCCCCACCCCTCAACCCCTTCCGTCAGTTGTGACCGTCACACATCTGTAGTTGAGCCCGGTCCTGCGTAGCAGGCGCTTGGAAGTAGTGGGCGAAAGAAAGAACGGGCGCGCGCGAGGGAGACACGCGTGTCTTCTTCTCGCGCGCCCGTTTTTTCGTGTGCCCTCTACTTCCAAGTTTACGCTAAACAACACTTAAAAATGCCTGTCAAGTGTATGGATCACCTTTCGGATATTTTCAAATATAACTCTGTTTTGTTTAACAATTATACCCCAACCCAGTCATCTGAATTTGAAAGTGTCTGTTATTTGAAATTAATTTGGTAACAAGTGTGTTGCTCTGTTTCCAGAATGTACCGCGGGATTTTGTATCAATGGCAGATGTCAACTAGACGGCTATGGCAGACCAGATTGTGTGTAAGTATGTTACTCAGGGTTGTCACTACGATTTCAAGTTGCTGGGTAAATACAACGAGTAGGTGGGGAATCAAACGGCTAGGGATTTCTTTTGGTTCTATTTTTCTTATACTTTCCAATAAAAGTAGCCGGGGAAAATCCCCGGCCCCAGACTCTTAATGACAACCCTGGTTACTAAAACAAAATCTTCCTTTAAACTAAGCCACACACTCTTACTGTAACTAAGATCACATTTCCTGTCTATTCGTCAGAATGAAGAGATTTTTAGAGATTTAGAGTCACGTTTCAGGCAAATGGCAAACGTCAATTTGTACCACGTGACCAAGTTTTCCCTTTCGTTTTGCCCTACTGTCAGTTACCTCTGCCCCAGAATTAGTAGCTTCACGTTAGTTTTGTCTACAGAAATTGTTTTTGACTGTTTTTAGCTGAACATTTTCTAATTTGAGAAATTCCGAACTTGAATTTGCCGTTTGCCGTAAACGTCACTCTAAATAGAGCCGAGTTTAAGCTTCCAGTATACGGCAAACGGCAAATGTCAGATTCAAGTTGAGAATTTCTCAAAACAAAAAATGAGCTGATAAAAACAGCTAAAAAAAACTCTTATTGATAAAAAATGGCATGAAACTACAAAATTATGTGTTGAAACAATGAACAGTAAACGACAAGTTAAGGGGGAACTTGGTCACGTGGTACAAATTCGCGTTTGCCGTTTGACGTAAACGTGATGCTTAACCTCTCTACTGTTCCTATTAATATTTACGTCAAAGGGAGCGTTATGCAAAAGGGTCGCCGCATCATAAAGGTCTTTTTTGGTCGTGCTGCTATTTATTTAACACAACCTGGTGGTTTTCGTAGATGTGATCTTAACTACGCCGGCCAAAGATGTGAAAACTGTACCAACTGCAAGTGTCCACCAGACAAAATACAGTGTAAAGTAGGAAAATGGTTCTGTGCTACCAAAAAAGACGTGTGCCAAAACGGAGTCGACTGTGGTCTTAGTCCCGCTGATTTTGTCAAAACTTGCCAAGGTGAGTGATGCCTTCTTCCAGCCAGGGAGCTTAAGCAAGAGCAACAGCCACGCCTGCGAAAACGTTCTTGACTTAAGGTGCCATGGGCTTATAAACTGAAATGATTTCTGGTTTATTTTTGTTCTTTTTTTCTATTAACTGCAGAGTGCACAAGCAATTTCTGTCTCAATGGTGGAACGTGTAATCCCAATAGTGGAAAACCATTTTGCCAGTAAGTACTTCTTGTTTGCAGTTTTAACCTTGTCGGAATTTAACGCCTCTTGCCTACCCAACAAGACCGCTAAGTCATTGGGTAGCTGTAAATCCTTTGTATTTCGGCCGTTTTTAGCCTGAGAATGCAGACGTTTGTCCTGTTAAAACTCGAAATAAACCGTTCAATAACATTGAGCTTTGATTTTTCATAGTTGAGTTTGGTAATTTTTTTATGACACGACCCATACTGCCATGCGTTATGGTCTTGTACTCTTTCCAACAATGTTCATTGAAAGATCTGTAAACATTTATCTGAAAAATAAAAGTTGTGCCGCACTGATCTCGAAAGTGAAGTGTCACATATCGGATAGCCGCAGTGTACACAGGTATTCTCTATTTTCGAATTCCCCATAATACACTCTGTTTGCCCCCCAAATTTTGCATAAACCATTGTTTTTAAATGCTCCTGGGAGTATTGCATTTTCCCAAGAGCATTTTAAGACAATAAGTTATGCAAAATTTGGGGGGCAAACATAGTGTATTATGGGGAATTCGAAAATAGTCAATTCGGATGGTCGCGGAAGTGAATAAGTAGGATCGAGGTTTGGAATCCACAAAGACGGAACTAAATATTCATAGGACTGAGATTTAGTTCACTAAACCCTCTCGGCCAACTGCTCCAGCACGATTTTCGATGTGTGTCAACAACTAGTTCCAGTTCTGTTCCTATGGCATGCTATACTGGACAGCTTTTCGTGTGGGCACAAAGCTGTCCGGTATAGTCTCAACATAGCCTAATTCATTCTAAGATATTTACGAGCCTTCTGGATCCATTTGTCAGCTGATTTGTTCTCTCATACATTATCGCTGTGTTTCAGGTGTCCACCCAATTATGAAGGAACTCAGTGTGAGACACTGAAATGTTCCAAGGGTCTTATAGATTGTGATGGCCATTGTGTTAGCTCTGCTAAAATCTGCAATCAAGATGTCACCTGTCGTTCACTAAAATCAGAAGAGATCATCAACTACTGCGGAGGTACTAAAGGAACGCTTTTGTTTATGAATGTAAAAGATGTGATAACCAGTATGTTCCGACAGGCCTCAAGACTCCCGCCCGCTGATCGAGATAGGTTCGAATCCTTTTGGGGACTATAATTTTTTTCGTTGTCCCATGCTCGTGACATGCTCGTTACCACATCTTTCACTAAAAGGTAAAGAGTCCTTGCGTCGGTAGCTCCAAGTAGTCGTCTGACTAACAAACCTGAGTTCGATTGTGCGCTCACTCCTACCGCTCTCTCTAACAGTGATTCGTTTTACGGGTATTTATCAACTGCTGCGTTGCTTGGTAGAGGTGGGTGCCCGGGATGTCCAGGGGCTTCCACTTTTGGCAAAGCCAGCCCCTAGACAGAATTACGCCCCATGGCTGGCAAACCCGCTTCCTCCAGCCATGAGCCCCCACGTCAATGGAACCAGGTACCTGTCACACTGATTTATCAGTGGAAGAATAAAGGAGGGCGGGGGTATGGGGGTAAAAGAATGATCTAAAAGCTAAACGAAGAGAGTGGCCGCCAGGGAAACACTGCACTGAGCACATGGAGGTGATGGAAGCAAGCCTGACCGCGCTTGAGCCAAACAGGCGACTGACCGCTAACCACGCCCGCGCTCCTAGTTGTCAACGGTGTGAAATAATTATTTAACTTCATTTAAAGGTCCACGGAAATGAAAGCAGGCGTAAAAAGGATTGTGGTCACACCTGTAAATCGAACTCGGAACCAGACTCCCGCACAGAAGGCTGCGCACTAACCAACTGTGCTAATCGTTCACGTTCATTACTGAGCTTAGAATTCATCATTTTTCTTTACTTTTGTTGCCTGTTCCAGGCGTTCGGATAGTTGAGTGCGGCGCTAAGTAAAAGAGCGGGAAAACTATAAGGAGGGAGAGAGGAGGAACACCTCGCTCTCACCCCCTACCCTACCGCCCCCCCCCCCCTCCCCCCCTCCCCCCTCCCGCCGTCATTTGCTCACATCTCTTAGCGCCAACCCCACGATCTGAACTGATCTGGAAAAGGCTATTACTTTTGTTGATTTTAATCATCTAATAACTCAACTCGAAATAATTACGCTTTTTGAAGACGGAAGTAATATAATTTTCTGACTATTAACACTGTTTTTTTTTCCCCTTATTTTACAGATTGCAACGCTGGTGACTTCTGCTTTAATAAAGGCCATTGTATATTGCAAAGTTCAGGATTCAGGCTTTGCCTGTAAGTATTCAAATGTATTATGTAACTTTAGTGGCTGCAAATTAATTGTGAAATATTTTCAGTTAAATAAAAGAAGCAAAGGCCACAAGACCCAAGTTGATCAGCACTAATGCTCATAACGCATTTTGACCGCGTATTCTGTGGCCTTTGACTGAATAGCCACTCTGCTACACTACAGTGTACCTGGAATCCATAGTTATTTAAACAATGAACATTAAAAGGAGACTGGGAAATTACCTCGAAACAGTGCTGCTTTTTGTCTCATTTCTTTCCTGTTCTTTTTTACACAACTTAGAACGTTTTTGAGGTGATTTGAGATGAGGCCTTTCTCGACTTCCTTAATCCGAAATTATCTCGTAAATCTCTCCGAAACTGTGCGCCATGTAGAAAAAACAAACAATACAAGGCAGAAAATGTCTTATATGCTCACCACTGACAACTTCCGTGTTCGGTACAAAACGCCATGCGCTTATTAACCCTTTAAGCCCCAGTATCCACATACAAATTCTCCAAACTGATCTCCATACATTTCCTTTAAGAATTAATTGAGAGAATTTAATAAAACATCAAGGCATTTTCTCTTTCGTGATCATTTTTTATATTCTCACAACCTTATCTCTTGACAATGTATGGACGTTGATAGGAGAAAATTGCTGTTGGCAAGAGCCATAATAGGACAGATGGCTCTTGCTGTTGGTCACTATTGGGACTTAAAGGGTTAAAGAGGTTTCCCGAGTTGACGGTGCACAGTTCATATTTGCAAAGAACAAGACGTCGTAGTCTTTTTTTCTTGTTCTCTCCTTTTGTTCTAACGGGTAAGACAGAATATCTGCGTAACCAAAGTGACAAGAAAAATGAATACAGCAGTCGCCATTGCATTATTGCTGGTAAAGTGAGGAGCGAGGGGCAGCGCTTAAAGTTTTGCTCTGAAGTGCGGCGCTTACTCGAGCTAGCCGCTCTCTAGAATAGATGCGATAATGCATTATCGTTTGTGTTGTAGTTGTCCATTTGAGTATACTGGGAAACAATGTAAGACCAAGAACGATCCAATTGGTTGTACAAACCAGACTGCTCTACAACCCTGTAGTGGAACATGTGTCAATAAGTCTGACATCTGCAATGGAATAAGCTCTTGTGGTTACTCCAAAAATCAAATTGACTTCAATTGTGGAAGTAAGTAATAATTCACTTAGCACGGTTAATTAAAACTTATCGCTCAAACGAGTGTGCTGAAAGTCAGGTATGATTCAGTGTTATTTGAAGCTCGCTGCCGATAAGTTTGCTCTAAGTTCTGACCTAAAAAATACATGTAGCTTGTTATGTATTTCGATTTTGTTTAAGATTCGGAACATTTAGTATGAACGAAGAAAAAAGTAATAATTTTGGAAAACAACAACCGAAAAAGAAAACAGCTATTTCAATTGCAACATATACTGTTCTTTTTACAAAGAAAAGTGTTGAGCCAACAATTGCTTAATCTTCAAGTACTGTTGTTTAATCAAACACCAAAATGCGACCATTTTAATGAGTCCTGATGGGAATTAGGCAAGTTTAAACTTCATAAGTTTGCACGCGTCTTGAACACCTTTGAATTTTAGACTCTCTTGTCAAGGCCTTGAAAGTCCTTGAAATTCTCTTTCATTCATTGTGGTCTTTGGCAAATAGTAGTTTAAAGCCAACAGAATAAAATCGGCATTGAGAAAATGAAAGTCAGGTATCGACTCACGAATTTTCATTAAATTGGTTGCCCTTAAGAACAAAACCCCGTTAATACTGGAATATATTCATAGTTTATTTGGTACGTTTGTTAAAAGAAATAAATTAGGTCCTTGAAATTTAACAATATGGTCCTTGAAAAGTCCTTGAATTTTTTGTGGAAAAGAGATATACGAACCCTGAAACTGTTCTTTTTAAATATGCCGATGATTCCACTATTCTTTCGCCTACCACTAGGGACCGCGACCCGTCTGCCGACTTAGTAGGACAAAAAAGTTCTTAACCTGGTGTAAAGACAATAAAATGGTCTGCAACCCTTGTAAATGTAAAGAGCTGGTTGTTAGAAAGAAAAATCACAATGTACTCTACTCTCCAATTAACAATATTCCTCAATGTAACAGCTTCGTTTTACTAGGAGTAACTCTACAGAGTAACGGGAAATTTAATGAGCATGTAAGAACCAAGCTTGTCAAAGCAAACAAGTGTTTACACGTCCTACGAACACTAAGAAAGGAACACTACTCTCGGGCAGAGATAGATCACCTTTTTATATCTATTGTTTTACCTAATTGTAGCTATGCGCTTTCAGTCTATTGGGCATCGGAGTCCGATCTCACGGTTATACAAAATTTTTTAGACCGATGCCATAAACGCCGTTTTATTTCATTTCCAGTTTCTATCAAGGATCTTTTAAATAAACAAGACCAAAACATTTTAAAGAAATTAATATCAACCGATTGCCACCCCCTGAAAGATATCATTCCTGTCCAGAAGACTTACGTACACAATCTTAGGACAAAAGGCTGCGCGCGTCCGAAAATTAATACACAGCGTTTTATGAACTCCTTTGTAAATAGGTTGATTTTTAAGCTCCATTTATTGTAATGACATACTTTTTTAATATATATATATATAATTATAACTATAAGTAGATAAAATGAAGACTTCATCTGCTATAAGAGTGCTCAATGGTAACACCAGAGCTGTAAATAGATAAAAGATGAACTTCTGGAGTCGGACTAGTTCAAAAACATTTAATCGCTACTCGGAGTTTCATGCCTCTAGAGAAGCAATCATCAGGCGACTGACAACATTAGCGGTCACATGTAAAGATATACAAATTTGAAAAGACGTAAGAATTCTGATTGGACGGCTAAAATGCTTAACGAACAGGTAAATCTATATTAGGTTATCGCGGTATTTAAAAGAAATTTCTTAGAATGTCTACAGATCGATGACAGTTCGTTTCTACGATTGAGTGTCGACATTTCCGGTTTGCAAATAATAAAGTATTTCTCCCACAGGCAGAGATTACATTTCTTGTTGACATTAGAGTAAGACCTAGCTTGCTTTATTTTTCTCCACTTAATTTGGTAATCAATTTTGCGTTGTTTTAGGTTCCATACGTATTTGCTAAGCTCTGTGCTATTCTTGTATCTTTCGTTCCTGAAAGAGCATTTATGGTTATTGAATCGTTCCTTAAACATCGTGTCACATAGGCCGACGTACGTTTCTTTTGACTGTGGAGTCGTGACCTCTGCTTGGTATACAATGTTCTGGATTTTGCAATTTCCCTCAAGCGGGCAAGAATCTTTTTTACGGCAATTGCAGCCAGCGACTTCTTCCGATTGGGCTACTGGTTTGCTGATCTGGGCTTTGTCGACACTCAATCGACACTCAATCGACACTCAATCGTAGAAACGAACTGTCATCGATCTGTAGACATTCTAAGAAATTTCTTTTAAATACCGCGATAACCTAATATAGATTTACCTGTTCGTTAAGCATTTTAGCCGTCCAATCAGAATTCTTACGTCTTTTCAAATTTGTATATCTTTACATGTGACCGCTAATGTTGTCAGTCGCCTGATGATTGCTTCTCTAGAGGCATGAAACTCCGAGTAGCGATTAAATGTTTTTGAACTAGTCCGACTCCAGAAGTTCATCTTTTATCTATATATAATTATATATATATGTAGATATTTTTATCATAGTTTTTTATCTTCCGTTTTTTTGTAACATAAGATATGTAGTTTTATCTTTTGATGAAATAAAGACTCATTATTATTTATTATTATGAAACCGAGACAGTACAGTTGTCAATGGTATATATAACAGGGGGTCCTCAGGGGCACATTTCAATTGTTGTGGAACCGGATTGAAGGGCTTAGCTAGTATCGTGACGGAAGACGGTGAGCGAAACGTCTCTTACCCTCGTTGTTTCATTTTTTTAGGATGTTTCGCTCAATACTGCTACAATAATGGCACATGTGAGCAGACAGCTAACGTCACAAGGACCTGCAGGTAAGTTCATCCATAAGCACTTTTAGTATGCTTTAAACAATTTCCCCTTTTTTGGAGCCTTGACTTCTTACTGTCTGTAGCAACCCTACCAGGTCAATCACCAAACAAACCCTGATAGAACTTGTTATATACATGCGCAAATCCTGTTCATTCATTTTGACAATTTACCACCAAGCATACTACAACAGACCGACCACGCGACAAAGCGCGCCCTTATAGTTTTGAACCAAACGAAGCGTAGTGTTTTCCACTAATCGCTGTATTGCCCACATGGAACTGGTGCAAGCAAGGCTAACGGCGCCTGTGCCACCAAACTGACCGCTGACCGACACCTGGGGATGGGTCTCCTCGTTGTTAACGACGTAAATTTCATTTAACTGCTTGTAAACTACACAGCGCGCTTTGGCAGCAGACTAATTGCCTGGTTTCCACCCAAGACGAACGCGCAACTGCAATGCTAAGTCGCCTTATTTCCTGTGAAAACTGCCCCGACGCAAGCATAAGCACAAACACAAGGATAAAAACTTCTCTTATCTTGTGTCCGTGCTAATAACAATTTGCTAGCGGCACCGTTCGTCTTCATCTTACACAAGACGATTGTACTTCTGCTTGTGCCAGCGTCATCGGTTAAAAATATTCTTAACCTTACCAGTAGAAGTGTTCTAATCGACTATTGTAAATGGTCTAATAGACGCCCGGGGCGTTTATTTTTTTAAGTTTAGGGGTCCACCAAGGGAACGTTTAATAAATAGAAGGCATTCAAAAGAGAGTTAATTCTCATTACTATGACAAGCGTAACAAAACTTATATTATGCCTTTAGCGAAAATACCATGAGAGTTTACAAATGGCAGAATATCCAATCAGTCCACCCATTGATACCTCTATTGAGGCCGTCAAGAGGTTTATTTCCTTGTCATGTTCTCCCTTTATACTATTTCCTTTTCTTTGGAGAAAGTGTCATTGGGGGGGGGGGGGGGGGGGGGAGGGCTTCTATTAGATAGGGGGTGGTGTGTTTAAAAGAAAGGTGCGTCTAATACAAACTTAAATTCTAAGAGGGGGCGCCTAACAGACAAGAGGCGTTTATTTGAAAGGGGGCGTCATTTACGGTAAGTAAATTCTGAAAAAAAGAAAGACAGTAAGAATGAGTAGCAACAACGATTTCCGATAGCTGCTGATCCATTCTAGAGTATGACGTAACGGAGTAAATATACGAACTATCTCTTCTAGGTGTACTATTGAGTGGACCGGAGATATTTGCCAAAGACGTAAGTATTCTTGTTTACTCGACATCTGAAACGTCTTTTTATGTTCATTGAATATCTAACTTGGTGTTGTGCAAACGGTATAAAACTGTGATACTGTTGGAATACCCGTCAGGCAGAAGGAAATTGGAACACTGGAGAAGGGACTATTTCTTGTGGCGCGGGGGGAGGGGGGAGGGACGGAGGGTAAGAGGTTTAAGCGGTTTATGTTCTTTATCTGCATGTAGATGGGGGTATATACGGAATGCAAAGGTAGGAGTGAGTTTAGTGAAACGAGTAGGAAACTAACTTCTCGTTCCTTGTTGGTTTACACAGCATTAGTGAGTCAGCCAACTGGCGCTGGACAAAGAGGAAGTCAGAAGAGCAAATCATCCAGTAAGAATCAATAGTGCTACGCTGCTAGTGATTAAAAGATCGAACAAAGGTTTAACAATGCATAAATGAAGAGGCTGTCCGCGCTTGGTGCTCGGGAATCAGTGCTTGAGTACTGGCACAAAATAGTGGTGTGTTCACACCTTCAGTGCCCGATATATTTCTGTGTTCATAGTTACTCCATTTCGCACTGTCAGATATCATTTTGAAACATGAGCTTAGAACCGAGCACAAAGAAATGGACTGCCTCAGAACTCTGAACAAAAACGATCTGTACACGGATCCGGTGCCCCCTTTTGTGCCCGATTTCTAGCGTGGGTACTTGACAAAACGGTGTGTTCACATTAGTGCCCAGCGAGTACCGTACTCGGGCATCGTGCCCAGGCACCAAGTGTGAATGCTGTCAAAGATACCAAAAATAATATACTAGTGTAGGTGAAAATGTCGCAGCTGTTCAAAAGGTGGATAATGCTACCCATGTAGAAAATCTCTATCCAATGCAATTCGTTTCCTTAATACTTCTCCGCTGGATAGTGATTTATCCAGTGAATATTGCTATCTATCGTTTAAACAACCGGGCCCCAAATTCAAGTAGATTTGCTTTGGAGTTACTTAGTACGTACTGTAAACGTAAATCTTCTTGGTAATTGAATAATATTTGCCCCTTTATCTTGGGGGGGGGGGGGGGGGGGGGCGATGCATCACTGGCTCAATTTTCATTTATACGATGAGCTGTTTCAAGTGGTCGCATACGAGATATGAATAGGGAAAAAATTATAAATAACAACCCTCTCCCCAAACAGTAGTCGTAATTAACTGCGGGAGGTTCCAGTATCATACATTATCTTTGAATTGAAAAATACTGCGTGTTTCTCACAAGTGGCATTGATTCGGTTGTATTTTATCCGAAGTATTCAAACCTTTTATTTTAGGACTGTTATTTGAATTCTTGAAGTGAAATGGTTGAACTAAACAGTGCAAACGAGATATTAATACGTTGTACTTAAATAAGCGAGTAAGTGGCGCCAAGATTGCGTGCTACTGGAAATTCAAATCTGAGAAATATACGTGTAAACGGGAATCAACTAAGAGCGGTATTGTTGAGCTAAAATTTACTATTCTTCTGCACGCAAATAGTTGGAAAGTGGCTCTGACTACGAAATCTACTAAAAGTTGCTTGATTTTTTATTACTTTGAAATGTGATTATGGCTTGACTTCTCCTTGAATACCTTGAACGCCGCTTATCAGCCCTGTTTTTGTTACCTGTTTAAAGATTTTCGTGTAATTTTCGCGAAGTCCCAGTGGGAGAATTTTTGCCATATTGCTCCCTATATTAATATTGCCTTATTTTATTGCAGTGTACATTGGTGTGGGTGTGGCTGCAGGCATCGTGTTAATCATCGTTGTTCTTGCGGTGGCCTACTTTGTTATGAAGAGCAAAAAGTAAGCCAAGATTTTGCTCTCAGTCCACTAAATGAGCTTTTAAACCAAAAAGTGCATTTATTCCGTTTTGTTGTTGTGATTGTTGTTTTTGTTTTGTTTTTTTTGCAATCGTATTTCTTATAACTCCCAACATTTTTTTGTCTAATTTTCAGGAAGAAGCTTACCCTTTTCTCGGTGTTTTACGACCCGACAAGTAAAGACTCGTCCCAAATAAGGTATTGTACCATTCTTTAAAAGCCGTTCATGTAAAGGACCAAACATAATGTAAAATTCAGGTTTACATGAAGCATCACCCACCGTAAGCTACTTTGGAAGGGGGGTAGTGTAGGGGCTGCTCGTAAGGTCTCTCCTGATTGGTCGTAGAAAACAATGACGTGTCATTCTTTCAATTGTTTTAGTATTGTTTGGGGTCAGGGTTAAACACCATTGGTGACTTCTCTTCCGAGCAGCTGCTACATGACCTGTAAGAGAAGGTCCTACTGTGTTTTCTTAATCAGTTGGCTTTAAGATGAGCTTTTGTGTTTGTTATTGTCTTCAAGATATGGGAAGTGCAAAATTCACTCATTTCTTTTCTTCTCTTCTCTGTAGGAAGAACAAAGCCGATCTCGAAATGTCTGAAGGTGTTGGGAACCCTGTGTACGATACTTTCAACGAGGGACAACCTCTAGAAGATGTAAGCTACTTTATACACCTTAAAGCCTGGACTGTGTCATGGCTGTCTAGTTCGTTTTTTGAATTATACCAATTACGTGTCCTTGTTCGCTCTGGAACTTGACAAATTACTCGTGAATGACAAAATCACAGCTTCCTGTCAAACAAATATATCTCCCAAGCATTGTATCAAAGGTTACAAACAACAAAAATAATGAACTTTGAAAAACTTCGTAAACCAGCCAGGTTTCAAAACCCACAACTGCAGTCCGTTCAATATTCTTCCATCCGTCCATCCAACCATTTGTATTATCTGTGTTATTTACACATTCTTTTAATGTCACGGTTTTGAGCGATTATTTTGATTTTTCTCTCAATTTGGTGGTAGATTTGGACAAATTTTGTGACACACCTTTTTTTAAACTTTTCTAGTATGTGAAAGGTTACACGGTGTAATCAACAGCCCTTGGAAAGTTTTTTTTTTTTTGTAATTGATTCCAGTAAGTTTGTTATTAACATCAATTACTTTGCTCATAGTTTCACATGAGTGATGTCGACACGAACATGTTCGCAACAGATGATACCTTTGGAATATCGGTAAGCAGTCACTGAGCCAGACTACTTGTAATCTTAAGAAGATAGCCTGTGAAAGCAGCCGACATTTTGTGACCTCTCCGCTGGATTGCCCGCGAAAGGCGTATAAGGTGTGACGAAAAGGAGCGCAGAAATTCCATTGTGATGACGCTTCACTACCCAAATCTGGCCATGGGTACTACTTCTTATTGGTTGAATTAATCTGGAATTTCTGCGCTCGTTCATCAGACTTAATTGGCGGTGAATCCAGCGGTGGCGTCGCTAAATGTCAGCTGTTTTCACAGGCTATTTAAAAGATAGCAATTTATGTTTCTTGAGTATTTCATATCCATATACCCGTTATATGGAAATACTGTTATACTGGGATTTGACGATTTAAACCACTCCCCTACCCAAAACATACAGTCACCTCAAACAGTCAGCCGGGAATAGCTGTGAAAGGCGATAACAGTTTCGTCTGGCCATAGCGTTTTTCCAAGGCATTCAATTTCTCAAGCAGATCAGTTGTGAGAACATTTACACGACTATTCTCAGATCGTAGCAACTCTCACGTTGCAGCTTCTGTTTACCCTTTTTTCGAGGCCTTCACTTGCTAAATCGGAAATAATCTTGCAAATAAACTCGAATATATCGTAGAAATTCAAGACGTCAGAATGCTCAAAACTTTGCAATAAAACGTTTCTCGTGCGGCTCGTGGTGCCATTTGAATTTCAAACATTTTGAATTGTTTTACAGCTGGAAATTTCTTCCCAACAGCGCGCTTCGCCTCGGGAAACATGAGATTCGAGGAAAATTAAATTAGCCATTTCTCTCGGGACCAATCATTTTGTGTAACGTTGTATAAAAACTTCATGTCTGTGATCTCTAAGAAAACATTTGAAAAGGAAGATCGTGTTAGGTTTTTTTAATCCATCCGGGAGTCAGTTGCAAATGTGGAATTGTTTACAGTGTAGTTGAAGTTGTTTATTTGTCTGGCGTGAGAAGTTACGAGCAGTAGTAATTTTAAAAGGTGAAGAATAACCTTGTGGTAACCTTTTACAAACCAGGTTAATTTGGGCTCTCATTATTATTTTTACTTAAGCAAAAGGCTGCAAAAATAAGCTTTCAAAGACGACGTTTTGGTCTCATTTAGTTATATATTTTCATTTGTTTATATTTGTAGTCTGACAAGGGCGGAGCAACATCGATGGCAAACCCACTCTACCAGGATCCCTATCTAGAAGAGGACTTGAACAAATATTGACGGCATCCCATGAAAAACTGTAATCCTCCATGCCTCCACTGACAAAGCCTCCTTTGCCTTCTTTGTTAGCTAAACAGAATTTTGTTTTTTTGCTTCTATGCTGAACTGATTTTAGTAAAAAAATTTTCCTTAAGTTTCAGATAAATTTACAATGTGCAACTCTAGGTTTTATGTTGAATCTGATTTTAATCCGCAAAGTAAAGGTGACTGACACAATCACTAGTATGTTGTAGTAAATTCTTTGGTACCATCGCAGTTCTTTTCTTAGTTTTTGAGAAAGAAATTATACGAAAAAAAGCTCATTATTCGTGTTTAACTGCTGTTCAACTGTTAGAACCAGGCTTAAAACACCGCATTGGCAGCAATTGGAATCTAGGTGTACTGTATTACTTGATAATAATGCTTTGACTTGCTTTTACTGATATAAATGTCTTTTCAAATCAATAAAATGTTTTTAATTTTTTAAAAGTTGTCTTCGTTGCGCTTTATAGTTGCTTATGCTATGTATCACATGAATGAGTAAAATCCAAGTGAGCTACCACTAGGCTTATTATGTTATAGCCCACTAGTAGCGAAAAGCGCCGGCTTTTGGGCGGCAAAAAAGGATTAAAGTCTAGCTTTAACTAGCTAAAGTTGTTTGTCTCGATATTTTTGACCAACTAGTTGGATTTTACTTAAACAATTATTCCTTTTCCCAATTCCCAGATTCTAGACTTTCTGTATTAAAAGGTTTCCATTTTTAATTTTGATGGCGTGACAGTGAAAACCCGACCAATATTTACGCTGCTGGTTTATTTCATCTCGTTCAATTCGCCAAATGATGGCGAATTTTTCTGGAGATCAATTCTAAAGGACTGTGTCAAAGTTAAGGAAAAGAAAAAGAAAATTGTTGTCTTGTGTTCACGTCCTCAATAAAACGTGAAAGGCGTGGGTTGTAAGCGTGCAACGACCGCAAAGAAATGTACAAAAGAGCGTGATGCACGCGCAGAGTTGTTGTTTTGCTAATCTATAAACCTATTGCATTTTTTCCGTTCTCGTTGCCGTCGCCAACGGCCGTCGTCGTTCCTTACCCGCTTAAGATACCACGACGGCCGGCGACGGCTACGGAATTGGAAACGTCGCTTAGAAAGTGAATTCGCGTTCTTTCAATCTCTATCGCGATTATTCTAACTCGCTTACTATGTCAAATGCCGCAAGCGAACTCTTGTGGAGCCGAATTCCTAAGTTCAGAGGTAGAAACGAGATTTCGTCGTTCCTTGTTAACGTCCTCTACAAAACGTGAAATTAGGCATTTTCTCGTCGTAGTCGTGCAGTGACAGCAGAGAAATGTACAATAAAAGGTGATGCACGTGCAAAGTTGTTGTTAACGTTTTGCCTATTCATCCTTTTGCTTTTTTGAAGTTCTCGTTGTCGTTGCTGTCGTGGCATCTCTCTACTAGTTATTGCAAGGGACGTCCTCGCTTCTTGTTCATTGCTCCCCACTAAGCCTTAAGAAAGCCTGTGGAAGCTTTCCCAAGTACACTGAAACCGGTATTAATTAAGCGGACCCCCAATTAAGCGGACACCCTCTATTAAGCAGACACCAAGCCGGGTCGCGAAACGAATGTCTGATATTTCCCCTTATAACGAACCCCTATTCAGCGGACACCTCTATTAAGCGGACGCGGACGCTAAAATGAGTTGTATTTGGCTAATTTCTATTTTTAAAAACCTCTATTGAGCTAGCCTCCCACGCAGACGTTCTCAGGGGTTCGTCGTTCGTGGGGCAGGAACGCGTGACGAACCCCTAAGAACGTCTGCGGGGAAGGCTACTGTTGAGCGGACACCGGACTGAATTGACCGTAATAGTATTGGATTACGTCCTTGAAATACGTACTGAAGTCAGTTAATGTTTTTGAATTTACAAACAAATTAAAGTTGGTAATGAAAAGTAATGAACTTGAACTCTGGATAGCTTCTTTAACAACGTGCACCTTTATCACAGTACACAGTAACCGTTGAATGTTGATCGTTAACAAACATTACGCAATTTTTACAACCTCTATTAAGCGGACATTTGGGAAGGTGTCCGCTTAATAGAGGTTTCACTGTAGTAATGATACAGTGGAAGGTCTCGTAAGCGGACATCCTTGGGAAGCGAAAGGTGGCCACTGGAGATATAAGGGTTAAAGTGACAAGCATAAAATTCAAGTGGTCGGATTTCCGCTTACCGGAACTTAAAAACAAAGCTAAAATCTAACTCGTAAACCCTGACCTTATAGGAATGTAAAAATATAGTTTGTTTGAGGGTTAAAATGGGGTTTTGTGAAGGCCGCGGTCCCAAAGGAGAGGGGAAGTACTTGGGTTAAATTTTGCTGGGCATGTGTTGCTAGCATCTTAGTGCCCCTACCCCATTTACTGTGGCCAATTATAGAGCCCGTCTTAGACACTTTTGGGGGGTGTTACTAAACAGAGTAACGCAGTAACGAGTAACGGAGTAACGAGAAAACGAGTAACGGTATAAGAATTCAAGAGGTTAAAAAAATAAATAAATAACTCCTAATGAAAGAAAAAACGTAAAAATGGTTGTAATTTCGTAATAATGACCTTTACCAATCTCGAAAAATATGTGTATTCCAAAAACGACGTCAACCTCCCCCACCCCTCCATCCAGCAAAGTCGAAGGTATTTTCACGCCGAAAAGTCACCTAATCCCCGAGGAGCAACCATCAGAGGAAGGTAAGCTACAGATGTTCTTTCTTACTGCCAAAATTATTTCATTTCTTATTAGAAATAGCTCTGTCAGGTAAATCAAAATAATAGAACCTTTTTGGGTATCAACAGAAACTCATAAGGGGTTGAAACATGTAACTCTCATATGTTTGCTTTGTCCGATGCTCGTGATTATTCATTTTCGAAAGTACCAAATTTGGAACGAGAAGAAGAGATAACTGACCAATCAAACTTCGCAAACAACGTGACGTAATATTACTGCAGGTTCCCGCGCTCGCTTGAAAAAAATGGCCCACAAACAGGGGAAAAACTCTCGAAAGCCGACAAAGCTTTCAAGGGTTGAAACCAGGAATCTTACCGAAACACTGAGCAGGATATTATTGCCTCACCACCCGGGCCAAACATAACAT
>OZ037776.1:56506615-56564115 GCA_964035525.1 Porites cylindrica
ACAAGAAATTCGTAGTGGCTAAAAATTGTGCAGAACTTGTTTCCAAAGGTAAGCGATTCTGTTTATATTCGTTTATTTCATGAGTGCTTGGCGTGACAGAAGCTGCATGCCACTGACGAGTGATCTAGCAGATTAATATTCATATATTTAAAGCTTCTCTGTTTTTTGGCGATCCGTGGTTGACATATATTATTCTTTTTTTATTTTTTATTTTTTTTTATTTAATATGTCTGTTTATTTCTTATAAAACTACAATTACACAGTGCATACTTACTATTACACTAATAATACTAAAATAAACTTACTTACACACTTACGCAGTAACCAAAGCATAACAATTACACAGTGCCTTACTAGTACACAGTATCTTAAAAGTAACAATATAATGCAACGACAATTATAATAATACTAAACCTAACTTATAGAAGCACAGAGCCAGAGGTTATCGCCCATTTCCGTAAGAAATAATGTGTTGATGAATGAGTTGTGCTTCACCGGGCTACTGTGTTCATTTACAAAGGCGAACAACATACCTTTATTGTACATCGCAAAAAAACAAACGCCAAACCTTACGCTAAATAAAAGACAAAATAACGAATAATCTTTGGACAACGAATGAAAAACTCTACCGCATTTTACACAAAGCACACACAGAATCATAGAGAGAAAGAAAATTGAATCCCTTACCTCATATTCCAGAATAAACCGTTCTGAAACCATATCCATTGACGACACCTTCCGTAGTCTTCGAACTTTAGCTCCTTCACCGTAATTATAAAAAAGAATACAAATGGAAAACGCATCTATGAATTGTTAATTTGGATAAAAGAAAAAAAAAAGACTTCCCGTAAGAATACACTAAAATGCATTAATTATGCAATCAAACATCGTACTACAAAAAGTTTTACATTTTAACATATTTGCCATCGATATACAGTTTGTCGGGCTCAGATTTGCTAAAATTTGCACGCTTGCCCTCTTCTCTAGCCTTCTTTAATTTGTTCATTTGGGCTTTTCTCAAATCATGTAGTTCTTTTGGAAAATCTTCGTACATCTTGTAACCAGTATCTTTAAGCTTGTGGCCGCATTTAAAAACACGTTCCCTGTCCGAGAATCTCAGAAAACGAGCTATGATGGTTCGGCTGCCATTTCCATTTTCGCTCTTCGGTTTGCCAATCCTATGTACTCGCTGGAGTTCCATATCCTTGGCGTCTTCAATCCCAAGGACATTTTCCATAAAGTCAGAGCTAAGACTTCTTTCGTGTCCTCCTTCGATGTTGCATTCTGTTGACCGGACGATTTTGGTAATTCAGGAATTCCTTCGAACTTTAAATTCTCTCTGCGGCTGTACGCTTCGAGATACAGACTTTTCTTTCTTCCACCATCTCCTGAAGCTCTTTAATGTGGCTGTCTACAAATTTGGAATTGCAGGCCTGGAAAGTTTACTGATGACAAGACCAATGACGGCTTAATGAGAAAAGGAATCCCATTGGATGCACATAATTGATTTGAAAGGCAATACGAACTTCACACTCTAACAACAACAACACCAAAAGCTTTATTTGCATGACCATAAAGGAATTACAGTATTCCAAAAGCTATTAGTCTAAATTTAAGTACTAATTCAACTAATTAGTACGTGCAAAACATTACAAAACGTGACAGTTCTCATTCATTCATTCATTGATATTAATTTGGTCCTTAATTCAAAGCATTGCGAGATAAATGAAACTAATTGACAGTTAATTAAATAATCAGAAGAATTCATAAGAAGAGATATTAAAGTATCGTGTGAAAGTGATTTGAAGTCAGGTATTTTAGTTTCTAGTTTGGAGAAAAATATGTCTCTGATCTGAGAATAAGCCTTACAATCTAGTAAGAAATGATTTTCATCTTCGATTTTCTTACTTGTACAAAAGTGACATATCCTTTCATTGCGAGGAATGTTTTCGTATCTACCTGTTTCAATTCTAAGTTGATGACTACTTATTCTAAATCTAACTAATGCTTTTCTCGAAGGGTTTTTTCTTGTTAAAACTAGGTACGGCGAGGGGCTATAGTCGTCTTTGATTGTACAATAAAAACTGAGTTTTTGTGATTGTTGAAGGGTCTGATTCCAGTAAGAGACGTATTTATTTTTCATTATGCCGATATACCTATTAACTATTGAGTCACTCAATGAATTACAGGAAAAGTCATAGTTTAGATCATAGTAGTCAACCATTTTCATGAGATTAGAGTAAAAGCTAGTTTTTGCGTTATGATGAAGGTCAATTGAAATTTGTAAGGCCTGTTTAACTATAGAATCTTCATCCTTACCTCTCAGATAGTCTAAGTAATTTAGAATCTTTTTATTTATATCAATGATCATGGGAAATTTACCGAGTTCAGCTCTACAAGCAATGTTGGATGCCTTGTTATGTACTTGTAAATAACGTTTACAGAATTGCAAATGGGTTTTTTCAATTGCAGAGCTGTCCCAGGACTTAAAATCTGATTTAACAAAAGCACCCCAAACTTCGCTGTTGTAGGTTAGAATTGGTGAAATCATAGAGTCAAAAATTTTACACGCAAGTGAGGGCTTAAGATTATTCAAATCCGTGTGCCGCCTGAGGCTGAAGAGCGCTTGAAGAGCCTTTTGTCGGAGATGTTCAAGCGAAAGTGTAAAATTTCCGGAAGATGTAATTCGAGTTCCTAAGTAAGTATAATTTTGGACAACGTCGATTACTTCATTGCCTATGCGGAAGTTATGTTCACATTTTCGTGTGCATCGTTGAAAAATCATTATTTTGGTTTTCTTAGGATTTATTCTAAGCATCCATGAGTTGCAATATGAAGATAGTACGTTAAGGCAGTTTTGTAGACCAAGTTTGGATCGCGATAATATTATCAAGTCATCTGCGTTTAGGAGAGAGTTGAGTCTGATGCCATTTGGTAACACGAAGGGGTCTGATAAAACATTGTCAAATGAGAACGCTAGATCGTTAAGGTATAAGTTAAAGAGCAGAGGGCTTAAAATGCAGCCTTGCCGCACTGCTCTTACGTATTGAAAAGACCGCGTTTTGTTATTTCCAATCCTGACAGAGCAGGTGGACTTCGAGTATAGACTCTTAATTAGACTCTAAAACTTTCCTTGGACATTGATCTTAGATAACTTATAGAGAAGCCCATCATGCCAAACCGAATCAAAGGCTTTCCTAAAGTCAACAAAACACGCATATATTTTCTCCTTGTGACAATGGACATATTTGTCTATTAATGTTCGAAGTGTGAGGACATGATCTGCTGTTCTATTATTTGCTAGAAAACCAATTTGAGACTTGTGAAATATATTATTTAAGTCAACGTGCTTTAGAAGTCTCTGACTGAGAATTGAACAAAATAGTTTTCCAATACAACTGGAAATACAAATTCCACGGTAGTTTGATGGATCGCTTTTAGTACCACATTTAAAAATTGGTGTAATGAGGCCATCACACCACATTTGGGGCATAGTTCCTAAGTCGAGGACCGTGTTAAATAGTTTTAGATAAGCAGGCATTAATTCGTTTAGGCTAGATTTGATCATTTCGTTTTTGATTTTGTCTGAAAAAGAAGATTTGTTGTTTTTGAGTTTTCCAACTGCAGTGCGAATTTCACTTTCAGTGATGAGGTAATCCAAGGAGTGAGATCGTGCCGTAATATCCTTTGAATTCTGCAACTCATCTTTAATTGGCTCCTGCTGTTCATTAAGGGGTTCATTCGAGTGCAAAGATTGAAAGTGGGACATCCATTTATCTTCAGAAATTGGAGGGGTGTAGGTTTCCTTCATAGTGTCGTCCATTGACTTCAAACAGTTCCAAAAGCTCTTGTTGTTCGAATTTTCGACCGTATTTTCAAGTTCACAGATCTTATTGCTATAGTATTCGTTTCTCTTATGTTTCAAAAGGTTTTTATATTGTTTTAAGACGTTGTGAAACTCTTCTCTGAGGGTATTGTTTAGAGGATCTCGATGTTTTTGATTAGAAAGTTTCCGCAGTTCATGCCTTTTATAGCGGCATTCTTTGTCGAACCATTTTTTGTTCGAAGATATTTTGCAACGTCGCTTTTTTGCTGTTTTGATCTTCAAACAGCGTTTGGCGGTTGAAATAAGAATATTTTCTACAGCATGAAGGTTCATGTCAACGTTTCTCGTGATTGTTGTAGTATTCATAAAATCGTGGATCATTCTTTGAATGTCTTCAAACTGTAATGTAGCTCTAAATTTTTGTGACGAATCGTTTTCCCAAAAACACTGTTTTGGTAGAGGAGTCAAAGAATCATTTATAATTGCCTCGTTTGATGAATCATTATCTAAATGACGGTTAACCTTAAGCCATGTTATTATTGGACTATGATCTGATAAACTGTTCGGCTCTTTCACTACAAAAGATGTTATATTTCGTAGCAAATCTTGGTCACATACGGAGTAATCAATGACACTGATTCCCGATTTACCATGAAATGTAGGTCTGCCTAACGAGTCGCCATCAATTCTACCATTTAAAATTCTTAAATCCGCGCTTCTACAAATTTCCAAGAGTCGTTTTCCGTGATTATTCAAATCATTGTCAAAACTTTTTCTTTGGGTGGCGCATAACGAAGATTCAGAAAAATCGTTTGTTATTATCTTATTACCTTCTTGACAAACACTGTCCGGGTGTTTTCCGACTCTGGAGTTAAAGTCTCCCATAATAAGAATTGAACCAAGTGAGGAGAATTTCTCGATGTCGCTTTCAAGCTCTTCAAATAGTTCAGGTCGAAAGTAGCGGGAATTGTATGGTGGGATGTACGTTCCACAGACATAAATGTCTTTTGTAGTTTTTGTGTAGCGATTACTAATTTTAAACCATAAAAAATTTGGTGATTCTTTTTGCACTGAAATCCAATCGTCAAACTTTAGTTTGTAGAGCAGAGCTAATCCACCCGAGTTACGTCCGCATTTTCCTGTTTTCAAGGTATCTGTAGTCACAATCTTGTAACCGTTTACTTCAACAGTCACTTTTTTCCATGTTTCGGAGAGAATTACGAAATCAAAAGAATTAATCATGTTTTTACAATCCAAATTTTGCAATTTTTCCCCTTATAATGTCGACGATAGCCCATTAATGTTCCAAGCGAAAAAAGATAATTTGCTGGGGAAACTTAAGGGCCCTGGCATATTGTATCAAACTTAGTACCTGAAGAAAAGAAAGCTTAAATCAGATATCCCGGCAAACTAGCTAACAACTAGCATTGAAAGTTGTGGGTTATGTATAAGATATTATACAAGGGTCTTAAAAAATTGGATTAAAGATACCAGTTCCTTTGGGATTTCAACTGCCGGGACTTTTCCAACAGCACAGTCGTTTTGGAGAGGAACAGAAGGAATCGGTCCCACTGCCGCTAAGTGAGACGGTGAGAAGCTCTGTACATTGTAGTGTTGCGGCGGAAAGTTCTGTTGCTGTTGCGATGATTGCGGAATGTTGTAGGTGTTGTGACCGTTTTTAACAGCATTACTATAAGAGGCATCACCCGAGGAAGTTGTATATGGGAAACGGGAAGGTAAAGGTTGTTGCTGCCGCGAAGTTTGGTGGACTTGGCTGTGTATGTTCCGAACACCATTGCTGGAGGGAGGATAGCCTTCCGAAGGGCTAGTGTGAAACGAGTGCGGCGAAGAGAGTGAGGATCGGTACAATTGGCTGGAGTTGGCGCGAGGTGGTTTTCCTCCACCACGAATGGCTGCTTTTAAGTTTGCTGCGAACAAACCAAGGTGTCTTTTTTAAAGATGTTTTCTGTCATGCAACACTTCAGTTCCCTTGGAGAAGATTTTTTTTTTTTTCAGCCGTGAAGGGTCAAAAGAGTGGGCTTTGTCTGTAGCCCCTCATTTTTCTCTCCCCCCCGCCGCGTCTAGTCTGCTGCACAGCCGTTTTTAGCGTCGTCACGCAACGCTCCTCCCCACTAGTGTGGAGGAGCATTGCGTGACGACACTAAAACGGCTGTGTAGCAGACTACGCCGCGTCTTGCCTTTCTCGTGTGAGATGATGTTCACGGGCGCTCGCGTTTCGCGGTACCCCTGTACTACCCCTGAGGGAAAATGAGGGTGTGTCGGGAAAAGTGACTCAAAAGCATGACAATATTATTTCGTGATTTTATGATCTCTCAGAGATAATTACTTAAAGGGGCTGTGTCACGGCAGTCCAGTTCATTTTGTTTAATTTTGCCAATTACTCGCCCTCAATCGCTATGGAACTTAAAGTAAGCAAAAAAATTACATGTAAATGACAAAATCAGAGATCCGAGACAAACAAATGTCTCCTGAGCATTGTTTGGCTAGAAACCCTACCGTTTTGAATGGTTTCTTCTCATATTGAGACACTTACAACGTGACAAACGCGCTGAAATCACAATTACGTCTCAGTTCAAACTACTTTTTTAATTTGTAAGATCAAACTACAAAACCGGGGTTGGCAGTTCTATTCTGAACCCCTTGGACAAAAGTGAAAACACACACACCAGACTTAACAGTTCAATTGACTTTATTTGCTTTGTTATTACTGTTTGTTAAATTGCACCAGTTGCGAGTTTAAGTATTCTAGATTCTTACTGACACCTCAAAATTTCGAACTTTGCTAATTAACCTTTCTCATTGAGGTAATGCAACAAAACTGAGGCCAAGTTACCGCTTTGAGATTTATGATAAAAAAAACAGCCTTAAATCTATTTTGACCTTACTTTCTTCCAAAACCAAACTGATTGTTTTTATTTAACGCTTAAATTGACAATAACATATCCTTATTTCTATCAACTAGTGTAAAATCATAGATGTAGCAACTGGATGTACTACCATGTGTCCTAGGATCACTTCGAGTTATAAAGTCGATCTAGTGCGATGATCACTGCACAGGCATGTTCAGTAGCTCTGCGCCAGCTCTCATTTTTTTTAGCAGAGTAGGAGACATGTCCGTCGACAACAAACGTACCACGAACAATAGTAACACCTACGGCAATAATAGCATCTCGTGTAGCAGTAAACGACGCAACGCTTCACACCTGCAATATGAGTAAGTGGATAAAAGCAAGTAAACCTTTATTACAAGGACACTTTCAATAAAAATAAATAAATTGAAACTCTTATAAAAGTAGAAAGTTTAAAACACGAAAAAGGCTTTACGGAGTAAAAGTTATTCACATGCAACATAATTCGCAAGTGTCATACGTAACAAAGCAAACAATGTCAAAATGAAAAGGAAGGAGATTTTCCTGTGAGTCACGAAACATATCAAGAATTCCCCGATCTTCGAAGTTTTTAACTTAGAAGTTTTTTTCAAAGTTATTTACTCTGGTTAAATAAGTACGTAACTTTGAGCTCTTGAAATTCGTCATAAATCTGTCAAACATCAATAAATTTAATATTCATTCAAAACATTTTGCCATTTTTGATTGGTTTTAAATCCCCAGGTTAATTATTCATAACCAATTGGCGCTGACAAAATTTGGAAGAAGCGAGCGATGCTTGGCATGAGTAAACTCAAGAAATGGCGAAAGAGCTCACGGCTATCCGAAGACGACACAGCCGACTGAACGGAAAAAATGCAAGAATACGCAAAAAGTATTGCTCGATGGATGTAATCTACTTTTTGAGGAGTATCTGCAAGGAAAACTGAACATCTGGTCAGATTCTAAAACCATGCCGCGAAACAGGCAAATATCTTAAAGAAAGTTTATGAGGATTAAGAACTTAAAATCTTTGAATGAATAATAAAACAATTATTGAACTCGGCTTTCGTATGATATGAAGAATTATGCAGATCTCGGCGGCTGTTATCCACATAGCCCGAATAACACCTTCCTCAACCAAGAATTGTTAACTAACAACTCGTACATTGACGCATGTCCTATCCACACCATGCATTTCCTCTAAATTTCTTCGATTTGAAAGTGATTTTCATTGACTGACTCAGGGACTTATATCCAACACTGACATTAATGGCAGGCCTACGAGTGGGTTGAAGGTTACAAGTCGTGCTCCCAACAAAACAAAAACGTGTGTAAAGGTCACCCTCCCTCTCTTTGCTCAGTGAAGTAAGAGCCAGGGAAGAAAAAGCGAAATTGTCAGTTGTTGGTAGATGTTTTTTTTGGCCAAAATTTCTTCTCGAGTTAGCATTTATATTTCCAAGACATTAGTTTCCAACTTAACCTCCACTGAAAACTAAATGTTTTTAGTGTTTTTTTGTTTTAGCAATGACTAAATGAATGACACTTTGTTGTTCTAAACATTACGCTAGCTAATAAAGTGGAACACTTACGTTTAACACTTATGGACAACGGCGTTGTCTTTTTGACGCGATAAATGGGCAGCTTGGCACACATAGAAGCCATTTCATCACTCAGGTCCGAGCGGTCAGTGACAGTCGAAACGACCTCGTATTCATTGTTCGTCTCATTTCTAGCTGTTGTCGTTGGGGCGCTCTTTTGGAAAGAGTAACAAGAATAAGATAAGCCTAAAACGCCTTTAGTAACCTTCACGCACAGGAGAAGTTCAGTGTATACTAAACGAAAGCAGTCCGGTTTAAACATTAACTTGCCCGCTTTGGAAGGTTTAATGGCCTGTATTTAAAAGCCCTTATTTTAAAGAAAAATTCCTGCAACTCGAAAACTCAGAAACTTGGTAAGGGGGAACGTTGGTAAGGGGGTAGGACTTCCCGGCCATCCAAGAAGTTTATGAAAAATAAAAAAAGGTTTTCCAGGGTTGCTATGCTCGTTAAATGGAGATTAACACAAGCTTGTCGAAATATTTTCAAAACTAATTGAAAACTTAATCACTGGCATTTTCGTAACGACATTCAAATTTACCACCTTAAACTTCACTTCTATTTCCTATTAAAACACCGTAGCGACCTAAATATCCCAATGAAAAAGAATCTCACTTGAATTACCTGGTCAAGTAACTTGACGAGGTCACTAGGCTTGGGCATATTTTCAGCGAATTCACTCAGAAAACAGGCTTTTGCAGCCGACAGTCGTTGCATGGTCAAGTTCTACAACAAAAGGAAAACATAAGCAATGTTGTTGTGATATCATGATTCACAATAAAGTTTAAGGGAAACAATGAATAAAACGAACAGGTGTAAAGTCAGATTACAACACCGACATAGACAGATATTTGGCTGAGCGAGAGAGTACGTAAGCAATAATGCGAATAATTAAAATCGAGTTGAGAAAACTTTCAATCAAGATCATTAAATTTCACACCCACTTTGCCTTGACCAAAGTATTTTACCTTCTTAAAGTCGTAAACAACATCGACTTCTCCCGCGTTCCCAGAATCTGTCTTTGGGATGCGATAGGTTTCTGTTTGTTTCTCAGTGTCGATTTCAACTTCTTCTTCAAACTCTTTATCTCCATTCTTTACTTTTACTTTGTATTTGGACACGCTTTGCTGCAACATAAGAGAGACATCAGTTGGCCTTTGATTGTATAAAACCAAGTTTCTTGAATTTGTATAATTTTTCACATTGACTAATAACTTTTCCACTCCTTTTTTGTACCAAATGTCTCGACATTTTTACGGAGAGTTCCACAAAATGCGGACCACACGAGGAATAACTGGCGTAAACTGAAAGCCAGTAAATGTATAACAGTTATATTTAAGTACTCCAATTAAAGGACACAACATTAAATTGTACCTTTTTGTCTTTACATTTACATACAGACGCTGCAGATGTGGCAACAACAAAGACCGCAAAACACAGAAGGAACACCTTGAACTCCTAATGAAGGAAACAAATTTTAGAGATTAATCGCTTCTGCTTAAAAGCAAGCCAACAGCGCTCTCGGGATTATCGGTGACTGTATTATTTAGAAGTGGGTTGTTTCGTTGTTCTCGGCGCTAACAGCAAATCTCATGAAGATATTGTCAAATAAATCTTACCATTTATCTCTCGTAAAAGAAAAGCGACAGTTCTTGTTCTTCTTGTGGCAGAGGAATTGTACCTTTCTCCACTGAGAATGAATGCAAATCTACGAGGGAACCTTTTTTATACCATCTGAAGGCTGTCGAATGTTTTCTCACTCTCAATTTGGTATTACAGATTATGATATTTTACACCTGAATTGGCCCGATTTTCCTATTGTTTCTGCTCTATTAGTGTAACATTTATGACCTCGTAGTAGCACTCCCTTCACTGCGCACACTCAACAACTATAACTTCTGATGGATAAGGTCCATGAAAATTTCTGAACTCACCCCACCCTAATCTACACGGGCATCTGGAGCTGAGGAAAACCTCCTGGACCTGACAAAAATATCTGCGACAGTAAAAATTGGCTGGCGCTTTGAATTAAAAAGACTTGCACAGAGCCTAAGAAAGGCTACAGTGCACTTTTCGATGTGTCTATTTACGAAAGAGCAGCACGCCCTACTTGTTTTAATTTCACCAAACGTGACCTTGAGCCAGCCAGAATCCATGTACTGAGAATCTTTCTCCACTGAAATTGCAAAGAATGGAAACAAATCTTTAAGTGAACCATTTTTATAGCAAAGACTGTCGATTGTTTTGATGTTACGGATTTGTCATGGTTCCGATCGCACCTGAATTTGGAGTGATTTTCACTGTTTCAGCTTTTCTAATGAAATATTTATTACCTATTTCAAGTCCCTGATAACTCTATCCCACTCTGACTAGATTTTGAAAACTAACGGGACAACTGAACATCCGTTTTTGACCTTAAAATCTCTGATCTGCACTACCTTCAGCAATCGCCGTACTGCGCATATGCAGCAACAGATTAAATTAATCGGCCCCAAATCAAACACGGATTAGGGTTATTTAAGGATTGTTTGTGCAAAATATTTCGTAATTTTCTCGTGCAAGCTGTTGTTTTGGGTGAAATGCGCGCGTGTACATGTTGTATCCAAAAGGATGTGGGACTTGCACAGATCGTGGTAAAAGTTTTACTTTTAAATTATAAGTTGCCTATCTATTTTTCTAGTGACGGGTTACCTGTGTTGATATATCGGTTTTAAAACCACTAAACATGACCTTAAGACCTAGAATCAGCACTTCCTTTAGCAATCACACTGTTGCGCATATGCTAAAACTGTTGACGACAGATTAAATAATTTAGCAGCTCAAAATCACGTGGAGATCAACGTCAGTTCAGGCATAGTCCGCAAAGAGTCTCCAATCAAGTCGAGAACACTTAGCTTTTGTGGGACATCTCACATATCAGCTAGCTTTCAGGTATTACACACAAAATGAAAATTTAAAGTAACTAGAATTGACATCATTGAGATTTACAATAGTAAACTTGAAAAGTCTAATTTTCTAATGCTATTTTTAAAAAAACCTTAAAAGGCCGAATAGTGCTGTGTGAGTTGGGTATTAATTGAATTCTAGAGTTTTGGCGCCGTCAACCCTACGATTTTAGGCCGTAAGTTAACTGAAAGTGCTGGCCTTTGGCCGCTTTAAAATATCTGTTACTCAATATCTGATCAGTACCCAAATGCTCTTTGGAACTTGTTAATTTATAATAAAATTGAAAACTGTTGACTCTATCGAGGTGTTGATTCACAAGTGATGGTAAGCCTATCCTGTTGACTGAGTATTTTACAGAGTATTTTACAGTAAATTTAAGACAAAACGAAGGGCACCGGCTCGTTAACTTTTTTCAACTTTGCAGTGGCATTTTTATTGCAAAAATGTCTCTGAGCAGTAGTTAAGGTTAGGAATGATAAATGCGAGGTAAAGACACATCTTGTTTCAAAAAGAAAAATAAAAAGAAAAGAAATGAAAAATCCGAGACCTTCGCGCCTCTGGCTAACTCGCGCAATTTGCATCGCTTTCAAGAGGAAATGAAATTCAAGAGTGTATTTGAAAGTATTGAATAACATTATGATCCACAATAGAATATGAATGTTAAACGTGACGTTTTCAAAATGCTAAAACTAACTGAAGTGTGAAAAATAAGTACAATTTTCTAAAATTTAGTGTTGCACAAAGTGTAAAGGAGATGTTTCTATCACTTTAGATTAAAATATTTTTCAGGTAATGGTGACAATTTTTTCCTCCCCACTCAATGAACCATAAAAAATTTGCCAAAAATAATTTTTGAAGCGTTCAGCAGCCATCACTTACTTCCCGGTTTTATTTATAATTCTGTTACAGCCGCCCGCTGCCGTTTTATCTCATCTAAAAATTCTGCGCAGGACGAGAGGATAAACTGTTGTTCACCCGTCCCAGGATAGAATCCTATTTTTTTTTCACATGTGACTGATACCGTGAACGTAATGTTGTTCTAATAAAGTCATTTTTTTTCTTTCCATGGAAATATTTTTAACCATAACCAAAAGTAAGAATATTTAGCAAGATTCTTAGCCAAATGGTTAATTTATGGGTCAATTTGTTATTGGTTGGTAAACGTCAC
This sequence comes from Porites cylindrica, assembly GCA_964035525.1. Classification (NCBI taxonomy): domain Eukaryota; kingdom Metazoa; phylum Cnidaria; class Anthozoa; order Scleractinia; family Poritidae; genus Porites; species Porites cylindrica. The sequence goes on from OZ037776.1 coordinate 56,519,042, forward strand.
AGGACGAAATCTTTTTTTTTGCATGTGAAACTGGGAAACCCCCATTACGTAAAAGCTTTTCTTGAGTCCACTAAAAATATCTCAAACCGAAAGAGATTGCTTATTGGCCCTTTTCGATCGAACTGTTCGGGAAACCACGGAGGTTCCCCTCTTACGGATATTGGAAAGATTAAGAGTCACACACGTTATCGTGACTAGGTTTTTACCGGTTTACAAACACACACATAAAAGCGGGGCTCTGTCTAAAGCAAAACATTACCAGCCAAGCGGGAGACCAGCTGCAGTGTCGGCTGGGATGTAACAGAATACTCTTTTGTCTGTGTGTAGTGAAGAACCTGTCCAAACTTGAAGTTGAAAATATCCTATATATATGTTATTAGAAAAAGGTGGAAAATACTAGAACCTTTATTTTTGCCCCCCCCCCCCCCCCCCCCCCCGATCATCCCTGTCACTTGAAATCTGGAGTAGCACTTAAGGATTCAAATACGCTCTTAAATTTCATTTCCTCATGATAGCGATGTAAATTGCGTGAGTTAGCTAGAGGCTCGAAGCTCTCAGGCTCTCAGGTGACTTAACACCTAGAAAAAATAGTCTCAACGGTTTTCAATTTTATTAATAATGAACAAGTTCCAAAGAGCATTTGAGTACTGATCGGATATTGAGTAACCGATATTTTAAAGCGGCCAAAAGCCAACACTTTCAGTTAACTTACGGCCTAAAATCGTGGCGTTGACGGCACCAAAACTCTAGAATTCAATACCCAACTCATACAGCACTATATTAAATCTTTCAAGGTTTTTTGAAAATATCATTAAAAAATTAGACTTTTCGAGTGACATCTGACTTATTCGAATGGTAATATTCACTCCATTCAGTCCTCCCTGAACGAAGACTTGCCCAACATAAATAAATATGACTAAAACTGAGTTCATTTAAATCGGCTCAAGGCAAAAGCTTAATAATCTACCTTCTCTGCCTTCCTTGAATATAAATAACGTTCCTATCAAACATTATCAATGCTCTAAGTCTCTTGGCGTGCTTATTGACGAAAATCTTAAATGGGAAAACCATGTTGACGCTTTATCTAAGAAAATTTCATCTGGTATTGGAGCTATAAAACGCATCAATCATTGTTTGCCCCCTACCGGCCCTTATTGGCCTTGTCCAATCACACTTTGACTATTGCATCGTGGTATGGAGTAGCTGTGGTAAAACTTCGTGAGATAAATTGCAGCGGCTCCAGAACCGTGCGGCACGTCTTCTTACAAACTCTAATTATGATGCAGATGCGAGTATACTTTGAAATGACTTTGGGTGGCAAAACCTTGAAACTCAGCGGCAAATTCATAAGGCTGTGATGGTGTATAAACTTGTCGTTGTTGTATAAATCTTTGAATTACCTTACACCTGATTACATATCTTCAAAATTCATACTACACAACGATTTATTTAATTCCCACGACCTTAGAGATTTTGAAAATAAGCCTGCTGTTCCCTTGCCACGAACCAATAACTATATAAATAGCTTCTGCCACAGCGGGGCTGTTCTGTGGAACAAGTTGCCCACTGATGTAAGACAAGCAAAATCTTTGACTAGCTTTCGGAAACTGTTAACTTCTAGATCGAACAAGGCAATTCATGGTAAACAGGCTTTAATTTTATGAATTAATTTTATCTGTTTATTTATTTCATCATTCATTGCTGTTACTGTTAATTCAATAGTTTGTAACTTTTTCAAAATATTGTATATTGGCCTGATGTTTTTACCGTGTATAAATAAAAGTGATGATGATGATGATGATAATAAAGTTTATTATTGTAAATCTCAATACCCGTCCATTACACTGTACATGTAGTACAGCCTTATCTCATTGGTAAAATTCATTTATTGTAATTCTCTAGCCCTACGTAAATAGATTTTTCATTTCGATTATTTATATTAGATATTTGTGCATGCTAGGTATGATGTTAATTATAGTTATTTTAAATTTTCATTTTTTGTGTAATACCTGAAAGCTAGCTGGTGTGTGAGATGTCCCACAAAAGCTAAGTGTTCTCGACTTGATTGGAGACTATTTGCGGACTATGCCTAAACTGACGTTAATCTCCACGTGATTTTGAGCTGCTAAACTATTTAATCTGTCGTCAACAGTTTTAGCACTTGCGCAACAGTGTGATTGCTAAAGGAAGTGCTGATTCTAGGTCTTAAGGTCATGTTTAGTGATTTTAAAACCGATATATCAACACAGGTAACCCGTCACTAGAAAAATATATTGCAAACAATGTATAGATAGGCAACTTAAAAGATAAAACTTTTCCCAGGATCTATGCAATTCCAACATCCTTTTGGGTACAACACGCGCGCATTTCACCCAAAACACGAGCTTGCACTAGAAAATTACGAAATATTTTGCACAAACAATCCTTAAATAACCCTAATCCGTGTTTGATTTGGGGCCGATTAATTTAATCTGTTGCTGCATATGCGCAGTACGGCGATTGCTGAAGGTAGTGCAGATCAGAGATTTTAAGGTCAAAAACGGATGTTCAAAATCTATTCAGAGTGGGGTAGAGTTAGTAGGGACTTGAAATAGGTAATAAATATTACATTAGAAAAGCTGAAACAGTGAAAATCACTCCAAATTCAGGTGCGATCGGAACCATGACAAATCCGTAACATCAAAACAATCGACAGTCTTTGCTATAAAAATGGTTCACTTAAAGATTTGTTTCCATTCTTTGCAATTTCAGTGGAGAAAGATTCTCAGTGCATGGATTCTGGCTGGCTCAAGGTCACGTTTGGTGAAATTAAAACAAGTAGAGCGTGCTGCTCTTTCGTAAATAGACACATCGAAAGTGCACTGTAGCCTTTCTTAGGCTCTGTGCAAGTCGTTTTAATTCAAAACGCCAGCCAATTTTACTGTCGCAGATATTTTTGTCAGGTCCAGGAGGTTTTCCTCAGCTCCAGATGCCCATGTAGACTAGGGTGGGGTGAGTTCGGAAATTTTCATGGTCCTTATCCATCAGAAGTTATAGTTGTTGAGTGTGCGCAGTGAAGGGAGTGCTACTACGAGGTCATAAATATTACACTAATAGAGCAGAAACAATAGGAAAATCGGGCCAATTCAGGTGTAAAATATCACAATCTGTAATACCAAATTGAGAGTGAGAAAACATTCGACAGCCTTCAGATGGTATAAAAAAGGTTCCCTCGTAGATTTGCATTCATTCTCAGTGGAGAAAGGTACAATTCCTCTGCCACAAGAAGAACAAGAACTGTCGCTTTTCTGTTACGAGAGATAAATGGTAAGATTTATTTGACAATATCTTCAAGAGATTTGCTGTTAGCACCGAGAACAACGAAACAACCCACTTCTAAATAATACAGTCACCGATAATCCCGAGAGCGCTGTTGGCTTGCTTTTAAGCAGAAGCGATTAATCTCTAAAATTTGTTTCCTTCATCAGGAGTTCAAGGTGTTCCTTCTGTGTTTTGCGGTCTTTGTTGTTGCCACATCTGCAGCGTCTGTATGTAAATGTGAAGACAAAAAGGTACAATTTAAACTTGTGTCCTTTAATTGGAGTACTTAAATATAACTGTTATACATTTACTGGCTTTCAGTTTACGCCAGTTATTCCTCGTGTGGTCCGCATTTTGTGGAACTCTCCGTAAAAATGTCGAGACATTTGGTACAAAAAAGGAGTGGAAAAGTTATTAGTCAATGTGAAAAATTATACAAATTCAAGAAACTTGGTTTTGTACAATTAAAGGCCAACTGATGTCTCTCTTATGTTGCAGCAAAGCGTGTCCAAATACAAGGTAAAAGTAAAGAATGGAGATAAAGAGTTTGAAGAAGAAGTTGAAATCGACACTGAGAAACAAACAGAAACCTATCGCATCCCAAAGACAGATTCTGGGAACGCGGGAGAAGTCGATGTTGTTTACGACTTTAAGAAGGTAAAATACTTTGGTCAAGGCAAAGTGGGTGTGAAATTTAATGATCTTGATTGAAAGTTTTCTCAACTCGATTTTAATTATTCGCATTATTACTTACATACTCTCTCGCTCAGCCAAATATCTGTCTATATCGGTGTTGTAATCTGACTTTAGACCTGTTCGTTTTATTCATTGTTTCCCTTAAACTTTATTGTGAATCATGATATCACAACAACATTGCTTATGTTTTCCTTTTGTTGTAGAACTTGACCATGCAACGACTGTCGGCTGCAAAAGCCTGTTTTCTGAGTGAATTCGCTGAAAATATGCCCAAGCCTAGTGACCTCGTCAAGTTACTTGACCAGGTAATTCAAGTGAGATTCTTTTTCATTGGGATATTTAGGTCGCTACGGTGTTTTAATAGGAAATAGAAGTGAAGTTTAAGGTGGTAAATTTGAATGTCGTTACGAAAATGCCAATGATTAAGTTTTCAATTAGTTTTGAAAATATTTCGACAAGCTTGTATTAAGCCTCACTTAACGAACATAGCAAGCCTGGAAAACCTTTTTTTATTTTTCATAAACTTATTGGATGGCCGGGAAGTCCTACCCCCTTACCAACGTTCCCCCTTACCAAGTTTCTGAGTTTTCGAGTTGCAGGAATTTTTCTTTAAAATAAGGGCTTTTTAATACAGGCGATTAAACATTCGAAAACAGGGCAAGTTAATGTTTAAACCGGACTGCTTTCGTTTAGTATACACTGAACTTCTCCTGTGCGTGAAGGTTACTAAAGGCGTTTTAGGCTTATCTTATTCTTGTTACTCTTTCCAAAAGAGCGCCCCAACGACAACAGCTAGAAATGAGACGAACAATGAATACGAGGTCGTTTCGACTGTCACTGACCGCTCGGACCTGAGTGATGAAATGGCTTCTATGTGTGCCAAGCTGCCCATTTATCGCGTCAAAAAGACAACGCCGTTGTCCATAAGTGTTAAACGTAAGTGTTCCACTTTATTAGCTAGCGTAATGTTTAGAACAACAAAGTGTCATTCATTTAGTCATTGCTAAAAAAAAAAAATCACTAAAAACATTTAGTTTTCAGTGGAGGTTAAGTTGGAAACTAATGTCTTGGAAATATAAATGCTAACTCGAGAAGAAATTTTGGCCAAAAAAATCATCTACCAACAACTGACAATTTCGCTTTTTCTTCCCTGGCTCTTACTTCACTGAGCAAAGAGAGGGAGGGTGACCTTTATATACGTTTTTGTTTTGTTGGGAGCAGGACTTGTAACCTTCAACCCACTCGTAGGCCCGTCATTAATGTCAGTGTTGGATATAAGTCCCTGAGTCAGTCAATGAAAATCACTTTCAAATCGAAGAAATTTAGAGGAAATGCATGGTGTGGATTGGACATGCGTCAATGCACGAGTTGTTAGTTAACAATTCTTGGTTGAAGAAGGTGTCATTCGGGCTATGTGGATAACAGCCGCCGAGATCTGCATAATTCTTCATATCATACGAAAGCCGAGTTCAATAATTGTTTTAATATTCATTCAAAGATTTTAAGTTCTTAACAACCTTACCTCCTCATAAACTTTCTTTAAGATATTTGCCTGTTTCGCGGCATAGTTTTAGAATCTGACCAGATGTTCAGTTTTCCTTGCAGATACTCCTCAAAAAGTAGATTACATCCATCGAGCAACACTTTTTGCGTATTCTTGCATTTTTTCCGTTCAGTCGGCTGTGTCGTCTTCGGATAGCCGTGAGCTCTTTCGCCATTTCTTGAGTTTACTCATGCCAAGCATCGCTCGCTTCTTCCAAATTTTGTCAGCGCCAATTGGTTATGAATAATTAACCTGGGGGTTTAAAACCAATCAAAAATGGCAAAATGTTTTGAATGAATATTAAATTTATTGATGTTTGACAGATTTATGACGAATTTCAAGAGCTCAAAGTTACGTACTTATTTAACCAGAGTAAATAACTTTGAAAAAAACTTCTAAGTTAAAAACTTCGAAGATCGGGGAATTCTTGATATGTTTCGTGACTCACAGGAAAATCTCCTTCCTTTTCATTTTGACATTGTTTGTTTTGTTACGTATGACACTTGCGAATTATGTTGCATGTGAATAACTTTTACTCCGTAAAGCCTTTTTCGTGTTTTAAACTTTCTACTTTTATAAGAGTTTCAATTTATTTATTTTTATTGAAAGTGTCCTTGTAATAAAGGTTTACTTGCTTTTATCCACTTACTCATATTGCAGGTGTGAAGCGTTGCGTCGTTTACTGCTACACGAGATGCTATTATTGCCGTAGGTGTTACTATTGTTCGTGGTACGTTTGTTGTCGACGGACATGTCTCCTACTCTGCTAAAAAAAATGAGAGCTGGCGCAGAGCTACTGAACATGCCTGTGCAGTGATCATCGCACTAGATCGACTTTATAACTCGAAGTGATCCTAGGACACATGGTAGTACATCCAGTTGCTACATCTATGATTTTACACTAGTTGATAGAAATAAGGATATGTTATTGTCAATTTAAGCGTTAAATAAAAACAATCAGTTTGGTTTTGGAAGAAAGTAAGGTCAAAATAGATTCAAGGCTTTTTTTATTATAAATCTCTGAGGTGTCAGTATGAATCTAGAATACTTAAACTCGCAACTGGTGCAATTTAACAAACAGTAATAAGAAAGCAAATAAAGTCAATTGAACTGTTAAGTCAGCTTAAGTCTGGTGTGTGTGTTTTCACTTTTGTCCAAGGGGCTCAGAATGGAACTGCCGACCCCGGTTTTGTAGTTTGATCTTACAAATTAAAAAGTAGTTTGAACTGAGACGTAATTGTGATTTGAACACCTGTGTCTCGTTGTAAGTGTCTCAATATGAGAGGAAACCATTGAAAACGGCAGGGTTTCTAGCAAAACGCTCACGCCGCCGAACGAAGAATGACACAGCCGTTTAGTGATTAGCTTTTGGCCGAAACTAAGTGAATCAAGTTGCATTTGATTTTGCCCTCAAGTGGAGCTTGATTTACTCAGTTCCCAACCCTTATCACTTAACTTCCGTCTTTTGTCGTTCTGCAAATACCCCGGCCGTGTTGAATACGGAACGAGATCTTGGATAACGTCTGATAACCCTGCTGTAACCAAATATGGTGAATGAGCTAGTCATAGAGTAAGCTAGAGTAAAAACGTTTTCTTTTTCTCGCAGAGGCCGGAAGAGAATGGCGGCCGGCGAAAGCACAGACTGTTCTCGTCAAAATTACTAAAAGAAAACTGAATAACTGGACTATTACAGCAAACACTTAGAAAGTCATATACCGCAATTACTCGAATAGCGCTCCCCTTAACGGGCCTGTTTCACTGTACGGCGCATGTCTAATGTGACAATAGCTTAATGCTTTTAAATCAATCGGAAAAGAATTTACATCATTCAAGTCTATCGTTCGCGACGCGCGAGTCTTTCGGACGATTAGTTCGATATTATATAGCCCAGGCATTTTATCGCCAAAAGTCGGTCAACCTGCCACTAGTTGCAAAAGAGGCTAGGGTTTTTTAACGGTTTTTGGTCCAGGAACGTGTCCCTCTATAACATATGAAAAGTCCTCGAACATCCGAGTAGGGGAAATTGACGAAAAACGAGTTTTTGAGAGGCCTATACTGCGCAGCATGGAAAAGAGGTTGCATGTACTGTCTGTTGTGTTGCTCGAATTTGAAGCCACGTGCAACATGGGCTCGTGAAGATTGAGAGAATTTATTGTGTTTTCCTCCTAGGTAAGTGCATTTATGTAGCCATGAAATAAAATAACTGTTCTTTATAAGATTCTTAAATCAGGAAAAAAAACAGAGAAAAAAAACACGTATAGCTAACTATCTCGGCGAAGCATTTAGCGAGGAATTACGTCTCCTTAACCCCAGCGAATTTAGAACTTTTAAGGGGATAATTTTACACTGAAAGTAAAACTAATGTTATGTTCTAAGATTATATAATTCAAGAAAAAATTATTTGACTTAAATGTCTTGAGTAGAGACTTCCAAAATGAATCATTCACCTCGGCGAAAAACCTGTTTTTCACTCATCGCTTTGCGCTTACTTTTTTGTCACGAAACTTGACTCATTACTGAAAACAGTATGCTGCCCAGTATCCGGACACTTTAGTTTAATATTGCAATAACTTTCTTTTGCTAGACGCAAGAGCTCTGAAATTTGGCCCAGAGAAAATCTCTTTAGTCCTTTATATGACGAAAGACAGTTTACCTTTTTTGCCTTTGTTTCCATCGCGAAATTAATATTTTTGCAGAGCTCCTATGTTGCCCAGTATCCGGCCACAACAATAACAACGTAATTTTACGTAAATTTCGACAGGCAAGCGACTTAAAAGCTTCTCTTGCATTTGCAAAGTAGTCTGGCAATCGATTACAAAAATATAACCTAGCATCGTGAAATAAAACATAACAAATTACTGGGGTATGGTGAGGAACGCGAGCGGCTGTTAAATGGTATAATTCTTACTTCCTTGTCTAGGAGCTTTTTCACTGATTTAAGGAAGACATCCGTGGACATGCCGTAGCCGCGGTTTGCTAGCTCAATTAGCCAATCTGCAAACGACTTTATTTCTTCATTTTTTATTAAAGAAAAAAAGCTTGGGGAAGGGACCTCAATCCGAAGGGTCAAAGGTCACTCTCCTGGAAAGGTAAAAGGTTTACCACGCCACCATTATTAAGGTGGCCCGAACCTATTTGTATGCGCGTTGGCTATGTTTTTGAATCGTGTTTTTCAGCGGAAAGATTTAACCGATTTCTATGATTTTTGGCATACTTAGGTCGAACTTTAAGAAACTGTTATTTTTTGTCTTGTAGATGTAAAAACGTTTGAGTTATCGGAATATGTTTAAAACCGCATTTTTGCAAAAAAATATCAATAACTTGGAAACCCTATATTTAAGACAGATTTTTCTCTAACTTCAGCAAATAAGCCTCAGAGCCGCTCTTGTTTCATATCTGCAAGTTTGAAGTCAATCGTGACCGTAGAACTCGGTGCACAAAATCAAATAATAAACTTGTAATCCACAAATAGGTTAACTGGGAGGTTTTAGTGTGGGGCTGGGTGACTTTGGAGAAAAAATAATATGCAAGTACAGTGCAAGAATGAAGCAACATCTATAATCTTACATCTAGTTAGTAGTCTCATTTGTACACCTAATAAATAGAAATCACCTTTGGCCACAGTAGATAAGGAGTGGAAAACAAATTCTTCCCGAGCAAAATCACCTTTGTGCCCACCTACACCACCATTATTTTATAATTTTATGCTATAAAGGCCGTAAAGACACGATAGTCCCCGGTGGCAGCCAATTTACTCGTTATAACTTCTCGGTGTCTCTCTGTCTAAAAGAAAGGCCAAAATGAAAAATCAGGCTGGATTCTTTTTGTGTGGCTCACGATCGCTACAATTGTATCTGGTAGCGTGTAAACCAGCCTTTTTACACCATCTCTGAGGTAAAGAATTATCTACAATCAACTCTTTGCCTATTAATCGCATCATAATATTTTGTCAGAGCACTAATCTAAATTCCGTGCGCTTCATTTAACGGTTACAGCCTTATTGGAGGCAACCGATAGTTGGGCCTATGATATTGATATAGGTAATGTTAACGCTGTTATTTTTCTTGACCATAAGAAAGCGTTTCGTACTCAGAAATGCACTGTCAATTGTTCCTTTTTAGAATTTTGCACCCTCAAGTGTTGTATTCCCCAGGGAACAATATTAGGGCCTCTACTATTTTTGCTATATATCAATGATTTGCCCAATTGTCTGTCTCACTCTGAGCCAAGAATGTATGCAGATGATACCCATCTGACTTATTCGAATGGTAATATCCACTCCATTCAGTCTTCCCTGAACGAAGACTTGCTCAACATAAATGGCTGGCTTACCGCAAATAAATTAACACTAAATATGACTAAAACTGAGTTCATGTTAATCGGTTCGAGGCAAAAGCTTAATAATCTACCTTCTCTGCCTTTCTTGAATATAAATAACGTTCCTATCAAACATTCTCAATGCTCTAAGTCTCTTGGCTTGCTTATTGACGAAAATCTTACTTGAGAAAACCTTGTTGAAACTTTATCTAAGAAAATTGCATCTGGTATTGGAGCTATAAAACGCATCAATCATTGTTTTCCCCCTACCGCCTTGCGTGATGTATATTATGGCCTTGTCCAATCACACTGACTATTGCAGCGTGGTATGGGGTAGATGTGGTAAAACTTTGCATGATAAATTGCAGCGGCTTCAGAACCGTGCGGCACGCGTTCTCACAAACTCCAATTATGATGCAGATGCGAGTATACTTTGAAATGTCTTGGGGTGGCAAAACCAGGAAACTCAGCGGCAAATTCATAAGGCTGTGATGGTGTTGAAGTCTTTGAATTACCTTGCAATTGATTGCATGTCTTCAAAATTCATACTACGCAGCGATTTCTTTAATTCCTACAGCCTTGGAGATTCCGAGAAATAAGCTTGCTGTTCCCTTGCCACGAACCAGTAATTACTATAGAAATAGCTACTGCTACAGCGGGGCTGTTCTGTGGAATAATTTGCCCACTGATGTAAGACAAACAAAATCGTTGACTAACTTTCGGAAACTGTTAACTTCTAGATGGAAAATGGCATTCATGGTAAATAGGCTTTAATTTTATGAATTAATTTTATCTATTTATTTATTTCATCATTTATTTTTGTAGGTGCTATTACTGTTATTAATTCAATAGTTTGTAACTTTTTTAGGATATTGCATATTCATTTAGCCTGATGTTTTTACCGTGTATAAATAAAAGTGATGATGATGGTGATGAAATATCGCAGAAAACGAGTGTGATATCTATATGTTTGGCTGTAGGGGACATACAATTTAAGGTGTCTAAAATACGGCGAGGAAAAGTGCGCCCACCATACACAACACGACAAGCCCAGTGCAGTTTACCCGCTAGCCATTGCAGTTGAGTTTTTGTGCCGCGACGCTTGGTTTGGAAGCAACAAAGAATGGCCTGGAGATCTGTTAATTTATTCTGCAGTAGGGTTATGGTACTAGAAATGGTATCCAGCTGAACACCGAGGAAGACGGGTCGCTGGGTAGTGGGGACCAATTTTTGCTTACTGATCGTGAACCATAAATCTTGGAGGAGCGTCACAAGAATATTATACGCCCGTTCGCAGTCTGCCCGAGTGGCCCCAACCACAAGAAAGTCGTCAAGATACACAACAATGTTAGGGAAACCTCTCCTGGCCATCATGCGCCGCACTGCTTGAGTGATGCGGTGGAAAATTTCCGGCGAACTTTTGGCCCCAAATGGACGGCGAGTGTCATAGAAAAACGTGTCGTAGTCGTCCCCCATAAAACGCCGTTTGCAGCCGGTTGCCTGACAATTTGTAGGACGAATGGGGATGGAACGGTAAGCATGCTTGAGATCTTTTTTTTGCCACTACACATTTAGGCCTAATCAACTTAATTGCGTCATCCCATTGAAATTTAAAGGAGCGAGTAGTAATATAGTCGTTTACAGCCTGCCTATGAAGCCTAGAACAATCGTAAATAATTCGTATTTAAGTAGAATTAGACATACGAATCGCTCCCAACGCGCTAACTACTGTGGGTTTGCTAGAAGTAATAACATAATTGCCCTGCATGATTTCTTCGCGAATTGTTTGACCCACTCTAGCCTTGGTGGAGGAGCTCGTAGCTGATTTATAATTTTGCATGTCCATTGGTGTGAACGTAATACCAATATCTGCCAATTGAAAGCCATTAACAATGCCATCCGCAAGAACATTCTTATCCTCGTGGCCTTGAAATTCGCGAAGCCAGACATCCTGGTTTAAGGAGGTAGTTGGAAAGGGGTAGTCATTGGGATGGGGTCCCTGCTGGCTGCTGAATCGCAGAAATATAGGAATAACCCGAGTGGGTTTGTCCACAAGCATTTCCCCAGAGATGCTGCGGTTGCAAACATGTACATAAACGCAGTTAGGGAAGGTGCAACCGCTTTGAGTATTAAAATTACGGCAAATAGTGTGCTCATCGTTAGTAGTGGCCGCAAAGGAAGAAAAGGGGTTAGGGTTAGCACGAGAACCCACCGGGCCACAGATTGTTCCTTGGGAAAGGGTTCTAACAAAAACGTTTGTAAATGGTTGGAGTCAAAGCTCCACGGATAATTATACCTAGCTTGCAAAAGACGAAACTCGTCATCGTACTTTGAAACAGAGACCCAATGAAACCTATTAGCTGACTCCATTATTTTTACTGTATAAGCAGCTGAAGGTAATGTTGAATAACTTCATAAGAATTTAATTTCCTATTCGCTAGGAGATCGAGGTTGTAAAAAATTCTAGTATTTCCTATCACCCACTGTTGCAGTGTGACCTGTTCTAATTTGGGCTTCTTAGGCCCATAGGGGACGACAAGTTTAGTGTCGCCACCTTCTGAAAGTGTTCTTTCATCCTCTCTGGAGACAATGTTATCTTAAAGTCAATGATTCTCAAAACTTTCTCACCTTTCTCTCTTTCCTTTTTCTCTCTCTTTCGGCAGTTGAGCAGGCTTGAGAAATCTCTCGGAGGATTCATTGGCGACAGTATTTGCAGACAGCTGCACAGCCGGCAAGGTTGGAGTCGATTGTTGGCCGGTCGCGTGACCAGGAAAAGACCACTTATGATCCTGGCTAGACATGGGTGAAGGAAATGACAATAAAATGCCATCCAGGGGCTTTTCTTTTAGGTGGCGTTTCATTTTGGCAATTGTCGTTGGTACGTTTTGATCCAAAAACCGGTAACATACTTGAGATCTATGATCCTCCCAGGGGAAAAACGGATGCTATATCGGACGCTATATCGATGTTGATTAAAAAGATATTCAAAGAGGGAAGGGTCCCGAAATATCTGTGGACAGACAAAAGAAAAGAATACTATAACAAAAGCTTGAAAGGAGGTACTAGATAAGAACAAAATAGTGCTCTACTCTGCAGAGAATGAAGAGAAATCCTCGGTGGCTGAGAGGTGGAATGGAACAATGAAGGGTAGGATGTGGAAACGATTCATGGCTCAAAAATCGACAGAGTGGGTGGATATACTACCGGGGCTGTTGAGAGAATACAACAACACAAAGCATTCCTCTTTTTACGAGTAAGAGATGTTAAAGGTTGAGCTACCCCAGGATTCCCTATTCAGAATTGAAAAGATAATACGGCGAGATAACAAGCTCGGTAGAGCGCTTGTTAAGTGGAGCGGGTACCGTGATATTATTTTAAAAATAGAGAGCGTTCATATGCAAAAGAAAAAAAAAAAGAAGATGGTTGAACCTAATGAGAAACTATATCTGAACCTAAAAGAGATTCATAAGATGTGCCATGAAAAGAGGATCAAAAACGTAAAAAGAAAAACAAAAGAACAGCTTCTTGAGGAGCTGGGTATCGACCCTAAGAAGGTAGCTAAACCTCCACGTAGTACCTCAATACCGGTTACATTACGTAATCTAACCCTTGGTGTTACTACCGATTACAAAAGCATATACCGCTGTGGAAAAGATCTGGGGATCAGCCTTAGAACGACAGGCAGGTACCTAAGCTAAAGCAAAAACAAAGGTGAGCCCGAAAAATTCATGCATTGTTCGGAACAGCTGGCAATTGCATACCTTTGAAAACCCGTGATAAGATAACCTATAGATCTTTTTCATTCAAAATAGGGTGAAAAAAGTGACTTAAAGATGTAGGGGTAATATATATGATAAGATACTCTGCTTGAAAAAAGACACGCTCGGATTAAGTCAAAGCGACTATCAGCTACCCCACGCGTTCCCACCGTACCTCACCCGAGAGGGAAACCAAGACCGAGACCTTTTCCGGCGCCGAGAACTGCTAGGAGAGCCAACCATGCTCCTAGAACACTATTAGATACCGATATACCACAGGCGCTGTCACCTCCTATATTACAACCGACAAAATGCCAAAAGGTAAAAAAGGCGGTTGAGTGGGGAAAGAAAAAGGTAGATGATTGGGGAGAGCGATTTCTCAACGCCCCCACTGAAGAACCGAAAGCCGTTGATTCGGTCCTTGCGTCTTTCAAAAACTGTATAAATGAGCTATATAAACAGACTAAATCCTTTAGTCTCCGAAAAGAAAAAGTAGCTTTACGTGAATTCGCTAATATGTGCACCATCGCTGGTCCTATTGATGCTTGTAGTCCGATGTCTTTCTTATCAGCCGTAAGAACCGTAGTTACTAACCTTTTGCGAGAGAGTAGACAAACAAAGGTAAAGATGGTCCTCGATCTACTGTAATATGGCGAGAACAAATCTATCGACGAGTTAAACGATCGAAACAACCGCGCCATTCGCATCAAGGATCAAGGATCCATGAAATCCTTGAAGGTACCGACATTAATAGCCTTATAATACGATGGTAGGAAGGATTCTCGAAAACGTAGCTACCTTTCAGAGCCGCTGTAGCAACTGGGCATTTGTGTCTATTATATATCTGACTATACACACCGTTGAGTGTAAACCTTTGAGAGATAATAGCTATATCCCTCTTCCAAAAAACCTGAAGGACAAAAAGACTTTGATAAACATGAAAAACGAAGATGATGAGTGTTTCAAGTGTTGTATCACCCGCGCTTTAAATCCTGTTAAGGTCTCATCCTGAACGTGTGACATCCCTCTTGAGGGAGCACTCAGAAGCTCTGAACTGGGAAGGGTTAAAAAAAAGGCGCTAACGCGATACATCAGTAGTATACAGGGCTACCTTGGGGTGTAACCAATCAGAGCGCAGCAAATTTTCTCTCGACCAATCAGAATCGCGCATTTCACCCATGTGACTTATTGACGTCACAAATGCCCATATTTGGGCATGGTTTTACACGTGACCCCATGGAATAAAGAACACACACACACAAGAGTTGAATCCACATTCTTGACATAGTTTTATTGAACCGCGTAGAGCCCTGGTGACAAGTGGGACGTGTGTGACGCCCTAATGACGTCACGCCCATTACAAATCTAATAGCAGGTCGAGTTCGTTCCCAATCCTCTCATAGCCATAGGGATAACTGGATCGGGTGGCGACCTCAATGACGCGCTTGTCGAACACCAACCCATACTGCTTCACGCGCGGAACCACTTGAATTTGTTTCTGTTCCAAATCTCGTTTGAAATAATAAGGGTTGGTGATATTCAAATTGCGGCGAGAGTCCTGGGGCGAATCTAGTTCCGAAAGAATATTCTCTTTCATCGTCTGAAAATTGAGAATGGCCGACCCACGGACGTTCAGGGTGAAACCGCGGACCTTGCATACCACTTTGCCTCCACGGATCTGGTACCCATAATTCTTGGCGCCCCCCGAAACAAACTCAGTGATGACGTCGCCGTCCAATTCATCGGTCATATCCCCTAGAAAATCGCCAGTGGCAATGCTGGGTTGACCGGGACGCCATTTGTACACCACACTATCAGTGTCGTAATAAAGGACTTGTTGTTGAAGGGTGTCCAGGGATTCGTAGAGCTTCAATCGAGCATGACAGGTAGTGAAAGCGGCTATGAAAATATTGGTCTTGGTACCTTTGACGGCATTGTCGTGGACACTGGTGTAGACAGCTTCCAAGATATCATCGGTACAGAGGCGGAGGGTGCTGAGATCGAGGGAAGCATCAGAGACGAGTCTGAACAAATCAGCGGGGTTTTGGACAGTGACGGTGGTGGGTTTGTTGATTCGCTCCCCGAACTTGCCCCAGAAACTGTTCAGCATGAGTTTGGCCGTGGCCTTGCGACCGGGGTTCTTGGCAATGCTGGCAATGTCCAGTCGGATGCCTTCCCGTTCCTGGTAGCGAAGAATGTAGTCACGTTTCTGCTCGAGGGTCTGACACCAACTGGGCCATCCCGCGGATTCTTGTTTCAACTTGAGCCACGTGTTGACATAATCGGCAAAAAGACCCGTTTGGCGTTGCTCGGGGGGAAAATGCCAGACTTCGTGAATCTTGATCAGCGTGTACCCCTTTTCGACGGCTTTGACCAATTCGGGCGTGCACCAGGTGCCACGTAGCGTGCGATCCGCATCGGAATGAGGGCAATAATGGGTTCGGGTCAACATGGGTTGGGCCTGTTCGGATTGAACGCAGGCACGGCAGAGAGGAAACGTGAGCTTGTTGCCGCTACGCACGGGCAGAACAGGGTGGAACAAACCAGTGGGAGGAAGAATGTCCACGGTGGCGACACCAAAATAAGACTCCAGAGACTGGTCGGCGGGTTGCGTGATGATCCGCGGATGCCCGATGGGATAGGGACAGTTCTTATTCACCCACGGGTACAGGGAGGTCACATCCACATAACGTATTTCCTCGCCTTCTCCAGCCACGGCATGCAGAGCCACTGCACCGGTTCGACCCCCAAAGAAGGCTTACGGGGTTCTAGGGGTGCCACCAGATCAAAGGACGTCAGAAAACGTTGGACGGCTTCATCGGTGTCCACCCGTTGGTCCCATTCACATTCCCACATTTCAATGACCGTATAACCCGCTCGGAGCAGGGCCATGCGTTTGGAGAGCGTGGCTTGATAGAGTTCCTCCACGGTTCGATCCGGTGTGGCATAATGTTTGGCTTGCCTGTCTGGATAACATCGGGGACAGCCATGGTAGAGGCATCCATGAAACTCGTAGATGGTGCGAGTCAGAGGATCGTAGCCATCGACAAAATGACGGTGGGCGCTGGTTCGGATAGACTGCTCGCCCCCATTACGAACATGACGTATGTGGTCAGCACTGGCCCCCTCTTTGGGAATGAGGTGTTCTTGGTAGTAGAGCCATTGTAGGGCTTTGAGGGATTGATTGACGTGGGCCCCTCGCCACCCTCCGAGAGGTTCCACAGCAATAGTGTCGGGAGTCAAATGATGCTTGCGCCAATACGGGTTGCAAGCACTGGCAATGGTGATACACTTGGCCATGGGATTGAAGTCAGCCTGCTGTTCAAATTCCTCTTGAAAGGCTTCACACCCCGCTTTCAATAGAGCCACATCGGATTTGCAATAATCAATCATTTCTTGCTTGAAATGGAAGGGCACATTCCGACGGACTTGATCGGCATGCCAACGAGTCAGTTCCTCTTTCTTTTTGGTCATCATGCCGTCGGGATCGTAAAATTCCAGATCAGGGATGCGACCCACATATTGTTGGTGATCAGGGGTATTGAATAAGTGAGGAAAGAAGCCCTTCTTTAATTCGGTTAAATTGAAGGTGCTGGAAAAAGAGGCCAACGGCATAGGCAAGAAACACAATGAGTCGATGAATTTGAGGGGTCCACTCTTGAACGATAACACTTTGGCCCCCACAGTCAATTGATCCTCGACCACGCGTTGTTGCTGGTACAATTCGTGCAGAATAAACATGCCATCGAAGCCTTTCAAATTATGAAACACCACGAGAATCTCTCGCTCGCCCTCACAGTCTGGAACGTCTGTGAGATCATCCAAATCACGCAAAAATTGTAGGGCACAGTCCTCCCCGTCCAATACATGGATGGTGGTTTCGGCACTGGACGAATAACATAACAAATTAGCCACAAACACCCCTTCTGCATTTTGCATGGCTTCAAAATCCGCGTAAACAAACAGGGGAGGGGGTGGCGCCACCATGCTACCTCCCCCCTCCTCTGTGGGTTCAGTCTCCTCATGCTCTACCACGGGCTGAATGTAACACTTATGATCTTGGATAGGTACCCATTCCTGACACACGGAACATTTGGTGTACCCACACTGATGACGTTGGTTGGAGACGACTATGTATTGGGCTTGACACTTGAGACAGCATTTGATGGATTGACATTGGGCACTGACTTCATGATAACGTTTACCTTGACTACCGTAAAACTTGCGGTGACACAGACTGCAATACTCGGTGGGGCGGGTGCCCCGCACATAATCCGGACAATCAAAACGTCCGCACGCAGAGCAGCGTCTCCCTTGACAAGCATGATTGGTTCGATCGTTGGTGTTGAACCCTCGTTCACAGTCCAAGCAATAATAGGAGCGATTCACAAACGCGGGAAAAGACGTGCAGCCATCAAAATGATCATTGGACTTGAGTAAACGAATCTGATGAGGGGCAGTGGGGCCCTTGAAGATTAAAAAGAACGGTTTCATCCGGGTCATCACCAAGAGTTGATATTGAGGTCCCAACGCTTGTTGAAATTGGCGAAGCTCAGGTATACCACAGGGACCCTCAGCGACTCCCGCTTGTTGATGGAGGGCCCGGGCTTGACGTTGCTGCACAGGATAACCACGTTTGAGATTGTCCCAGTCGCGAAGCCCGTCCACGCCTTGATCTTTATGGCAATAGGCACGCATGGTGACAATGGCACGGGCACAGCATAGGGTATCTCTGTTTCGGATGGTGACAATACATCTCTTTTTCTTATTGACTCGATCCAAACATAAACGTCCCACATTGCGTTGTTTATGTCGACCAGACCCTGGGCCGGGCATGGAGACAAACACTACATCCACTTGGAACCCGCGATCGGGGTTGAAGGCTTCATTGCTGTTTAATTTTCCCGCCAAGGTAGCTAACATCTCATCTAAACGAGCAGTGCGTTGTAAAAATTCCCCCACGGTGAAATTGGCGGTTTGATACGCGTGGGTGAACCCATGCGCTGTAATGGCAAAATTGACAAAATGATGGGCGGGTCGCTGTTCACGGCCGAGTTCCGTTTCAATGGCTTGGTGTAATGCTTCCGTGAGCGCCATGCCAATATTATCCCCAGGACCATGATCCCTCAATTGACGCAATTGCGCATTGAATTGCGCCCGCTCCACCACATTCCGCCAGCGGCGTCGTCGACCTATAGGTTGCATGGTAAACTGAAAGAGAGGGCCTCGGGCGGGAACGGCCCCTCCCAACTGTTCCCACCGGTCATAAGCGCGGTTCAACAGAGCATCCTCCTCATCACTGTCAGGATACCAGGGGTCCTCCGCCATGACGGAGGAGACAATTTGAATGTTCCCGCGCCAGACGCTGGCTTTTATAGATCTAAAAACACGTGATCACACGAACAGGGATTGGTGGATGGGGCTCAGGTGAGAGTCAGGTGAGAGTCAGGTGAGGGGGTTGATTAGACCGGAGGAGGATTGAGGGGGGTGCCCCCCATGGGTACAGATTTCTCCAGTCTCCGCTGAGCCTGGAACGAGATCAGTGATTGGCGGAAAGATGTCTAGATATAGACCATCGTCCAGACCAGACGTCAGTTGTGTTCGAGAATGCCCAATCGAGATCCCGAGAAGGTGAAAGAAGCGAAGCATAGATGGTACCTGAAACATAGGGAGAGGATTGCGACACAGAAACGTGAGAAGCGGGCAGCTCAGAAAAAGCTCAAACCGCCCAAACCGCCCAAACCGCCCCCAACCCAGGAACAGATTGCCAGAGCCAGAGAGTTGAACCGGTTGGCCTGTAACCGGTACCGAGCCACGCACGGAGACCAAGTACGAGCGCTGAACCGCAAGTACTATCATCGACACCGCGACAAGATTGTGCAGCAACAACGGGACCGTCGTGCTCGAGTTAAGGAGACACCCAATCCCTTCCGAAAATTGCAAGCCTTGGCAGACGTGTGTGCCGCCAAAGTGTTGGAATTAGAGCATGGATACACCAGGATCGCGCCAGCCCCCCAGGAGAAGAAAAGAGCGGGACCCCGAGAAAAACAAAAAACAACAAAAAGCATATCGTGAACGTCTGTATGCCAAAGTAAATGGGATCGAGGACGTGAAGGCCCTTCACCGTCGACGGTACCACGAGCGGATGGCTCGTATGAAAGCCAATGGCGAATACGAGGCCTTTAAGGCCAAAAAAACCCAAGAGGGCATGCGACGGTACTATGGCATGACGGAGGAACAGCGGGCTGAAGTGAAACGCAAAAACAACCAATGTCAAAAAAACTGGAGGCAGAAAATGAAGGACGAGGGGACCTACAAGGCCTACCTGCAGCGAATCAATGCCAAGCGGCGAGAGCAAGCAGCCGAGAAAAGAAAAGCGGTGGGTGAGGAGGGGTGGAAAGCGCTACAGAGACAGCGCTACGAAAAGCGGGTGGAATCCATTCGACGGCAACATTGGTCCTGGTTGGACGAAGCCTTGGAGCGTCCCTTTCCCCTCCCGTGGCTACCTTTGGACTTGCCCCAGTCCGTGCCCGATGAGGACAGTGTGCAATCCCTTCGCGCTGAGGCGATGCAGAACATACAAGTGTATTTGTAAGAACAAAAAGTTTAATTAAACCATGTGTGTAATTGAACAATGTTGTTTTTTTTTAATGACTAAAATTTACATGCCCAATCGGAGTTTGGCTTTCATAATGCGTCTAACAATGCGCTCTGTCAAGTTTTTACTGCCAGGGAGTTGATCAATCTTGGCAATCATCTTGCGATCTGCCGCCCATTTGTCTTTCAAAGTCTTGGCTTTATCATAGTCGATGTCATGGGCTTTCGCAATCCTGTCCAACCGGTTGATGCCGGGATCCCCACGAGCCAATCGTTTCTTTAAATGGGTGCCAGGACCCATGTACTGATAACCGGGCCAATGAAATTCAATGCCGGTCTTGTTAAGGAGGTTTTGCACATCAAATAATTTGCCGCCTCGTTGCGAGCGTCGTCGCCGTCTCGCTCGGGAACGGGATGGAGCACGGCGTTTGCGTCCCATGTTAGGGGGTTTTCCACGATTTCCAATCCAAGGCTTTCTTGGCCCAACCAG
Organism: Porites cylindrica; assembly: GCA_964035525.1. Taxonomy (NCBI): domain Eukaryota; kingdom Metazoa; phylum Cnidaria; class Anthozoa; order Scleractinia; family Poritidae; genus Porites; species Porites cylindrica. Next base: position 56,539,743 of record OZ037776.1, read on the forward strand.
CGGCTTTCTTTTTGGCGACCCCCGCAGCTTTCTTTTTAGCACTGTCCGCGGCTCTTTTGCGAATCCCGCGCTTGAATGATTGCGTGATGGTGTCTGCACGTTCTTTGGGGGTTTCCCACGGGGCTGTTCCAGGCGCCTCGGAAAAGGGCAACTCTTCCGCCAATTCTTCACTGGTCAACGGGGTCGTGAACTTGAGTTTCTTTTTGGCACTAGGGGTGAACCTTGGTTTAGGCGGGACAGGGGGTTTTCTGGGTCCACCAGTCGGGGTGCCTTGTTTTATACCCTGGGTGGCCTTGACCAATTGCGTGAACCAGGCTTGCATGGGGCCCGCCTCAAAATCATCGTCGCCCGGCGTCGTGGCCCCTGCGGCACTCACACCCCCAGCGGCGGCTCCAAACGGTTGGCGCACCTTTTTGGTCCAATGGCGTAATTGACGGCTCACAGCTTTGAGTTGAGGCCGTTTCCATGCATCGGGGGCCTCACTGGTCAGGAGGACATGCTGTTTGGCGGCCAAATCCGCGGCTTTGGTTAAGCGGGTATCTTCCACCAATTCTTGTTTGTACTGGTCTCGTAATTGTAAAAAAGCCGGGGCGTTGTCCACCGTGGTGCTCACCATCTCGGGTTCCATGGTGAAACTGAGGGGTCTAGTCTAGCGCATGCAACGTTTATAACATCGGTAGAGTTCCGGCCAGAGGGCACCTCCTTTTTGAGCCATCATGATGGCGCGTCGTCGTTTGACAGAATGGGCGGGTTTGGCCATAGCGCGTAAACTCTGGGCGTGAGGTTTGAGCAACGTAATGGTCTGTCGGGAACGGGGGACCGTGCCACGGAGCGTGTTCATCACCAATTCACTGACCGCATTGATCTGATCCGCATTGGCCATTCGCAACAATTCTTGGCGTTTGTGTTGATTGGCTTCTTGTAAGACACTTTTCAAGAACGGGGCTTGACGTTCCATGCGCCACCCCATGATGAATCTTGAGTTCAGGCAAGGACCAAGGTCTATTTATGGTAAAAATGGCGCCACACCGGCCACACAATTCGCCATGATAATGCCGTTGCATGTGATGTCGACACCGCGCACACAAGGCCGCTTCATACTGGTCGTCCCAATCCAATGCAAACGTGACGGCTTTTCGTTTTTTAGTCACTTTAGCGTCGGCGCGCCCGCCGTTTCTTCTTGAACGCCCCAGGCGAGAGAGCCAATGCCAACATGGGGAGCACGCCTCCGCGTTGCAATCCACGTCGTCGGCGTCGTTTTCGAGGGACATAACGATGTCGGCGACCGTTGGGTCCACGGACCATCTTCAATGAGAGTCTTGTGCCCCACCAGGCGTTTCTTTTATAGTCTTTTCAGCGTTTCAAACCCACCCCAACCCGGCATTCGATTGAACATCCGCTGGACCCGTCGTTGGACCAGTCGTTGATTGGCTGCACTGATCTTGCCCACTTTCTTTTTTTTCTTCTTCTTCATGAGGACAGCTGCAGCAACCGCCGCGGGGATGAGAAGCGGGAGAATACCCCCTCGTTGCTTTCGGCGTCGTTTTCGTCGTCGTGGACCACAGTGCATGATGATGATCTGTCCTACGGAGGACACGCCTCTTGCTTTTTATACGTTTTTTTTTTCACATAAGGGAACAATTGAACGATTCCCCTCCATAGGATTTCCGTTTGCCTGACAGATAATCACGCCAACGTTTGTCTGATATTTTCTTGGCTTGCTTTTGTTGATGCTCTCCTAGGGCTTTGGTGATCCCATAGCCGGCTTTGCCAATCCCCACAAGGAGAGCTGGCGAGACACCCCCCACTTGACCACGCCGTCGTCGTTTGGCGGGTCGTCCAGTCGTGGTGCGTTTGCGTTTACGTCTGGGGGTCATCGTATGTCCACAACGGCCGCACATTTTGGGACGGTGGAAGAGAGGCCACTGTTTTTATACCTTTTTTCTGTTCACGAAGAACTGCGACCTCGTCCACGGGCTCGGCCCCGTCCGCGGGCTCGTCCACGGCCCCGTCCTCGGCGTGGTGGTCTGGGTGGACTTGGGCTGGAGGTTCGGGTGGATGTGCGACGCACCGAGGGACGACCCCCCTCTTCGTAGACCGTGGTGACTGTATTGGTGTGCGTGATGTTGCGAATCCGTCGACCTCGAGCCCGTTCTTGAGCATCTTCATTGAGCAAATCCAACCGTCGCCTTAATCCCCGTCGTCGATCGTCATCGTCATCATCGCCATCCTCGTCATCGGACGGAGGGGACGAATCGGGGGATGGTGGGGAGGGCACCCTAGGGCGCCGTCGCGGTTGTTTGGCAGCCACGGTAGGACGTCCAGTGGGGGTCGTCACCGTGGAGGTGGTAGTCCTGGTCCCTGCCCCGGCACTGCGGCGGCTGGTGGAGGGGCGGGAAGGTGCAGTGGTGGTCGTGGCGGTAGTGGCGGGGCGTGTTCGAGTGGACGTGACGGGTCGTGGTCGACTGGTGGTGGTGGTAGTCGTGGTGGGACGAGTTCGGGTGGATGTGGTGGGACGGGTTGGGGCAGCTGTGGTAGTGACGGTGGGTGGTGCCGTGGTGGTGGTGGTGGTGGTGGTGGTGGGGGCAGTGCCGGTGCCTGCCACGGGCGGGAGCGTGAACGCATTCAAGGCATCGTCTACATTGACCGGGTAGGTCAAATTGAAATCGTCAATCTCTTGATCCAATTGGGCTCGATCCACGGGTCGAGACAATTCGGCCACCATGTCCGTCATGTTGCTGAGATCTCGGAGGACCGACGGGGAACCTACCCCCGCCGGCGAGAGGGTCGGTGTGTCCATGCGAGTCGCTAACTCAGTATGTTGTCCGCCTTCTCTTTGTCGACGGACCCTGGCGAGTTCTCGTTGCAATTCGTTTTCGAACGGCAGGGACATCCGCACGCAAGGTGTGGACTTGCGCTTTGCCTTCTCGTGGCGTTAAATGACTCCACAGGCGGTAGCGATCATCCGACGCTGGATGTACATCCAACATCAAATAGCCAAAGGGACGAGCCGTGATGCGTTTAAATAGGCGCAAGACTTGACGCCATCGATCCGGAAAGGCTTGCAATAAAATTGTTCGTATCCCTGTTTGATCCCGGGGGTTTTTGAACGCCACAATGTAATGCGCGTTGCGATTGATGGTCTTGGAAAATTTGCCCGGCGGGAATAAATCTTGCGTCAAATAGAGTACCGTGATGTTACGATGATGCGAATCTTTGGTGAACAAATCCAACACGCGCTTGTCTTGTCCCCCTTCTTCCATCAGATCGTCCAAGACCAGCACCCCACCGCGCGTCCGACCAAACCATTGCGTCAAATGACGGGGGTCCGGTAATCCGCGATGAAACTGAATCCCATCCTTTTTTTGCATACGCTCGAATCGGGGTTGCCAACGATCATAAGCATAGACAATCTTGCGGGGTTTGACTTGAAAGACATTCAGGTACCGTAACCATTGTTCCACCAATTCGCTCTTGCCACTGCCCGATGGGCCCGCGATGATCACACTACTGGGTTGTCGGATCATGATTCCCACGGTCGAGGGTGACGTCGATAATGACCGGTGGCCCCTTTGGCGCCCATACGTTTATACCGTTTGTCCCGTCCCAATTGGTCGCCGATTTTATAGGCTTTGGCCAACACGCTCATGATGCCTCGTCCGTTTTGGCGAAAGCGGGGTCGTCGGGTGGAGGCGCGCTGTCGTCGTTGTCGTCTGGGCATGCCGTCCAATAGTCGCGGTATAAACGGGGAGATTCGGACTGAATCAGTCCTTCCATGGTTTCTCTTAAATACGTTTCGCTCATACTGTCCATATACTGTTTGAGGGAGACCCAGTCTTGGTCTTGCGCCAATTGTCGGGCCATTAACCAATGATACCCATCCCAGGCATCGATGCCTCGCACCGTATTGACTTTTTCGATGGGGTGTTCCCACCAATACAAGGTTTCTTCGAGAATGAACGCATCCACCACCCGCTGGACATCGGCTCGCGTAATCATGATAAACTACAATGACCACTCGTGGACCACACAGCTCGTTTTTATGGGTTTTTATTTCAACATTCACAATGATGACAAGTGATAAAGGCCTGGCGGCTCACATTCTTTTGCCCCCCTTCAGGTCGGCGGGCATCCACTTCATCTTGTAATTCCTGTTTAATCACCAGTTTCAACTGCTCGGCCACTTTTTGATCATTCAACACTAAATTGTCGCAACTCCATTGACTTAAAAATTCTTGATACGACCGTCCTTGCGCACGGGCTTTCAAGAAAAATAACGCATAATGGCCACAGGTTTGACTATCCAGGGCTTGCAGGGTCTGGTCACTGCGCGTCAGGTACTTCCATTGACCCCACCATTGGTGCAACTCCGGGTTGGTGTACACGTGCAGGGGTAGACCATAACTGTCAAAGATCTCGCACTGGTTCTTTTCCGTCCATAGACCCAACCAATGCTGTCCCGGTTCTCCCGCTGGATCCGTGTTGACAATGTAGGCTTGACGGACACTCTTGGCGGGGGATCGGGGGAGTTGGTCGGCTGGGTGCACCCCATGAAACACGCGTCGTAATTCGGGATCCTCCAAGGCCAGGGTCCGCAACACAGTATCACTGAGCGCCACAAACTCCATGCCCGATGTCTTTTGACTTCTGAGGCAATCTCATCCGTTGATGTTGTACTTTATACCTCCCAGATGATTGATCTCGTACATGTTTTCATACTCGCTCCATACCAACACGGTGACGTTATGACCCACGGCAGCAGCAAAATCAATCACCAGTCGCGTATTCCCCGATTGACGGGGGTTACGGTACTGGGGGTCATCTGCTTTTCCACTGGGCACATTGTTGAACATGAACAACGTGCAATTCTTGCCTTGTCCCCAATCACTTGGCAGCAGCATAGGGATCTTATCTTCACTGTAAACACCCATGGCTTGTAGAAATCGATCGTAGCCCAGCAGATCTTCATAGGCTTGGTCTCCAGTCAATTGCAGGGTTCTGTAAGGGTATTCTTCTCCATTCAAGGTCTGTCGTACTTGGGTGACACCAAACTTTTGAAAGGCAAAAGGGTATCTGGTGAGGTCTCCATTGAAGGTGTTGGAATGCAATAACCCGACAATCACTCGATCAGGAAATCTTCCCACAAACACATTGTCTTGTTCCCACTGGGTGGTACGTCCATCGAAGGAAAACGTACGAATTTCACTTCGTACAACAGGGTAGCGGGCAATCTGTTTGCCCAACTGTCTTTCTTTCTGCAGTCTGACATACACGCTGGCATTCAGGGTCACTTTTCTCATCAGCAAGGTGACTTTGATGTCGTCATTGTTTATGGCTGGAAATTTCTTGGTTACCAAAGTGCCTTTGTTAGGGGAGCCCATCAGGTAGACGGTGTTGGGGTTGAGGAAGAGTTCAAAGTCCATCTGGACATTGGGGACCAACAATTTGCCTGTCTTGAGGGGTGGCAAATGGGGACGAATGATGAAGGTGTGCCAATGTTCGGTGAGCAACCGGCTGGTCAGGGCTCGCAATTCTGTATTCCCACTCCAATTGGCATTGGTGGGGACATCTGAATTAGCGGCTGTGGCTCCCATGACAGGAATCACATTGAGCTGATTGACCCATCCTTGGGGGGCTAACTTGGTGGCTCCTTCTTCTCGGTTGTAATTCAGCAGGGTTTCTACGTAGGCTCTGTAATGGTAGGTGTTGCTTTGTTCTGTCATGAGGACACCATTCATGCTCATGGTAATGTCTCGAAAGATGGAGTGCCCGAAATTGTTGACGCAGTAGACGTGTCTGCTTTCGTTGGCATCAGAAATGAGCAGACCAGCATCCAGTCCTGTATACCCATCGGCTGGATTGGTCAGGCGCACTTTGACTTTGAAGCGAAGAGAATTGGTATCGTAATAATCGTCGGAGCCTGGGATGGAGAAGGTGATGGGCTGGATGCCCGTCAAGGCGGGTTGAAACTCCACCTCCCGAGAGGCTTCGTACCGATAATCCACATCGGGCACGTCGAATAGACTGAGCGACATGTTGCGATCTGTCCACGAGGTTCAATGGCGTCTCCTTTTTATACCCTGTCGTTGCCTCCTGGCTTTGGCTTGGTTGGCCCACAACACTTTTCTGAGATCCCCTCCTTTCATGCGGCGCAGGGCCTGCTTCACCCTCCAGGGTTCGGGGTTGATCCGGGTCGACGTCGAGGGGAACCCCAAAGGATTGTTTCGCCTGCGGTCACTAAAAATCGTGCCCCCTTTCATCTGGCGGCGTTGTTTCACGTGTTTCAGGATCATGGGATCCAAGCGAGACGACGTGTGCATCAAGGGATAACGCGCCATGGTCGACTTGCCAAAAATCGTACCCCCCACTTGATACGGCGAAATGAACCGTCCACGGGCGCGTTGCCGTCGAATGCGATTTTGCGATTTGAGAAAGCCTCCTACACGTACCATTTTTTCACAGTCCAAAGATGTCCCGTACGCGTTGCGTGGCTCTTTTATAGGTATTTTGGGCCGTCCGTTTGACTTTGTGTTTGCCAGCCGTCCAAGCCATGGCAGGGGCTTTGCGTTTCAAGCCGCGGCTGAGTTGCGCACTGCGATCAGCCCACGTATCCGCGGCACTCTTGCCTCGTTGAATATCTTGCAATCCCGCTTGAGCTTGCTGCACGATCAGGGGTCCTGCCAGTTTGATCAAGTCTTCGGCCAAGCCTTTGCCCTTTTGCTGGGTAAGCACGGGCGTATGGTACCGCGTTAAACTGCCTCCGCGCATCTTGAGTCCAGTGTTTTTTGGGCCCTTGAAAGGGTGTGGTTGGCTTTTTATAGCTGTTTGAGACCAATGGTCACCAGGGTTTTGCCCGGGGGTAAAGGGGCCAGGGGTCCACTAGTACTGGCAATCTCCACTTCCAAAATATCCAATTGATTTCCTCGTAGCTTGATCCATTGGTGGTGCAAGGGTTCGGCCGTGCTTTCTCCATCCCCCGTTCTCAACAATTGCACTTCCCGTAACAGGGGATACTGGCCACTGCCTACCACGGTGGATTCCACCAGATCCGAATACACCATGACCGTCCGTCTGCGAGTCCCCACGATCTTTTCAAACGAGGCATCCAGGTTGTTCAACCGCCATTCAAACGCCTGGTGTAATCTCACCCACTTCACATTGTCCTCTGTCACGATGAAAAAGGCTTGGCTGGTAAAATTGACGCCCTCGTACACTTCTCCTTCCCAATCATAATATTTACGATATTGACTACCGGCGGGACCCGTGGTCTCATCATAGGTCTTGACGGGGAGAGAATATTGCATATTCGGCCCTAACACAAAATCGGACGTGTTGTATCCCGTCTTGCCCGTCTTTCTGCGCAGAAATCCAAACTTGAGTGCAATGTCCAAGTTGATGTAAAACTCCACCATGTTGACTTGTCGGTTGTTCAACAATTCTTCTTTGGCAATCGCTTCAATCACCAGACTCTCTCCTTTCCAACTCAGTTGGGGCATACCGTGTTTTTTTACAAACACAATCGGTTTTCGGTCAGCTTCTTTGACCAGGGCACCCCATTGATCTTTCATCGCTGTGTACATGATGTAGTTATGCATGGTTTGCATCACGCGTTTCCAAAACTGACTGCCGGTCGACACGATTTGAGTGGGATTCATGACATCTTCCAATTCGATCACACCGGTCACCTTGGGGACCTCTATGCTCAAATACCCTGACGTCGAGGGGTCGCCCGTGTCGGTCCATTTGCGCACCATTTGCGGATAGGTGTATCGGACCACTTTGGTATGCGGATCCCCCGCAATGATGGCATTGCTTTGGCCTTGATCTGGCACGGTCAGGGACAATAGGGAGGCATGCCAGCCTTCGCCCGGTAAGCTCAGGCGTTCGGGCAGACGGACCTTGAAACTGTTGTTGGCATTGTTGGGAAACTCGTCGGTCGGATCACTGATGAGCGTCAAGCGTTTAATCTCACTCATGACGATGATGAAGAAGAGGCACGTCCCCCAGGGTGCAGGGTCCTTTTATAGCCACTGGTCCACTTTCTGTTTACTGCGAGGGACGCGTCCCACTAACGAATTGAAGGTCGATTGTTTGGGATGAAAACACACTTGCTGGGCAATGTTGGGAAAAGCCCGGGCCAGTTCCATCAGGGTCATGCAGGTCTTTGGTTTAGGGGGCTTCTTCTTGCGCATGAGTGGATGACGACCAGCGCGTCGGCGTTGTTGTTGTTTTTTCTTGGGTGGGGACCGTAGAGCCCCTCGTTTCTTGGCATACTCCTCCGCTCGATGGTAGGCATTGGCGTAGGCCCATTGCTGCTTGGTGGGACTGGCCAACTTGTCCCACCACGGTTGGGTTTGCCGTTGTTCCGCGGCTTTTTTCTGGATGAATTTTAGTACATCCGCGTCCGTGGTAGGGGGTGGCGTGTAACTGGCCCGCGGACGGCTGGAATCCGCCAGGACTTCATCGAGAAACCGGACCCGCTTTTTTCTTTTTCGAGGCGTTATTTTGACGCGGACCATATTGCGCAGGAATCCAACTATCGTACTTGGCCGGCCACCCTTTCCACCGGACCAAGACCTGACGTCCTTTCCGTTTCAAGACTTTTTCGACTCGAAACAACGAGTCGTCCGACACTTGGACTTTTTGGACATCGGGTTCGTAAAACGTGCCTTTTATAGGCGTGCCGTCCCATTCACTGAGTTGATAGGTGACCACGGGATGACGACGCACGTGCGTGACCACAAACACTTCTTCCGTCCAGCCCGGCAAATACCCTTTTTTGAAAGGACGATGTTTCTTGTTGAGACGTACCCGATCCCCCACGCGACATTTGGGTGGGGGGATCTTGGGCTTCAACCGTGCTCCATAGAGTCGATCCCATACTTCGGACTCGTTTCGAAAGGTGACTTGATGCGGCGCTAAGCCAATACTGCGATGATAGGCGTGATTGTACGTATGAATCAAAGGTTGTAACACATCCACGTACCGTAACGTATTGTGCGCGGTAAAATACCGGTACATGCGTTGTTTCAAGGTGCGATGCCATCGTTCCACCACCGAGGCCTTGCTATCCCCATACGTGTAAAAATGATGCCAATCGTGTTTCTTGAACCAGGCTTGGACCTTTCGATTCAAAAATTCTTGGCCTTGATCCGTTTGCACGCGGAGGGGTCGTCGTGGTGAGGCCCGTCGGCGTATCGCGTCCAACCCTCGGATCATGTTGGTGGCACTCTTTGATTGGATGGGCACAGCCCAGGCATACTTGGACAAGACGTCGATGACCGTTAACAAATATTTGTGGCCTTTGTTCCACCGACTGAGTTTTTGCATGTCCACTAAATCCATCTGCCATTGTTCGTCTCGGCCAAAGACCAACGTGGGCGTGGTGGGAAATCGGGTCCGTCGGGGTTTGTGGAGCGTATAGCTCAACACGGATTGAAGAATCCGTTGCGCTTGCGGGGTTTTCAATTTATGGGCTTGGGCAAAGGGTTGGACCCCACCCAAGGCCCCAGGTGCTTGGGGATCTTCGTAAGCGCGTGGCAACGACATCAAGACACTGACACCCAATCATCACCAATTTCTGTCTTTAATAGTTTTTTCACCTACATGAATTTTCAAAACAAACCCATGCTCCCAAAGTTCTTATGCAAATGGCGCCTTCTCTCAAATTCTCGCTCCTGGGCTTGGACGGACTCGCCAAACTGTTCCATCCACGGATCATGCTTCAACTTTTCTATGGTTGGGTCTGGCCTCTCACCAAAACGCCTTTCTACAGTGTGCATGCCCCAGGGTCTCTCCTTCTCGGGGTCTTTTCCTTTCAAAAGAGGGACAGGACAATCCCTGACCCATCGTCTCAGGGTCGGTTGCGCTTGCTCTCGGGGACACCATAGAGGACCATGGAGCCATTGAAAGTAGCCACAGGGTTTGGCATGGGTGAGAAAGCTCCCACAACTGAAAAACACTTTGTTGTAATTCTTGGCGGTGCGACTCAATTTCATCTTGGGGACAAACCCACACTTGCACTTCAATTCTCCATGTTTCACTCGGGCATGGACCTGAGGATGTGTGTCTTCTTTCAATTTCTCCATCATCACTTCCCGCGTGTCTTCAAACAAATAGACCGGACACTTTTCTTGGGGACACTTGAACCTTAAGGGACCAAAATTGGATTGGGGGTTGACGCATTCCAGGAATCGCTGGGGATGAAACGGGCATGTTTCATACAGGAGTTGGTTGAACTGGGTGTCCATCTGGTCCAAGTCCTGGATGTCCCATTCCCCCACTTCCGTCGCTGGATCCGAGTGAAACGTCCCTTCCTCGACACATTCTTCTTCTTCATAGTCTTTCAGGGTGCCCTCCATCAACTCGTTCACGGATTGATCTGTAGGGGAGGGTGTTGGGGGTGGCAGTGGGTTCTCGGCTTTAGGCAAGGCATTGAGAGCGATCACCAGTTCACTGGTAGGGGGTTGTTTGGCTTTCATCTCTAGGAGTTCCGCTCGGGATAACCCAAGCTCGGCCATCTCCAGATCATGATCCGCTTTCATCTGTAGGGCTCGCGCTTGGGCTTCCTCTTCTTGTTTTTGTTTCTTACTTACGCGACGTCGTTTGCGTCCCGAAGGCACCGCGGCAGGTTGAGTGGCTTGACGATCCATCCTCCCTCGACTGAAAGAATGACTTTAAGGGAGCGTCTTGCCTGCCTTTTATAGCCCCTCCTCCTGCCTCTCGTGATGCCACTCGTGATGCTCATACGATCTTGTCTCCACCAATCCGGACTCGTCCTGGTCTCTCGTGAGCGTGGTGTGATCCATGAGTCCACCAATCAGCGACCATCCCCGTCGCTATAAAACCAGGGAGGTGTTAACGACCCCTCTCATTCGTGGCAGTCCCATTGAAACGGTAAGCATGGCGCTCCATGAAGTGGGTCTCTTGGTGTACAGTCAGGGGTTTGCCCTCTCCCGCGACGAGACTATTATTCGAGAACTGGCGTTTTGCGATTGGACGGGGCATCATCATGGATTGTTCAAATACCTGTTACCCCCAGACGTGTCCTACCATCAATTATATGATGAAGCCCGAACGCGCGTCGATCGTCAAACCCAGACCGTGCATGGCTTGCCCTTCGAGCCGTATACGGCCTACAATCACCAAGACTTTCATCCCTACGAACAGATGCGAGACGATATCACCCGTTGGTGTCAACAGCATCTCACCTCCCAGCGGGGACGAATAGGAGTGTTCACGCGCAATGGACTGACTAAAATGTTGCAAGAGCCCCCGTTTGCCTACCCTCTCGTGGTCTTGGAAGGGCAGGGGTGTGGGGACTTGGCCAATCTCCCTATTGCTACGGCCAATGTCATGGCTCATAACGATCATGGTCGCAATTGGTGCATGGATCATTCTCGTGGAGCCCGTGGGAGTGGGGTCTGGCACAATCATTGCGCTCACGTGCGGGTTTGTCAAATGAGTGGATGGCTCCGTCGCCAGACTACTGTCCTGCCCACCCTCTCGCAAGTCAACGCCCAACGCGTGTTGTGGCAAAAACGGTGTGATCGATTATTAGACTATCTGTTATGCAACTATTGTACCGAGGCCAAAGACCAGGCGTTTGCCAACGGTCAAGGATTGGATTGGATCCCGGATAATTGCCGTGATTGTCGTAGCGTCTTACATGTCTTTGAACAAACCGTGACCCAACGGGAATGGGATGTACCCCTGATGTACGCTGATGATGAACCGCATACCATGTGGGCTTGGACTCCCATCCCTCATCATAAAAACTGACTTTTTTTTCATTTTTTCAGACCATGCTCATTTACACAGGCGGTGCTAAAGGCGTGGACACGCATGTCGAACGATTATGTCACTTGTATGGTCATACCTGTGTGGTCTTTATCCCACCTTGTCACCCTCGATCCAAGTCCCTCGCGCCCTTGACTCAGTCCCAGTTGGATGCGGCCACACCTACCGTCACCCAGGTGGCGTTTCGATTGGGTCGACAAATTCATCATCCCATCAGTCTCCAGTATATTCAACGCAATTATCACGTGATCCAGCCTGCGTCCCTCGTCCTCGCCTTGGGCCATTTTGACGAACTCGGTAAACATTTGTTGGGTGGCACAGGATGGGGTGTGGTCATGGCCCAGCTTTTAGGCAAACCCCTCTATGTGTTTGATGTGGACAAGGAACAATGGTGTTGGTGGAATCCCACCTCCCAAGAGTATCAAGTCTGTGACGGCATGACGGAGGAACAAATCGCTTTACCCACCCTCCAAGACAAGACGGCCATTATCGGCACCCGAGAAGAAGACCCCGTCCTCTATCCCACCCTGGAAGCTTTATTCAAACGTTAATAAACACTGTTTACTAGAATAAATGTTATTTTAATGAACATCCATGAGAATAAAATCCATGGCTTCCATTACATGGTGAATCAAATCGAGTCTCTTCATGACTTTATCTAGGGTATCATAAGCGCGCTTTCTCCGACCAATCATGACGGGGAGTTGACTCACAGGCGTCTCAGAGATCCGATCTTTAAATTGATCAATTAAAAAAGCAATGCCCTCGTTCATCACATTGTCCAGGTTCGGTCGTGCGTGGGACATTTCCGCCATCATTCCAATCTGAAACCAGACAAAAACGTTTTTCTCAGCCACCGGTTCCTAAAAAAAAAAAAGACATGGGTCTTCAAAAAAAAATCACTCACCGACAACCGGTGATCCAATATGCGATGGCAATGGTGGCAGCGGTTGGTCTTGGGAGCATGCAAACGCACCACCACTTGGTTCCAGTACCGACCTTGACCCAGGTTTTTAGGCCACCCTGTCATGCGGCAAATGGGCAACCCATTCAACTCTCGCACCACTTTCTTGCGCTTATCCATCGTGTAAAAACAATGGACCCAAAACATGATCTTCACTTGCACTTCCAGGGGCAACACGCGACCAAACGGCTTATTCCTGGGGTCGACTAACCCTCGGCAGTCCATGATGATAACAGCGTCAAGCATGGAATGAAGTCTCTCTGTATTGTTCTCTCTTATTCATGGATTCCTTGGACCAATCCCTACCTCGCGCCAGGACTTGGGGTCCCACCCAAAAAAGTGTACCCATGGGGGGTACCCCCTAGAGTCTCCTCTCGTGATCAAACTCCCCCACGTGATGTCTCTCCACCAATCAGCTCCGCTTATGGAGTCTCTAAATCACGTTGCGCGCTCCGTGTGAGCTCATTCCAGTTTGATCCGTCAAGCTATTCAAGATGGTAAGCTCCTTGCAGTCCATTGTATTATTTACCGTGCCGATTGCGATCCTGATAGACATGCTGAAGATTCTCCACCACCTCCCGATGGGCCATGAGTTGTTCCGTGCGCTGTTTAAACGCTGCACCCACGAAGAGTTGCGGAATTGGGCTAAAACGTTCCCGTGGGACCATCCGATCGCCAGGAAATTGGATCATGAGGTGCATCGCCGCCGCATGGCTGGTGAGTTTTATGGCTTTTTATTTTTTTCGGGTGTGGGTCCCTTTTTCCTCATACCTTTTTTTTGCTTTTTTTTATAGAAGTATTCAAGGGGTTCGAGTTTTTACGATCCGTGTTGTGGCCTGTCCACCTATGTCTTTGCCCTCGACGTGCCAGACTCAATTGGGCCGCGCGGTTCTGGGTTCCAACCTGTTCTTGTTGATTTTTTTGTTTGTTAGATTCTTGGGAGTACATAGAAAATCAGCCAGTTTGTCACATCTATCAATGGATCGCCCATCCCACCCCAGGCGGGGTCTGTAACCATTGTGAGCGAATGATGGATGGATTCAAACTTGACGATTTGATTGCGGGCCTCAGGGTGGGGTCCCTCACTGAAGATGAGATTGTACAATATGTGCAGGATGGGGACCCCAGCCAACAAGATTGGGATGACTGGCCTTTGCGTATGACCTTTAGGATTAATTCGTTTTTACGGGAACAGGGTGATGTGGGTGAACCGGATTTGGCTGCCCTTGGGTTTTTAGACGATTAATTTTAATTTTTAAAAAAAAATTTTTCAGGCACGCATTGCCTTCTACGTGATCATATGCAGTGGATTCCGAGTGTGCGCTCTTTACACTCCAGTTTTTTCCGAATCCTGATTCGTCCATTTTTCACCTCTTTGTAGGTTTTCATTATACGTTAAAACAATATGGAGGATGGGTACGACTCCTTCAATTACGTTGTCAATATAGCACGGTCAAATGTGTAATCGAACTTCATGAAATATTGCAGATGTGATTGAAGTCATTAACCAATGGGGGTGGATACTCCCCTTGCAACACCGATGCCATATTCATAGTGTTCAACATCTCATTCTATTCTGTAATCAAAATGATGATTTTTAGACTTGCATAGGCATATCAAGAACAGCCGCTGGTTCCGAGACCGTGTTGCTTTTTTACTCCTAAAGACAGAGCATTATTATTAATTTTTTTCGTAGATTCGCATACTATTCTCAGCACCCACAGGGTTCATGGCACTTCCGCGGCTTGGTGTTTTTGTGGTAGTATCGTGCAGTGGTACACTGGACCAGGGGTCCCTCTTCCACCGTATCCAAGACCCATCAAATTACTCTGTTGTCGTTGTTTTTTGAATTTTCGTCGCGTCCAAGATTTACATGTACCGTGTTATTGGTGTGAGATGTTGCAAGGCATGGGTTATCCACCCCGTGTTTGAAACCTGTTTTTTTCGTTTCAGATACTCGTTTTGTCATACGAGCTATTTATATCCCTTGCCTTTTTCAGCCACTTCCCAGATAATAGAGAATCACACCAGATATTATCACGCTTATCTGATGAAGCAGCTCTATTTCGTTTGCAAACGCTGTTGGACGTATTCACGTCACGTGAACACCCTCCATGAACCCTGTTGGGGATGTCATATTTTAGAAAGCACAGGATGGGACTTTTGAACACCCGGCAGGGGGAGGTCTGCATGGTGGCGCCACCCCCTGCTGACTGTTCATTTTCATTGATCTCCCTTCCCTTTTTTCAGACACTAACCAGGTGATAGAGAACAACACCAGGAACAACGTACGAAATCTGACGGGACAATTATTTTTTGTCTGTAAACATTGTTGGCTTTTTTTACGAGGTGTATCCACCCTCCATGAACCCTGTCGGGGCTGCGCCATATTAGATAGTATGGGGTGGGAATTCTGAACACCCGGCAGGGGGAGGTCTGCATGGTGGCGCCACCCCTGCTGGATGTTCAGTCTATATCTTTATTTTCATTCAGACTCCCATTGGATTATACAAGATATCATGATTTTTCGAAGCTGGCCCATCCCTCATAAACTATGTATTGTGAATCATCAAGGATGGTCCAGCTTACTCCATTTGTTCAAACTCAAACGTTGATTTTTTTCTTTCATTAGTTTGTCATTGGTTCCTAGATCATCAAACTAAGATATTGATTTTTTATTAGCATGTCATTGGATCCTCTATCATTTTGACTATAATCAAGACTGGATTTTAATAGAGTATTATTGTAAACAAACATTTCAAGGGCGTGACACCACCAGGGTGTCACACACGTCCCATGTGTAATAAAGGCCTGTTTCTTTATCTTTCCAGTCAATCATTGGACTATAAACCACCGTCTTGTGCGTGCCAACGGTCGACTGTTTCTCATTCAGTTTGCTTCTTGGATCTAACCACCCCTCCTCTGATTCGTTTCAGCCATCTTTGCCACGATTAAAATCCATTTCATCAAACCGTGGTCATTCACAGGATTCAACCATTACATTCCATGGCCGCATCCATTGCACATGACTCTTTCCTCCAGGAAGCAAACACCTTATATTCATTTTGCCTATTAATGTGAAGGGCGTGACGTCATTAGGGCGTCACACACGTCCCACTTGTCACCAGGGCTCTACGCGGTTCAATAAAACTATGCCAAGAATGTGGATTCAACTCTTGTGTGTGTGTGTTCTTTATTCCATGGGGTCACGTGTAAAACCATGCCCAAATATGGGCATTTGTGACGTCAATAAGTCACATGGGTGAAATGCGCGATTCTGATTGGTCGAGAGAAAATTTGCTGCGCTCTGATTGGTTACACCCCAAGGTAGCCCTGTATACTACTTACATCTTTTCGAAAAGAACAACCCGGAGGTTGTTGTAAACGGAATCTACCCTTTGAGAATAATCGACTCGATCGGAACCGCCGGTACGGTAAACCTCCTTCTAATCTCATCCGATGAGAAACAACACTACTGCCTAATCAAAGATACGAGTAGGCTATCATCTTCACAGATATCTAAAAACGAGCATAAAAAGTTCTTCTGCCTTAGATGCTTGAACCCTTTCGGTAGTCAAGAGCTATTGGACAGCCATACGCAGTATTGTGGAAAGAACGAAGCTGTAAAGATCGTTATGCCGAAGGAAGGGTCCTACATATCTTTTAAAGTCCATTTCAAAAAGGTTCGTCATCATTTCGTTATTTATGCGGATTTTGAGTCTTTGATGGAACCGATAGCCACAGGCCAACCCGACCCTAAAAAAATATACTAATAAATACCAACACCATAAACCCGTAAACTCGACCAATATTCGGGTAAAGGTGAGCTGCTGACGCTTTGAGACCCTGACCAAAATACATACCCTTTTAACCAAAACGACCTATATTTTATCACGGACGAGGGACAAAATGCAATCCGTCTTGTTTTAAGGCCATATTGGCAATTGCAATAGTGCAAATTCACCTCATTTAGTCATCGCTTTTGTAAACTTGGAGTACAAACAAATTTTGTCGAGCAAATCAAATCAATCATGCAGGCAATGCGCTATGAATTATTAGAACAGATTCGCAAGAAATTATATGTCCTGTTTAGGACACGCCCAAAATTATATTTCTGTTTAGGACAGAAAGGAACAAAAAATGTAGGCCATATGAGGAAGTACACATTTGAGGGCTCAAATTAAGCTTTATTTTGCGCCCTAAAAGATAACATTCTAAAGCAGAAAGCTAAATAAGAGATACAGAGGTGCCAGTTTGCGATCTAAAGTGATGGTCTGTGTGCGTAAAAATATTAATATAATTTGTCATTCTGTCCTGAAACATCCAAAATCAGCAGTTCGCTAAGAAGGAAAATTCCAATATTCCTGTGATCCAAGGCACCATATTAAGGCTTGGGGTGACGATATAATGGACGAAATTGTCCACCCAAGCCTGTGTGTTAACTCATGAGGATCGAAAGTGGACACTGCTGCACGGTCTGGCAAATGGAATCTTTCTTGGTACAATTTAAAATTCTGAAAAGGTTTATTGGGCAAGCAGTCTTCCCACCATGCATACTGATATTGATATTTCCTTTGTCCGTGGCAACAACTCCAAGTGATCCGCATAACCATCTAAAAGCTGAATTCTCTTAAAGAAACTCACCCTTGCAAGAGTGGGCCGACCATAATCATGATTTTTTGGGGATGGGAGATTTGATTTAGGGAATTTTTTGCCCAGGTCTAAGCGCTCTTTTGATTCACGTTTTCCGGTGTGCACTAAAAGTGGCTGGCTAAGTCCATGCACTGGGTTATTGGTTTCTTGTCCATGCAAAAGAAGTTTTTTTTCTCATAATCATTTCCAAGTCTGTTTGCAGAACATACTTTCCTGAAAAGTCCAAAGTGCAGCTCCTAATAAATGCTGAAATAGCATGTCAAACGTGAGTTAATTCGATTCTGTCTTCAACTTTCTATCCTTGAATTTATATTGATTGATACATGTACAGTCTACAGTAGCTACATTTCTTAGCATTACCAGATTCAGTGCAGTGTGTATAATATAATTATACAGAGTATAAACTCGGAATACAATTCCGATCATGATTAAACCAATTTGTACCACCCACTCTTCACGACACTTCAGTGAAGAATACTATGTAAATAACCCACCCATAATACATGCATTTATGAACTAGGAAATAATGGTAGTGTCTGTACAGTCTTGACTATTTGCCATCCCCCTTTTTCTTTCCAAGGCCAACAAGGTCCTTGATTCTCTCTTTGGCTAGCTTGTATTCCTCTTTAGAGAAATGTCTCCTTAGAAGAGGATCAGAGAGCATGTAGAAGTTATCTACTGCACGCATGATCAACAGCAAAGCTCTTATATAAGCATCTGGAGAAACATTTTCCAAAGCCACTTGACGAATTTCTTTAACCAAGGCAGCCTCTTTTTCTGCAAAACAAAGGGCGGAATCATGAAAACTGATTATTCAAACAATTTTTTGTCAGTTAAAATTAATACACTTTATTTATACACCTATTTCATGTATGTTGTGTTAAAACATGACGTTCCTTATAAATGATTGTTAGTAACCCAGGCAATGCGGTAGAAAACAAAAACAGCAACAGGTAATTCAGTTAAAAAAACAAAAAACAAAAGGAACCTCTGACCTAATTCCTCCGGTTGTCCAAAAGTTGGATTAAGTGCCATCAACCAGTTAAATCTTATCTATGGTGTAGCAGATAAGTATTTGGAAAACCGTATTGTTGCCTTATCCATTGGAGGGAGATTTAAGCTTCATATGACAACAATGACTGTTTGTCATCTTACACACTACCTACAGGGTTAGATTGCCAGGGGGTTAGAGGCAGAGCGACAATGATAAATAATATGATAGTATTAGCAATCGCCGTGTGAGTCACATGCAATGCAATTCCAGCAAAATTATCAACCAATCATTTGCAAGGAAAAATCATGATTCCAATGGAAATAACTGTCTTGTTCCCTGACGATCAACCTCATACCCAGGGCCCTGATCTCCTACTTAGCCGCTGTTGCTCCAGGGGCTGAGTAGAGGAGGACCCTGTGAGCAACAGGGTGTCCAGCAGCATGGCTGCTCAAATAAAATAGGAAAATAGGAAACTTAGGATTATGAAAATAGGAAAAATAGGAAACTTTCTATTAAAAAATAGGAGAAAATAAGAAAATCAATAATACTTTTCTCGACAAAGATAGATTGACTGCACCAGTCATCAGGGTTATAATAAAGGCTACGCTCAGTCCTTAGCTTCCACGTTCCAGGATTTAGATCAACTTTCACAGGTAAGAAGGCGTGAAAATGATCATTATCGTTTAGTTTATTGGCTCAGTATGTGTAATCAGAACTGATGATATGCCGGACTAGAGGTTGAGCATGGTTTTATAATCAAAGATGATCATATGCAAATTCCCTTCAAGTTGGCAGCAAATCTTTCAAAAGCTTTGAAGAGTGAAATTTCTTAGGACCGAAATTTGTTACGATTGTGTTGTCATTGAAGACTATCGAACTGGGACTTCAAAGTCCTATGGAAAGCTTTCCTTCCATTAATCTGCAATCGGTGGCTGGTTGAGAAATTATATGCTTGTTTGAGTCAAAAGACCACATAATTTTAATTTAAGTACAGAACCAGGCTTTCCGGTCCGCGGTGTACGCAAAATGACACTGACCTATTCGGTTAACCAGATTGTAAGTGTGTCACATGTGGTTAAGTTCTAAGAAGAACATAACACTCTGCTTAGCTATGACTGCAAGACCGGTTTCGCAACCAAAATATTGGATCCTTTGTCAGTAGCTTAGGAATAGCTGTTAACAAGCTAAAGGGCTCACCAAGGGGGGCTAGTGCTGTAAACGAAACTTTAGTCTGTTCTTTTCAAGTAGCATCCAGAATCAGCTAGTAATTGGATGATTTATCTGCCCTTTGCTGTGAGAGGACAACTTGATCCTGATTTCAGGTTGAAAGATAAACATAAAAACGCACATACTGAAATGCAGTTTCAGTGCTATGCACATTATTATTCAATAGTCATGAGAACTATAACACGACATACAATACATGTGGGTGCACTAGAAAATTATACAAAAAGTAGTAATAATAATAATAATTTCAAATTTATAAAACACCTTTT
This sequence comes from Porites cylindrica, assembly GCA_964035525.1. Lineage (NCBI taxonomy): Eukaryota > Metazoa > Cnidaria > Anthozoa > Scleractinia > Poritidae > Porites > Porites cylindrica. The sequence continues at coordinate 56,559,649 of OZ037776.1, forward strand.
CCATGCAGGGTTCTCAATAGAAGGCGGCACCCGGCGATTGATCGCCGCTTACTTTGGGGTTTATAGCCGCTTACTTTGTGTTTAAGACGCTTTTCTTTGCTTTGTTTTGACAGCTCTGGCTTTGCTGAAGAGCCTCCTACTTTATCAGTGATCACCTCCTACTTAAAAATCTATTGAGAACCCTGTCCATGCAAATATGATCAAAAGCGCGTAAAGTAGCAATATAACAAAGTTGTTAACAGAACCTTAATAGGCAATAGAGGACATGGGAAGAACAAATAATGTAAAGTTCTATTATTTTTGCTAATATTAGAACATCACTGTGAAAGTCAAAATACTACTTGCTTTATGATAAAGCTCACTCAAAAGCACATACAACTATAATTCCACTTTCAATTTAGTTACAAATTTTGGCTTTACCAGCCAAAAAATAGGAAAGATAGGAGGTTTTAGTTTAAAAAGAGAAGAAAATAGGAGTAGGCTCAAAAAACAGGAAAAAATAGGAAGAATAGGAACTGGACACCCTGAAGGTTGCCCTGACAGGTGTTAACTATTGAACTGACCCCTAGCCCCGAAAGGATAACACCTGTGACTGGATTTAGAAGTTAGAATAATTTTCATTACTTACTCTGACTTCAAGATGAGTGCCAACTCCTGGCGCCAAGTAAGGCCCCAGTTGTTTACATGGTGGATAGTGCTATACTATAGCTTTATTACTATCCAGTGGATAGTGAAATATTTTATGGGATTTTTTAAATACTTACCCACTGGATGGTGATTTAATTATATAGAGCATTTTCACATGACGTCAATTGTCTGCCATGTTGGGTTCCCAAACAAGTCCTGTGAGAGTTCAACATTTTTCTCATGTAAATGCTTTCTTTGGATCCAATAAATTTGCATATAGCTGCTGTCCACACGAGTTAAAATGCTCTATAAGGTGGATAGCGCTATCCAACTTTGGAGCAGCTGGGACCTGGTTTACAGGTACCACTTACAATGAACCCTTTAGTACAGTTGTAGAGCTAATTGATTGACCTACAGCTATCCTTGTCCACTAATAAAAAAAATTTATGCCCCATAAACTATTTGAATAAAGAATTTGTACTGATATCTGTATAAGTAAACTAAAAATGATTAATTTAAAAGCAATTGCTTATTGAATATTTTGGTTCGTGTTTAAAGTACATTTGTCGTCATAAGTTGGCACGTTTTTGTTGTTTGCAAGAAAAATCTTTACACTGTATTGTCTCTGCATTTTCAAAGCAGTCAAGCTGAGGAAACGAAAACTGAGCCAGAAGCTTAGAAATTGCCTAAATTGACCGATATTGCAAGTTTAAATCGGAAAGGAGACTTACTTTTGAGAGTTTGAGAATCCTTACTGTTTGTTTGCCGAAATAAAAGTTCACATAGAGGAGAACTTTAACTATTTCGCAGCCATATTTTTTTCTTCTTTCCAGGGAAAGGGTTCATGCAGCAGCTCTTCTAACCCTAAAAGCTAATTGGTTTGCTACCCTAACAGTAAAACAGTGGATATAATAATAAACACTAAAGTATGAATGCTTTCTCCGACCAATGAAAAGACATCTTACGAGCAGCTGCTACCGTTCTGGAGAGAGAGAGAGAGAGAATGGTATGGTTAAGTCAGTAGCCGATCAACAGTTCATAAATTCCTCAAACGGCTTTGCAAGGAGCCCTGGACCAACCCTGAAAGAGTATCTGTTTTTTTTTTTGTGAGCGTTACGTCGAGCTTCGATGAGTTAAAAATTTAATATCAAAGTCATACTCGAAAACTGTCAATCATCATAGAGAGGGAATATATATCTCTTGAGCATAATAATTTAGTGTTTGCGGAGATCGCCTATTTCATAATTAACACAGGGGTATTCTAACAGACAAGAACCCGTCAATGAGTCCCTAAGGGTCAGTGACACAAAAGGGGAGAGCCGCAGGGAATACTCGCATGCCGAGGAGAGGGGCATGGACAACTGAGGGTAACCGTTATTACTCCTCCCCCACCCCTGCAAGGCTTGTGAAGCTAAAGAAGGAAGAACACAGATTCTCCATTCATGTATTTATTTATTTTATTTAATTATATTGTAATAATCACTATAATTTGGCAAAATTTGGGTGGCAGGGAAGGCAGAACCTATGCCCCCTAGGGTAGCGGTGTCCCTAGGAGGAACCCTAGAGTAGCGGTGTCTCTATAGGCAACCCTACATTAGAGTGTAACATAGGGTGGACAAGAAGAGGGGTGCCCTTCTGGAAGGAGAATAGGTCAGATGGTGAGTTGTACCATCTTGGAGTATAAGTATAAGTATAAACGGTGGCAACATAATGAGTAGTATAATGTAACAAACTATGCGATAAAATAACCGAACTAAAATGGAAGACAATGAAATAGTATAACGTAAACATTTGCAGGACAAAGCACAGCCATAACGATTACAGAAGACAAAGGGAGGGTGGGAGGGTGGGAAAAATACAATCTTAAAAAGTGTGAGTAGGCACTTGCTTGAAGAACAAAGCTGAAATGTGGCTGACTAATGGTATGAAGGGTTTACATAAGGCGAGACAGGTGAGAATCATGTGATATTGTGGAAAATTACTGGAAGCTTTGGCAACCACTTTAACATTGTAAAAGTAAAAGTACTTTGAGCTAAACAATGAGCTATTGACTACTGCACAAGCCTTGATTGCAAGGGTGAGGAGAGTAGAGTGCACTAGGGACAAGTGAGGAAAGAACTAGTACTCCCTTAGGGCTCATTAACCCCAGTTAAGAGCTTAAACTTATAATTTACACACTCATCCTCTCTTGGTTTACACGGGTTCCGATAAATTTTTGAACCTGTCGTGAACAACCCATTTACATTGAACCGTGCAAATTTTGCTAGATTGCAGTAGTGTATTTTTTGTCGTTGAAAAACTTGCGCGGTTTCGTGGGTCCAGAGTTAACGAAAGGCGAATTTGAGCAACTTTTTGTCAGTTAAAAAATTGTCCTGGGGTCTGAAATACCCTTGTTTGCTTCTTTTAGCATTCAGTGCTACTTCTGACGCGAGAAAATGCTGATGAGGGGACAGCTCCAGGGAGACCATGAAAACTCTCCCTACAAGTAGTTAGAAAGATGACGTGAAAAGAGATGTCATTCTAAGGACTCTCCTTCCTCTTTCCACGCCTGCCATGAGAGTCTCACGACCTATGGACAGCTCAAGCGCTAGGCTGTATTTATGGACGTTGAATGGGTTTCCGATTCTTCCAAAAGGAGGTCATTGTTAGTGATGGCCCCTTTGATAAACAGTGACCTATATTTGACCCATCACGCTTTAGATAATCCTTCCCCATTTGTGAAATTATTTGAATATTTGGTTGAGTTCTGTGAAATTAGACCAATCATACTGCGTAGCTATTTTTGGATCTACCTTACTTAGCCCCCCGCTAATGATCAACTGTTCGCTTAAATTGTCATAATTTAGAAGTAGCATGAACATCTGCAAAATGTGTCTAAGTCATGCTGGCGATTAAACTTACTCTGAAACCTATAGTAAGTGGAAACCTTGTTCGGCGAATGCTCTACTGTCCGCTAAATACAGGTGTCTGCCTAACACAGGTGTCGATATAGAACGTCATACGAGGAGTCAAATACCATTCAAATGAACGTTGGAACCGTTTGGAATATTCCCAGAGAGTACAGCGGGATAAGTTTGAATTAATTTCTTAGGACCAATTAATCAAAACAATTTAAGGGTACTTTGTACCTCAAATTACAATTATGAGAAGTGAGAAAACAGTAGATAGCTGATCAAAAGGTTACGAAGAAGGCTGCAATTAGCCATCACAAGGTGACTGATTTTCTTGTACAGTGGCCAGAAGGCCAATACCTTACGTAACTCAGTCAGCGCTCATTGCTGGCCTTTTCCCCACCCCACCCCTCACAGGACGAATTACAGATTAAGGAACAACATTTTGCCTTTTGTTTTGAACAAACTGTCCATTTTAAGTATCACTGTCTCACGACCAAAATCATGCCCGATTGATCATAGCTGCAATTGTAAACCTGCATGATTACCTTCGATTACAGCAGAACCTCTATTCAAAGGTCCTCCACGGGACCGAGGCAGGTCTCCTGAATAAAGGTGTCCCCTGAATGGAGATTAAGCTGGGATTTGTTAATAATTTAGAAACAAAGGCAATATATCTTTTATTCTGCCTCAGAATCTGCTGCAGTCATTAAAGCAGCCAAATAATGTGTAAAAAAACGTGGCCAACTTATTTCTACGATATTGTGTGTTGAATTTCCACAAATTTAAGTAAGATAGTTCAGTTAGTGAAAGCTAACATCACTATGACTAATTTACACTTAGAACGTATCAACCCTCTGTGTGGTCAGACATCTTTTGAGTGCTAAGGTGTCCCCTGAATGGAAGTTAAACCAGGGTTTTAAGACATAGAAAAAGTGTCTCTTCCCCT
>OZ037776.1:56569115-56589115 GCA_964035525.1 Porites cylindrica
GATGAAAGACCAGTCGTTTTGCCCCTACATATAAGCGGATATAATATGTCACACTTACCAATTCAACATAAAAACAAAACTACGCCGGGCAAGGCTGTCAGTTGGCTGACAGTCGTTTAAAGATATATTGGCAAGCCACATTAAGGTCAATTGACAGCTGTCAAAATGGGACATGTGCAGACCACTATTAGAAAACTAATAACGTGGGCTCAGGTTCGCTCAGGTACACGATCTGGCATTTTCCACTATATGCCGGACGGAGATGTCTTACTCACACTCGTAGTCTGTTAATTCGAATATTCGCCATTGTAATGAAGGTTAATTGACAGCTGTCAAACTAGAGTATACGCTGACCATCATCATCTGAGTGTATCGCGGGCTCATTAGCCTATCCATTGAGGTCACGTAGTGTTTAAAGTTTTGCGCTGATATTTTATTTGATCACAAGCTCAATTCGAAGTCCCATAGCTTAGAAAATCGATCCATCTTAGAAAATTCGGCAATCACGTGACCGTACACCGACCACCCGACCTTCCGTCCGTCCGCACCACAGGTATACCAATGTTTAATCTCACACTTTCTAGCTAGTTGGGAGCCTACAACCTGATATTGTACATCCATGTTTTGATTAATTGACAGCAGTCAAAATAGTGTTACTGCTGACCAGTATCGCCTGACCCTATCGCGGGCTCAGGTATCGACCCACTGAGTTCGAGTGTTTTTTAACGTATCCGCTGACAGGTTGCTACTTTTCAATTATCGCAGGCTCAAGTTCAATTTTTTTTAAAAGCATATGAAATAAGTCGAGTTCATGAGCCGCACTTTTAAAATGTTGATTTCGAACTGACCTCGGACGCGAAAATTCAACCGGCTTTTACATTTACATGCGGGGAAGGCAATCACTTTTGACTTTTCTCACTGTCACGCGTTGATCACGCTCTACGTTCAATTTTTATGTTCTGATTGGTCAAAATTTGACAGGTGAGTTCATGCGGAAAATTTATGCAGCGTCTGGAAACTTGCTTACTGATAGCTGGAGCTTACAGAGTTTTGTGTCATCTTGTGATGTTTTAAACTGGCTGTTTCTACTTGGTTTACAAAATGAAATACAGCTGCTATCAAGATTGTTCTGTAATTCATGGCTGGTTTGTTTATTGCGCTCTTTGTTGACAAATGCACCGCTTGTCAAAGTCATTGGAAATCCGATTTCGGATGGCATCGTTTTCAAAAATGAGCCTACTCACTTGCCCTTGCTTGAGGCGTAAGAGGGTTGAAAATTCTGGAACACTTGATGACCTTCAGAAGCAGCATCTCGACTGGTAAGCCTGAGAAATTGTTGTCTTTGATGTGTTTTTTTTTTTCGGTTTCCTGAAGTCCAGCGTATGGTTTATGCGGCTTAAGTTTATATACGAGCAATGATCTAACCTACAATAGTATCAGGTTTAAAAAGCCTTTAGACATTTTTTGACCTCAAATTCAAAGAAAATGTTCCGAAGATTATTTACTTATGATTTTGACTGTAAAAAGAAAGCCCTGAGCGATTTTCTTGCCTCGAGTTCATCTTGAAAAAGAGCAAACACCGGGAAGCCGGCTTAAAACATAAATAAGCTTATGCTTACCTGACTCATGATTTTCAAAGACACTTTACTCTCAATACTTCTCTTCGTGAATGAAAATTATTGTCTCTGTACATGTTTCACCGAATTATATTTATTTTATTGATTGTTAGTAGTCCCTCTCGCAATTTTTATCGCTGCACCGGTTGTACCCAGTCGAACATAAACATCTCATGCAGGAATACTCAAAACGCCGCGCGTAAATATCACTCGCTTTTAAAGATTACACATAACAAAACCGTCCGCAGTTTAATAAATAAAGGGAAATAAAACCTAAACATACAATTTATCTATCATGTTGAAGCGTAAATGGTAACTCTATTAATCGCACTGCAAATTTAGTGCCTGTCAAAAGTGAGCCCCGTCCGGCTGGCCGAAAAGTGATTTTGGGAATTTTTTTATCGTTTTCATTAAAAGCCCATTTTACCCTGCATATCACATAGGACCAGATTTTTCTAACTGAAAGTACTGGCATTATAGAATTCTCTTCATGAAAACGTTTTATAATTCAATGCTATAATTTGTTGTGCAAAGGAAGCGCGTGCTTTGATCGTCGTGGATATTGAATGAGTGCAAATTCTCTTGCAAAATTGTGAAAAACTGCAGAATTATAGGTTTAAATAGGGCAAAAAAGAACAAATTCTGTCCGAGGTCTGTATGATAAAAACAAGGGCCTTATAGTACTGTTTACCTGAGACGTGATGAGAAAAAGTATGTTTAAAAGGCTGGTTTACACTCCACCAGATTCGTCGCCAAGATTTACTAGTAAACTAAACTTGTCGAACACAAAAAATCCGGCCTGATTTTTTATTTTGGCCTCTCTTTTAGACAGAGGAATGCAACGTGTAAATTGGCTGCCACCAAGGACTATCGTGGCGCCTGTGTTTCTTAAAATTATATTTCGGGGTTGTCCAATTATCCATAGTCTCTCAAACGGAGCAATGTTGGAGAGAGTGGTGAATGCCACATTATGATTCAACAGCTAATGCAAATACAATACACGAATAGGTAGGTCTATTTGTTTTCCAGGCCTAATCTACTGTGATCGAACATGATTGCTATTTTTGGGTGTACAAATAAGATTATTTAATAACTCGATGTAAAAGCTGTTTCACTCTTGGACTGTCAAATTATTTTTCTCTAAAATCACTTAGCCTTTGCCTCAAACGTCAAATGAATGTGCCCTGATCTGCGGATTACAAGTTTATTGTTTGATTTAAATTATGAATTTATTAACGGGAGCTTCGCTTTTAGCCCTGGCTAATTCTATATATTAGGTTTCCCTTTAACGTTGCTTAAGAAACGGGCTAATATGCTTCAACAGTCCTATGCGTTTAGAAAGTTTCTAACATAATTCATCAATGTGTGATTCGTAGTTCATTTGAATATCTATAACTACTCCTAAACAAGACATCGACTTCATCAATTAATCTAACTTAACATCTCTGACCTTCACAAAGTCGTCGTTTACGGACTATATCCAAAGTCCCTAATTTTTGCATTTAAATAATCAAAACTCGTTCTCTGTATAACTCGTTTAATTTGAAGTTGACTCCTAAAATTTTTCCTATCCGCTGTACTGTAGCGCTGAGAACATCGACTTGTTGTCAGCTGAAAGTTCTTTTTACCTTTAACAAGGAAAGTTTTACTTTAGCACACAGTTGACAATGAAGTGTCCGCATTAGGGAGGTTGAATTGCTATGAGAATCTTTTGATTCAGAGCAAGAAACAAGTGTCCGTTGTCTGCATTGACGGATGCTCGTACTAAGAGGGCTGAACTTAGAGAAAGTGTAAGAGCTTTCGCCGAGGACAGAAAAAACTGTCCGTAATAACGAGGTGTTCGTATTAAGCGGATGTCCGTAAAGCGGGGCTAAACTGTTTCTGGAATATAGCAAGGATCCCGGAATCTCGCACTAACGATTGAAGTCCGGAATCCAAGTTCTACTGACAAAGAATCGAGAATCCAATAGCTGGAATGCGGAATCCACGGCGTAGAATCCAGAACTCAAGACTGTCTTCGATTCCTTTACAGAGAGCGATCTATGTTTTTCAATCAAAATTTCTTACAATACCATAAAAATGAAAACTAAAACCTTTATATAACAGTAAATAACCCGCAACTACGAACCTGGTTTTTATGAACCTGTTGATATAAATTTTGCCAGATAGGCCCCCTCTATACAAGAACCTGTTTAGCCTAAATTAGAAACAGGTTCATATTTTCTCAAATCTATAAAAAACGTTCTGTACAATTGGGAAAATAAGATAAATCAACTTTCAGGATCTTCTTTGGAGACAGAGATGCCTTATTACTCCCACTGCACGTGAACATTTCAAGGACAAAGCTCTCCACGCTCTCTTCAGCTTGAGACGACACACGAATCTTAGCAAACTAAAAACAGCCCTCGCCTGTAAAACACTTGATACTATGATCTCTCCTATTCTAAAATATAACAGTGAAATTTGGAGTGGGTATGCCAAACCAGATTTTAAGACCTGGGACGGCTCACAAGTCGAGAAGACACACCTTCATTTGCAAACGGTACTTTCAATTAATAGAGGTAAACAACAAAGCTTCTAATATAGCTTGTAGAGCAGAGCTTGGTTGTTTTCCTTTAAATATCACTATCAATCCAAAAATTTTTATATATTCAGTCTAAAGATGAGGAATCTTTCGTCAAACAATCTTTTTTAATGTCATTTGACTTAAACTGTAATCGCAAAAATAGCTTCCACTCTCATTTGATGAATATGCCAGAATATTTTAACCTACCTGACTTTAATCCTGATTTATTATGGAAACCTCTTTGGTAAAAAGCTTTGTAAGTTCAATGGAACAGGAATATATATATTCATATATCTCATATATATTTCATACTGGCAAAACACCCCCCAACATTCTCAGAAACTTAAATTTTATAGATCTTTTAAAACCGATCATATACCATCTCTAGTTACTTAGACTTAACAAGAGGAACAGCTGGGAGAAGGGCTTTTGTAAAACTATTAATACGAATAAGCAATCACAAACTAATGATAGAAATAAGCAGATACAATCAAACTACGAAGGATAATAGACATCGGCCGTTTTGTGGATCCAATCTAATAGAAGACGAAGTTCAATTTCTTTTTCGCTGTCCTACATACTCTATGATTAGGAATAATTTTTACAATAAAATCAAGACTCTGATTCCAAATATTACCCAGTTACCTGTAAACGTTTAATTTGATCAATGAACTGATAACTCCTCTAATTACTTTATCAACATACAATTCATAAAATATATATATTTCAGCTTGCTTTGATGTTCGTGACAAATTATTACCAAAGTAACGTAATTGCCCTATGATGTAATTTTGATTCTTAAAATAGCTTTTGCAATACTGTATGCACTTGTATGGTCATGCAAATAAAGCTTGTTGTTGTTGTTGTTGCATATTGCAATGTTATTAACACAGGTTTTATCTAAGGAATGAGCTGAACACCACTAAATACTCTTAGCTAATCACCATTTATGTGATAGCCTGTTTTAGGCTAACTTGGGAAAATACAGGTACTACTTTATAGTCGCCGGTTTACTGTATTTGATCAGAAAGTCATAATTTAAAGTTCTGTTTTATGTCAGTGCCTAAGAGATACTGAAAGAGGCTAATTAGGCAAGTGAGTGTGACTCGCGCAGTCAATTCTTCCACCTTTGCAGTTATATTCCAGGATGCAGGCAGCACTTGTAAAAACACGCTATTTTAGCTTACTCGTATCATTTGAACAACACAGCGACTATAAATGAGCCAAATTTGTCATTTATCTATAGCGTGACGCCTTGTTTGTGACCAGTTCATTTTGGGCCAGCTTGCCAGTTGATAGCAATTCGGTCAGCGCTCGCTCGATCTAAACTTTACAACATCCCCCCCCCCCCCCCCCCCCCCAACAAAATAAATGTAACTTTTAAGAGCTGCATTTTAGCCTGCGAAAATATCCGTTTCTCCTCGCTCCTCGCCGCTGGGGACGTTTCGCGCGGAGGAAAGTCTTCGACTCAGCGACAGAAATTCCATACTGATGACGTAAAATCTGTCCGGAATCCGGTCAGAAGCGCTGATTGGTCGATGGAGTAGTTACATTGTTTTAGCTCCTGTTTACGAATGACAGACAAAAGGCTACAAAGGTCAAATGTATAAGCGAAGAATCTCTAACAAATCAGTCAATATTTGTGGAATATAGTCTTCTCTAGAAGAAGCATTTGAGTTTTGCTGGAGCTCGTTGGCCGGCAGATGAACACAACACTAAACAAGACAAGACAAGACAAGACAAGACAAGACAAGACAAGACATTTATTAAGGACAACTTTTTGGCACGCAGTTAGCAAGAAAACGCTAGTCGAGGCGTGCCAAATTAATTCTATTACAAGTCAGATATTAAATATAATAAGTAAAAACTGCAAAGAAAAAGAAAAGAAGAAATATGTGTAATGAATTCAAAAGCAAGAAAGACAAATCTGTTTAATGCAACCTGTGAAAGAAGCTAAGGTTTAGGATTTCGCGATTTTATTTCTCGTGTTATCATGGTTGTACCAAGGTAATCATCTTTGTCTTTCAAATATTTCGAAGAGCACACTGATTAATTTTCGTTTGAACACTTTTTTTTGACATATCTCTCATTCTACCTGGTATCTCATTCCATACTTTAGCGCCAAAAATTGGGACGGCTTGTCTTAGTTTTTTAAGATGAAATTTTTTGATGTACATATTATTTTTAGAGGATGATCTTGTGTTATATTCATGAATAGATGATGTCTGCGAGAACAAGTTAACGATTTTTCAGGGTGCAAAATTAGTATGAATATCATGCATTAAGTAAGATACGGACTTAAAATAGAGAAAGCTAATTGGCAGGATATTTGCATCAATAAAAAGAGGAATGGCATGAACTTTCCTGTTGGCAAAAAATATCAAACGGGTAACTTTTTTCTGAAGCAATAAGATTTTTGTTAAATGTGTTTTTGACGCCTGCTCCTAAACTATCAAACCGTAAGATAAATAAGGCGAGATTAACGCACGGTAAATATTTAGCAAGGTATGTTGAGGAACAAAGTGCCTCAATTTAGCGATTAAACCAACCGTTTTACTTAATTTAGTAGCTACATTGTCAATGAGTATTTTCCACGAAAGATTTTTGTCAGTCAGAATGCCTAAGTATTTAACATAATTTTTCATTTCTAAACTAACGTATTGATTGGTATCAGTATTGAAGATCTTAAGTTGGGGAAGGTAGCCAACAGACTTCTGGTTAGGATGAAAAATAACAAAATTGTTTTTTTTGGTATTAAGGGTTAATTTATTTGAGACCAGCCAAAGATACAACTTTTTAAGCTCAGAATTTACTGTTGCCTCAAGTGACCTTAGGTTCTTGTTGGCATAGAGGTAGAAATTAAAAGTATAAGAGCAAGTATGAATATCGTTAATATATAAGAGGAAAAGATACTGACCTAGTACAGACCCCTGTGGAACACCATTAGATATTAGAGGTGCATCAGATAATTGTTTGTTTATTTCTAGTGTTTGTGATCTGTTGCACAAAAAGGATTCAAACCAGTTATTAATTATTCCACGAAAACCATAATAATTTAACTTATTTAGAAGAATTTGATGGTTAATATCATAGGTGACGAATTACTCCTTAATTTTGGCGCGAAATTTCAGCGATAATTTGTAATTTCACATGTGAAATTACGAAATTGCCATAGCAACCTTCCGTACGTCTCAGTGTCAAGATGGCGACGAAGTTTTAAAATGTCATGAATGAAGATGTCAGGGCATATAAAGACGCTTTAGAAAACCTGAACTCACCAAAGAGCACATCAAGAAGGATTCTAACAGGTATTTTGTAGAAAAATTCTAAACTTGAGTCATATTTAAGCTCTAAACGTTCGAGAGAGTGGAGTTCTCGATCGATACGATCCAGGATAAACATGTCAAAAATCCAAGATTGCTAACGTAATTCGTCACCCATGATATTAATAGGTAATCAAATGGTATACTCGTGAAATTAGGGAATAATTTCACTCGCGTTTTGTCCAAATCCTAATGATTTCCCTCGCCTAAAGGCTATGGAAATTATAAGGATTTGGACGAAACGCGCGTGAAATTATTCCCTTATTTCACTCGTCACCGTTTGATTACACATACTAACTGTATCGAAGGCTTTCTTTAAGTCAATAAAAATTCCACAGGTAAATAAACGTTTATCCATATTAGACTGAATTGCTGTAACTATATCTACAATGGCGTGTTCAGTAGAAAACCCTTCTCTAAACCCATACTGAGCTGAAAACAAAGTATTCTTATCATTAATAAAATGCATCATTCTTTTATACATAACCTTTTCAAAGATTCTGTCAAATACAGATAAGAGAGAAATCGGTCTATAGTTATTTGCATCTGTCTCATCCTCAGTTTTAAACACAGGTATGACTTTAGCCTTTTTGAGTTTTGAAGGGTAGCTCCCAGATGTGACCGACAAATTGACGATTTTAGGTAAAATATCGCTGATAATAGTACTTGAATATTTCAAGAGTGTAGTCGGGCAGGAGTATAAACCATGAGATTTATTGTTGGGTAAAGCCAATATTTCTAATTCAACTTCCCTGGCAGTTACAGGCTTAAACATGAAAGAACTCGCTGGAGATTTCGTTCTTTTGAGAAAGTCGCGATGATCACCAGAAACAGACGCAAAAATGATCATTTAGTATATTAGCAATTCTTTGTGGATTGCGATTAATCTTATTCCAAGAGAGGATAAAGGGGACAGAGAAGGCATCCCCCATACACACCCTATTCCATAGGTAATTCGTCTCGAGTTATTTTTAAGACCACAGATCCCGAGGGGGATTAGACAACAGCCAATCACATAGCGCGAATGTGCTCCGCGTGGATGAACCTCGCTCAGAGCCACGCGTCTTTCACGAATTGACGCTAAAAAAATGGCGGAAGAAGCGGAGAGCGATATTGCTAGTCGTTTTGTCGACGAAAACGACTAAAGAGAGATTTCTGCTAAAGCTGTGTCAGCGAAACAGAAACTAAAAAAGAATCGCCCTTCCTCTCTTGTATAGAGCTAACAGTAGATCAGGGAAATCCTAAACACACTGAATATTTTCTCAGGATCATTTATAATTTACAATTTGAAGAGAGCAATTTCTGGTTTGATATTTATTCTTTTAGTAGTCTTTTATTATTCAACAAAATAACACTTGGCGTCCTACTTGCTTTATTGTACAAACGACCGGTTTCAATAGACCGGCGAAATTCCTCATTTTATTAAAGCACTGAGGTTACGACAACTTCGAGTTAAACTGATTTCACGAGTTGTCAAAGAGTCCAGCAATTCCCTTTTCCCAGGTGAGCGACGACTTATTTCGCTTCAATATTCAGAAATGCTCTCGATCTCTTTACGCTTTCATTGCCTTTCGCCCGACATGTTTTGCACGGCGTTTAGTCATGCGAAACCTCCACTAAACATCCACGCTGCACGCGAGGTAGCTTTTTGATCCCGATTTTCAAAATAACTCGACTCGAATTACCTATGGAATAGGGTGTGTATGGGGGATGCCTTCTCTGTCCCCTTTATCCTCTCTTGTCTTATTCCCATTATTGAAGTCTTTTATCGCACTTACATGTCGGGATTTTTTAGTTTTACGATTCAATAGATTATTTAACGCTTCCCAGGTCCTTTTCATATTCTGTAAATTTTTTTCAAAATAGTCATGGAAGTAACCTCTTTTACTAATTCGAATACGATGATTAATTTTATTTCGATAAAACTTATATTTAGTTTGATCACCAGAAGCAAAAAGTTTATTTTTAGTCTTAATTGAAGCTCTTATCCCTTGTATTATCCATGGTTTTGAAAAACGCTTCAATTGGCATCGGGAAATCTGTTTAATTAGCACATGCTTGTTAATTACTTTATTATATTTACTATAAAAAGAGGAGAATATGTAATCAAATGTTATTACTACCATTTGCTATAATCGACTGCCAATCAATTTGATTAAGATCCTGCGTAAAAGAATCCCTATCGAAATTTGTGAAGTCGCTCATTTTTCTCTTAGCGGGTTTAATTCTGTCTCTTGCTGATCTGAAAATACAAAACTGCGAGAAATGGTCACTTACATCAGAAATTATGTTGCCACTCACTGATACACAATCAGGATTATTTACAAATATATTATCAATTAGAGAAGCCGAGTTGCCGCGAAACTCGCGAAGGTTTGTCAATGGTAGGAATGAAATAACAGCTCTGAAGAGATAATAGAAAGTTGTGACTAAATTCCGATACCTCACTTTTCAAAAGACAAAGATTGAAGTTACCCATGACGCAAACATTTTTCCCAGTAGAGATGAATTATTCTAGAGTTTGTTCAAAATTATACTCTAAGAAACGTTCGGGAGAATTATGTTGTCTGTAGATAATGCCACAAATTATATTCTTTTTGGATGCAAAACTTAATTCGACCCTAAGGGCTTGGAAGGCTTCATTAGAGGTTTTTTCTAAGATGGTGTAATGAAGTGTCTCATCAATAAACATCCCAAAGCCACCGAAAGCGAGAGGCGTTGGGACAAATTCAGATTCATAACCAGGCAAGGAGAATTCGGCGCTTTCCGAGTTAGAATCATTAGTTTTAGTTTCTGTTATTCCTATGATTTTGAAGTTAAAACCCAGTTCGTCTAAAATAGAACTTTGAAGGTTTTCAAAGTTCTTATTGAGACTAATCAGATTATTATGAAATATCGAAAAGGAGTTGTCATCATTCTCAATCACATATTTGTTTTGCTCCTTGAAGCCTTGTGGCGAAAAATAGCGGCTATGAATGCACTGATTATATAAATTATCAATTGTATTTACGTCACTGTTACATAAGGTATTTAACATAAATAAATGTAATTCATATAAGCTAGTTAACTTATCGAGATATCTTTTCGAACGTATATTGCTTTGGAGTAAGTTATGAAAACGACCATGAAAGTCCAATTAAAGTAACGCAGTTTTTTCAAAAGGTCTCTCAGGACCTTTTCATGTTGCTTATTTCTTTTTGTTTCTGTCATAAGAAAATCAAGGCAAAAATATAATTAACCATAGGAACAAACAACTATTGTAAGAGCTAAGATACTTAGCTGTTTAGATTGTTCTAGTCTAGACCTCACCGGTTTGTAATGACTGAAGATCTTGAAAAGTGTTCAGTTTATGAATGTGCGAGGTATCTGTCATCCTAAGGAATATTGAACCTTGCTTTGCCCAGCAGAATTTAAAGCCCTTGGCTTGTTGAACCTTTTTTGCCTCGGTTAACAGTACTTGGTTAAGCGGAGATAAGTGATCGTAAATACCAAGCCGTAACAATGACACTTCAACGCCGTAACCCAACTGACTCGGGGTGACTTTGGAAACCTCTTTCCGTGCTGCCATCACCCTTTCTTTGACTTGTCTCCTAACAAACTTGCAAATTATGGGGTTCGGTCGACTTGAAGCTTTACGAGCAGGAACGCGGTGGGCTATATCGATATCTTGCATGGAAACATCCTTCACACACATTGAGTGAAACAACTGTACACATAATTTAGCCGTCGACTCTGAGTTCTCTCGATCCGCGAAAGTAGGCAAGCCAAAGATTTTGATGTTATACTGATAGCTGTAAGCCTGCATTTCATCAATAGCAAGGCGTAATTCATTGCATCTGTGGTCTAAACCATTCAATTTGGCCTTAATTGACTGTAGCTGTTCCATGATTCCATCGTACTGACTACTTATAAAGTCAACAGATTTATTTTTCCCAGGTGAAAGTGGACACGATGAGGTGCCATCTTGCGATTTGCAAGTTACAAGCTTCGAAAGTTTCTCAACCTCCTCTTTGGTCGCTTGTAAATCGGTTCTCAACTTTTCGTTTTCTTTTCTAAGTTTATCCATCCGTTCTTCCGCTTTGCTTTAGGTTTTAGTAATAGAAATTTAACAGAGATTTACACCGAGCTAGAGCTCAAAAATAGCGCGTCCTACTCGCTCGAAGGCCATGCGCCATGCACTTTACCAAAATCGACCAGAAGACACGTAAAACTTGACAAATTTATAATTGGAACCCCATGACTACCCAATTTATTATGTAAACTTTGATTCGCGTCATCAGTATGGAATTTCTGCCGCTGAGTCACAGACATTCCTCCGCGCGAAACGTTTCCAGCGGCGAAGAGCGACGAGAAACGGATGTTTTCGCAGGCTAGTTGCATTTTGACCTGGATCAAAAATAAATCGAATCGATTTTTTTGACCGTGGCCACGAAAAATTTTGATCTCTTTGAGTTTCGCTGACATTCACTCTAAGCTGTTTTGTCCTCCGAATAAGTGTTGCATGACCGTTAAGAAGTTTAGCCAGAAAGTAACCCAATCGATTAAAAACTGCATCGCTGTTTCCCTTTTTACACGGGGGAATATAACAACATAAGTCATTTAATACAAGGTTCATGATTATTGCATCTGAATGCCCTCTGTGGTAGTCTTCAGGTGCACCTAACGGCAATTTTCGGAAAATATCTGTTCGAAAGACGATTTGAGATCTAGAATTTTCGGAACATTTGTCGTAAAATGTCTTGCTTGCCTGCCTCTCCTAGGATTTTCGAACATCTACATTTTTTTTTACCCTAAAAAAGGGCATCGGGAATTTTCGGGAGCCTTTTCCTGGCTGAAGTTTTCAAAAAGGTAAGTTTTGATCCCTAGAATTTTCGGATCACTAGACTTTCAGCTAGGAAATCCGAACAGATGAAAAGTTTTAAGGGGATAAAAATATGCCTATATCTACCGTTTAAATACTAAAATACGTTTAACAATGCTGTGTTAAGAGGTTTTGAACTATATCCTCGTTGGGTGCCCCTGAGTCTTTAAGTATACCGTCAGCAACTTACCTCGCCAGCAAATGCTTCTCAGGCGAATAGCTCCAGAGAGGATATGGAAACACTTCCCACGAGTGGGTATAAAAACGATGACGTTTTCTGATTACTTAATACCCCTTTCGATGATACTTATGAACAGCTCGTTAGCCCTGTAAGGCTGTATTTACGGACATTGTTGGTTTCTTTTCTTTCCAGAAGAATTGTTAGTGAAGACCTCTCTATCGAACAGTGGCCGATATTTGATCAATCATCCGTTAAATAATCCTTCCCGCTTCCTGAAATTATTCAGAATATTTGGTTGGGACCCGTGGAATTAGACCTATCGCACGTCGTGGCTATTTTTGGAGCTACTCTACCCCTAGCGTTACTCACAGCGTTGTCATTTAACAGGAAATCAGAGAAATTGTAGTACAGTGTATATTGATCTACTAAATAAATCAATAAAAAATTCACTTATATTGCATTGTATCAGATTGTATAGCCTGTATAAAGCGGGGGATGATTATAAATTAAAGAGTTCTGCCTTGAAGAGAAAAAAGAACATACTTACGCCTTAATATTCATTGTAACTGTTGCTTTTTTTTAAGCAGAAGAACTCCAAATAACAAAAAAATAGAAAATCGCATCGGCTGAAAATAGCTAGCCTGCGTTGCAGCCGCCCACGCACTCGTCCAAACCATTTGTATAGTCCGTCTGGGGAATTAGTGCACAAAAGCTCGTTCTAATATCCTGCAGAGTCGCAATGACATATGTGAGCGTTTCTGATAGGCGGGTTTCTTACGAGCCTCACGATTGGCCTAATTTTTACGTGTGCGTGACGGTTGGGCGCAGTGACATGTCAAAATTCACAGAAGGGAGTTGGCAAGGATCGTTTACAGTAAATAATGAAATATTAGTTCGAACTTTAAAACCGTCTTCTGAGCAAAAAAATGCTTTGAGATAATTCCTTCAAGGCCAGAATTTGCTCGTAAATTTGCCGGCTGGTTTTCCAGCGTCTTCCAATCGATGCAGATGCACTACCGCGTATTCTGCAATCTAGCCGAAAGTTCTAGAGTCAAAACAAATCAGGAAATCATGATATTCACGATTAAAAAAAAAAAAAAAAAAAAATACACACATGTAGCTATTCAGGTCCAGGCATTTCGTTGAAAACCAAAGAAACTAAGGTTGTTTAGCCGCAATACTGAAAGCTTAAAGCTTGAACAGAGGTAAAAGAAAATCTTTTATGCATCTGTGATCAAATCCTCTCAGAAAACATTTGTCAAAAAATAAACCACAGGGACTAATTACTCAATATGCATGGAACAGACCAGCTTCACGACATCTAAATGTAGCTAAATGTGAGACTCAAAGCGGCAAAAAAAAATTTGCTTGGTGAAATTGTAGAATACTCCATGCACTGTATAATTTACGCAAAAAGAGAGTTAAAAAACATCTGTTGTTCAAGCTACTCTACTGAAGTCACGTTTCACACTATCACGAGCTATGACTCACGTTTGGCCTGTCAACACTTAATTCAAATCGGACTAACCACAAATTACGTAAGAAACTAGCCAATCAATAACGCCGACATATGTGCTTGCGACTCTACGGGATTCGAACACGATATTGTGCACTAATTCGCAAACGCTCTATACAGAAGGTTTAGAGCGTCTGCGACGCAGGCTAGAAATAGCAGGAATAATCTTAAAAAAAGCCAGATATTTTGGTCGCAACGAGACTCGAACCTGATTGACGAAATTGCACGCCATACCACCTCTGCGCAATTAATCCATGGATAGGCTGTAGTTACTTTAGCGCTATTTTTAAGAAGCGTACCTCGTGAGTGAGTACCTTTACCAATAAAAACTGTTCGCGATGTTTTATCCATATTAAGTAGATTTTTCTCAGTCTTGTAAATCATGGGACACTATTTACGTTCACTTGACGAGCATGTTGTTCCCCCCAACTCTCCTGATGCAATCACAGGGAGCCCGCACAATCTGTTTGTGTAGCCGATTGTTATTTTATAGTAAATGTTCTGGATTTACCGTTTGCCTCACCTATAGCGATATGTCGCTAACTATGTATATAAATCAATGATAAATAAACGTTGAATTACCCTACCTGTGGTATATAGTCGTCGTTTTACCTCAAAAGCGGTTTTTTGAGCGATTTTGAAGGAGTTTGAATTCGCCGTTGACTGTTCCTTATAATAGAAGGACAAGGGTGGAATCCATGTTTTGAAAGGGCTCCAGTGCCGGAGCAATTTTCCCCCCAAAAATCGCATTGCTCTGCTCTCAAACCCCGTAGCGAAAAGGTCGAAAGATTCGCGTTTCTCCTCGTACCTTCCAATAGAAAATCCATCCAAACAGCCCGGAGCTAGCCGTCGAAGAAAATTAAAATCCCACAGTATTCGAGCGGCAGGAATGCGTAGCAAGATTCATACGTGCCAGCCAGAAACCGTCCCGCTGATTGCCTCTTTTTGATTGGATGTCGTTAAACAACAAACGCTTACCAAGTCTTCTTCATCAGTTATTACTTAACCATTTGGTTAACGACATCCAATAAAAAAGAGGCAATCAGCTTGATGGTTTCTGGCTGGCACGTATGAATCTTGCTACGCATTCCTGCCGCTCGAATACTATGGGATTTTAATTTTCTTCGACGGCTAGCTCCGGGCTGTTTGGATGGATTTTCGATTGGAAGGTACGAGGAGAAACGTGAATCTTTTGACCTTTTCGCTACGGGGTTTGAGAGCGGAATGATGTGATTTTTGGGGGGGAAATTGCTCCGGCACTGGAGCCCTTTCAAAACATGGATTCCACCCTTGTCCTTCTATTATAAGGAACAGTCAACGGCGAATTCAAACTCCTTCAAAATCGCTCAAAAAACCGCTTTTGAGGTAAAACGACGACTATATACCACAGGTAGGGTAATTCAACGTTTATTTATCATTGATTTATATACATAGTTAGCGATATATCGCTATAGGTGAAGCAAACGGTAAATCCAGTACATTTACTATAAAATAACAATCGGCTACATAAACAGATTGTGTGGGCTCCCTGTGATGCAGTAAATGCCGTATAATGCATGTGTATCGCCGAGCCGCTAATTCAACCATATTTATGCTATAGAGAATGTTTCATGGAAAGTGCTGGCGTACGGTATTTACCTACTCGTTGTTTTTGTATCAGAAATCTCACTCGTTCGAGGCGCTCACTCGTTCGATTTCTGATACAAAAACAACGAGTGGGTAAATACCGTACGAAGCACTTTACATGTGGTATTGTGTTTATTGTATACAAACTGACACATTCATCATTTTGGTGGCCTTTTTTATTTAAATCTTTCCAAAATGCTTAAATTTGCCGTTACACACCACGAAATAACAGTGAAATAACAATGAAAACGAAGTATCAGCTTTTTAGTAGAAACGTTTCTTAAAAACATAAATGACGGTAAGGATATGAGGTAATCCAAGAACTACAAGTAATCTTAACTGTTTGTTCTGAATGTACTATTGAAAATGAGTGAATTTAAGTAAAATGACCGGTTTCAAAATAAGCTAAGCTTAAGCTTATAAATGGAAGACAAAGTAGCTCCGACAAAAAGCACAACATAAGCTTACGCCTTGTTCTGTTTTTCCCCTTCCGCTGTTGTTTCGACGGCTCTCCACAGTTTTCTTTATCGACAGTGAAACAAACGAAACTATTCCACTCCATTTCTAAAATGTTTTTCACTTTTTTAACGAGAAAAAACTCTTTGAGAAAAACTTTTCTCCTCGAATGTGTGCGAAGCAGCGCTCAGAAAGCTGCAAGAAAAGGCGGGAATTTTGGCGCGAAACTCACACACCTCTGTGGCTTCTGATTGGACGTATCATTTTTCTCACACGTGAAAAAACATCGTTCGCGATTCTGATTGGACGTATCACTTTTTCACGTGTGAAAACCATAGATCACTCCTCTGATTGGCTAGAACTCATTTGCGTATCAAAATTTACAACACAACTTTTTGGTGAGTATTTCTCAGTATGTATATAATAAACCGGGATATGTGTACGGGCAGTATGCAGCTAAATCCTGTCGTACCTCAACAAACTTCTTATCCTTCAAAAACGCGCTCATCGATTAATTTACTTTGCTCCTAATTATGCTCATGCTATCCCTTTTTTCATGAAAGCAACGAATTATGATCTATTTTGTGTTAGGGGAAAAATGTGGATTTCATTGGGTTGTGGGTTTATTTCATGGCACGTGGACTACAAAACTATAAAATAGGATTTCAGTCGTTTTGAATAAGTTTTTTTCCTTAGGAAATTTCTGTACGCATATCATATGTACCCTTGAAATTGCATCTTCTAGAAATAATCATTCAGCTTCGTCACTGAACGACTGGACCTTTCTCCTGTTCAAATACCAAACCTTTGTAGTTTTTATTTTGACATTTTAAGGAATCCTGAGCAAACGAAACTCGAAACTCTTATATTAGTATACTACTAATTTTTGTCATGTGATCTGACGTTAGGCAATGTTCCATCATCCATATCTCTGTCTCACTTTCGCAAGCTTCAGAATTTAGTTTTTGTTGTTGTTGTTGTTGTCGTTTTCTTCTTCAATATGTATATTTTTTACGTTCATTCATGTTTATATTCACTAATCCATTGATCCATTTTAATCGCTCTTTCCCTTCGTCCGTTTCCTTCTCTTTTCTTTGATCTTCCGGTCTAACAACCACTTCGTCTATTGATTGTGGTATTCTAGGTATTGTTTTTGTTGACTTTCAGTTTAATTACCTCTTGTTGACTCCTTCCAACCTCGTTCTTGATCACTTTAAAGCATTTTTCCTCCCTCCCCTAGCCATAAACCTTTTCATTGTGATGATTCATGCTTCCCCCTTAACATCTTTTCCTTTGACCCCTTGTTATTTATCTTCCTCACTCCATTTTTTATATTAGGGGCGTGTTCGATTGATCTCGATTGATCTTCTTCCGGAATAAGAATAAGTGAAATACGCTCCGTAAATCACTTTTTTTTGGCATCCATTGCATTGAAATATCTAGAAATCTGCTTGAAATAAAATATTTCGATGAATGTAGGGTTTCAAAACAAAACAAAACTTTTGCGAATTATTTTTTCACAAAAAGGGCAATCGACCACGCTCCAACCATGTTAAGCAATAATGTTTCATTTTGCAGGAGGATATTTTTCGGACTCCTTAGCTTTAGTAAGCAAAAACCGCTGTTTAAGGTGTCCAAATGGAACATACGTTTCTCTCGACAATAGTCCGGGGACACATGCATTAAACTGCACCGCGTGCCCTCAAGGTAACGACACATCACGGGTATTGTTAAAGGGTGTTGCTAATTGTACAGCAATTTGATTAAAAATGTTCTAAGAAGCGAGAATAGGTTTTATTGAACCAAAAATTGATTGAAAAATCTCCTTTTAACATTTAGAAATTTTTCGAGCGCTGCTATTTTAAATTTTGTGAAGTCAATTGATCGCTGCGGTTGGGTCTTGACAACAGCAGTCACCAAATTAGGTCAATATTAATCTCCTACCCAGACCTCTCTTGGCCAAAGACAGAGTGAGATCTCGGTACGAGATTCTGTCAGATTAATACTAAAGGCGGCAAGCAGGAAATCTAGAAAAATTCGTGTCTTGTCTAAGTAGAAAAAATTAAAATTCGTTATAACAATTTGCTCTGACAGTCGTGGTTTCCCGAGAGAGCTGTAGGAAAATTGATTTTTGGCAATTTTATCTATTTATGAAAGTTTTCTTCAATTAACTGTTATGCTATCCTTGACTCTTTTACAAAGGAACAGACACCGATTCGTTCGCTGGATTTCGTGCATGCAAATGCTTGAAAGGTTTTCATCGCTCTCACTTGATTAAAGGCTGTCGGCCGTGCAATAAAGAAGGGTTGAAATGCGAAAATGACTGCATTACACTTAAGCCGGGCTATTGGTGGAAATGGTACAATGACTCCGTCAAAGGCCTCTATAAGACCTACACCTCAAATCTGCTGTCATCAAATCCTTCCTTCGACAGTAACAGAGTCGAATACCCTTTTCCGTTGCCTATGCCACATGAAAGTCCAAGAAAGGAATCATGCTTAGGAGGTCGGAACTCCACATGTGAACTGGGCTATGAAGAGCCCCTCCAAGTTTGTAGCCATGGGTATTACAAACACCTTCAGACTTGCAAGAAGTGTCCAACAAAGGCTTGGATGGCGGGTCAATTGACCATCACCTTCGTTTTGCTAGCATTAAGAAAAACAAAGAGAACAGAGAGCGCGCTTTGGTTAACATAATTTTGGCCAGGCTAAAAATCGTCATTGGTTTCTATCAGGTTACGTTTGGCGTACTGGATGCTTTCACTTTCATTAAGTGGCCTGATTCCCTGGCTGCCATAGCAAAATATTCCGCTAAATGTTCTTCAGATTGCTCCAATTCATTGTCTATTTCCTCAGTTAAAAGTGGATGCATTTGCATTTGGGAGTTTGTTTGCTCTCCTCGCAATGAATGTAGCTGTTGTTGCAGTGGCTGGGACATGTTATGGAATAAAAAGGCTTTTGATGATCTCTAAAAGCCGTCACCTGGAAAATGATGCGGAAGCCAAGCAGATTTCAAACACCAAGGCGCTTATCTACGAAATCTTTTTTTCTTCTTGTTTGTTACTTATATTAGCACCTGCTCAAAAACAGCAAACGTCCTTCCCCCTGCCTGCCGCGAGATTTGTTATGAAGATAACGGTAAAGATTGCTTCAAATATCTAAAAGCAGACTTTACTATTGAATGCCATAGTCGAAGATACAAGCGCTTGGTTTCTGTAGCACATTTTTCAATTGCATACATCGTCTCTTTGCCTCTTGCCTCTTAGCTCTTTCTCTGGAAGCAAAACGGAAAAGTCAAAGCATCGGAAAACGACTCCAGACAAAAACAAACTTTTGGATAAGAACTGGCGGCAGGTATGAAATTTCTTTCTGAAAATTACACAGCCAGGTCATGGTATTGGGAGTTTGTGGAGACAGTTCGCAAAGTCATATTGACATCTGGCTTGATTCTCGTGGGAGGGGAGAGTAGGGCATACGTTGGATTGGCTTGCGTTATTTCAGGGCTGTATGGAATGTTTTTTACCTACGTGAGACCAGTAGAAGATCCATTTGAAAACAAACTGATGCTTACTTCTCTTGCTGTTACGTTCGTCAATCTGGGCATTGGAGCTGTTAGCAAATTCCCAAAGAAAATGTTCCAGCGTCGATAGATCGGTATGTGGACTCTGTTATGTTCAACATATTGGTGATTGCTGCCAACACTCTTGTGATCGGATTACTTGTTGGTGCGTGGGCTAAAGATTAAGACCACGAGAAGCCTCTCTTTTTTCTTAGTCCGCGGAGCGAAACGCGCGAGACACAAAAATGACCACGCGCGCGACTGAAGGAGCAAGACGGGAGAGCCGCCACCCTCGTT
>OZ037776.1:56594115-56676615 GCA_964035525.1 Porites cylindrica
GTCTCAAGTGCTTGTTGTTTGAGGAGACACTGGCCAGAGTGCTTCGGGCGTGTAAAAAGAACTTTTTGTTTTACTGGCGCAATAGATGTTCTACAGGGCGCAATTGTTCGAAGGCCGATCAGCACTTAAACCAGGTTTCTTTTTCTTTTGTTAAGAAACATTTCTTTGGATAATTTTCTTAGTTACTTTTTAAGAGCGTCCAATCATCAACTTGTTGGCAAAATGAAGCTTTCACAGCTGAGTTCAAATTTCGCGATAACCCTCCTCGGCTGGGTTATCTTAACCCAGCTTTGAACAACCCAGCCAGGGTACTTTTAAAAAGCAAACAGTTGACAAAGTTAATATATTTAATATTGGGAATTCCACATGTGGATAATTACTGAAATTTACCATAAAATGCTGGAAACCGTTACCACAGGTAGCCCAAGCATACAACAACATTATCCTACTTAGTAATCGACAACAGTTATAAGACGTTGTACGAAAATTATCCTATTTCTCCGTAATTGAGCGAAACGTGCATTAAATATTTACTTTTAGTATTTTATTACATTTATTTGTGTGTTGACTGCGTTTCAGGCCTCTTAGGATTCCAAGAACCAGAAAACAACACTACCCATCAAGCTAATTAATTATTCACACAGCAAGAAAATTATAAGACGTTGTATGGAGAAATATTCTTTGCTCTCTTCTCATGTCGCATCTAGGGTAATGACGTCATTAGTCAAGTAGCAATTGCAAAATTAGGTTTTTTGCTTCTGCGACAAGATTTCATTATCGAGTTGAAAACAAATAGCATATTTGAGTTATGGTGGTGTGGGGCATTTAAAAATAACCAATTGACTTCCGGTATTTAAAATTTAAAGGGGCAATGAACATTGTGTGAAAAAGTCGGGAGACTAAGCGGAGGGCTTTAGGGTGTCGAAGTTTCATCAAACGGCCGTAAAAATTTGCAGGAAAGTAATATTCTGCCTGATAATTTGTTTTACTACCAAAAGAGGGATATGACGTCATCAGTCGCGTGATCATTACGTATGGAATATTTTAGTTTGTGTTTAAAGTATATTTGTCGTCATAAATTGGCACGTTTTTTTTGAGAGAGAATTCTTTACACTGTATTTTCTCTGCATTTTCAAAGCAGAAGCAAACGAAAAATAAGCCAGAAGTTTAGAAATTGCATAAATTGACCGATATTGCAAGTTTAAATCGGAAAGGATACTTTTTTGGAGAATTTTGAGAATCCTTATTCAACTAAACTTTTTGTTTGCCGAAATAAAAGGTCACATAGAGGAGAACTTTAGAAGGCCAAAAGGAACTATTTCGCAGCCATATCTTTTTTCTTCTTTCCAGGGAGAGGGTTCATGCAGCAGCTCTTCTAACCCTAAAAGCTAATTGGTTTGTTACCCTAACCGTAAAACAATGGATGTAATAATAAACACTAAAGTGTGACTGTTTTCTCCGACCAATGAAAAGACACCTTACGAGTAGCTGCTACAGTCTGGAGAGAGAGAATGGTATGGTTTAAGTCAGTAGCCGATCAACAGTTCATAAATTCCTCAAACGGCTTTGCAAGGAGCCCTGGACCAAGCCTGAAAGAGTACCAATGGTTTTTTTTTGAGCTTTAAGTCGAGCTACGATGAGTTAAAAATTTAATATTAAAGTTATACTCGAAAACTGTCAATCATCATAGAGAGGGAATACATATCTCTTGAGCATAATCAGTTTAGCCTTTGCGGAGGAAGTCTAGTACAGAGAAGCACTGTTTTAGAATTCTGAGAATAAGGGTTGGAATTTTCCAAGAGGCAAGTTTTTTTTCTTTTTCTTTTTGTTTTTTTACTCGTTTTACTTGAACTGTGGTGTGTACAGCCAGTAACATTATGTGGTACTGCTGTAGTAAATTGAAAGCAAAGTATACAGGAACATAAATCATGGGCTTTATGAAACATGGGTTTCGACTGAGTCGGGTTAAAATTTTATTTAATGAAGTTGATTTACTTACATTGTAGCAGTCTTTAGTCTTTTCTGGTAAATTCTGGCCGTATATTGTAGAAAGCCTGGAAACACGCTTTGTTTTGATTCAGAGGTCGACCTGCATTCATTAAAACTTCGTAACCGAGCGTTCTCTTCCGGAATCCTGGGGAGCGGGCGCTAAGCGCGTAGAGTACATTCTCCTAAAAACCCCTGGTTGGGAACAAATCTCCATCAATCGTGACTGGTCAGCGGTCGTCAAGCGAGATGGCCGCGAATTTTGATGTTCCATGTTGAAGAGAAAATAAGTTCAAGTTTCTTTTTCAAATCTTCCCTTTCATTTAACTTTCACGTCAATATCCTTTATATAAACAATGTCCGCAACTAAGAGAGGAAAAAAGAAGCAGCAGACAGAGGTTCCAGAATTAAGAAGACTTTGAAAATTTTGTACAAGAGTCGCGGCACAACTGAGCAAAGGACAGAAGCAAATCATTCAAGACATTTCAAACTTAAAAGCTAAAGGTGTCTGAGCAACATAATTATGACACCAGAAATGCCATCCTTGCAGCACCTAAATCCTGAGCACCTTTAGAATAAATATAAGAAAATTCTTTTCAACACTTATAGGATGTTATCATTGAAATGATATTTCTTTATCCATACTTGAAAGACAACTAAAAACTTGTTTAAACGAGAATTATATTACCATTATCTTGCTCAGTATTAATCATCGCCACACCGACCTTGAATGTTATATATTTTTCTGTGTGTACTTTCCTTTTTCCTCTCTCTTATACTTTCATAGTTTATATATTTCTTTTTTTCTCTTTTACCCTAAGTAAAACTGTAATTTAATCAAAGGGCACGTAATTAGTTTAACCATATCTTGCCCTTCTCCATTTATTCTTATAATCCGATATCTAAATCTTAAGAATAATATTTTCAAACACTGTGCGGCTTAAATACGATAATTATGTGACAATTTTTGCAGCAAATGTAAAGTAGAATAATAAAAATTGACTGTATTCTTTTTGGAATAACAGGTAACACTAATTTTTAAAAGAAATTAATTCGCTTCGTATCGAAATTTGTCCAGGGAAATGGAGCTAAAAGTCAAACGGAAATAGTAGCAAAAATTCGCCGACAAAGCCAACGATGAAGCGATGGGAGAAACTGTTCGCCGATTGGGCACAATAATACAAAAGCATTTTTTTGTGCCCAATCAGGAGCCAGAATCCGCTTGATTTTTTGGAAATAGCTCGGTGACAGTCGGTACCCAGGGGCTCTTTCGCCCGTACTTGAAAATTTTCGCCACGCCTTTTCTCCCGACCCGACTGACTGCCCCTGGGTCTCCGAGGATGCTTTCCTGCCGAACATCAGGCGGTAAGGGGTAGATTCAGTCGATTCATGCACACTGGTGTTGTAAGCAAGAACTGCTTTCGGCACAAAGTCCGCCCAGTCCCGGCGATGATCAGAAATCAGCTTACACAGGATCTTCACCAGAGATTTGTTCAGTCTCTCCACCTGCCCATCTCATGCAGATAGTAAGGTGTTGCCATTGTTTTCGCATATAGAGGAAAGTCTTAAAGAGCTCCGCTGCCCACGCAAGGGCCAACGGTTCCTTCTGGCTGGTGCTATAATTCCTCTCAGCATTTGATAGTGCACGCGCAGCGATTGTTATTATACGTTCCTTCCCACTTTGAACCGGATACAACACCGCCCCTAGCTCACTGTCACTGGCATCATTGTCCAGGGTGAACGGTACGCCCATCTGGGGGAAAGCAAGGATGGAGGCATTGGCCAGTTTCCCCTTAATTTCCAGGAAGGATTCCTCACATTCATATGTCCATCTAAAGTGGTTTCCTTTGTGGCATGCACGGTACCAAGGGATACAATGTCATTCCGGTTCAGAACCATTTCTGGATACTCAATGACGTTACCAATAATGGCTTCTAATGCTGACTACGAGGAAACTCGTTTACTACTCTTATTTGAGCCGTAGCGGATTTAGTCCTCAGTTATATTCCATGAAACCTTGCGAAATTAAGGACAAAGAGTGACTAAACACAACAAGCGAATAGGTGATAGCTTCGGTTGTGATTGGAGAGAGAGATTCTGTGGAAAAGTCAAGCAAAGTGGGTTTCTGCACTGGGAAAAAAAGTGCAAAAATGGGCCACAAATTTGTCCAAACTATTTCTTAAAATATGTATTGAATGTTACCAATATCTCTTAAACTATAGAAGATAATGAGTTGAGACTTTTACTATTGTATTTTCCTCAAGTCATTGTTTCAAATTCTCCATTTTTTAGATTAGCACTGCGCATGAACTAAAAACCCCATTATGTGACGTCATCAGTTGTGACGTCACAAAAATGAAATTTGAGGATTCAAATCGGACAAGTTCTTCAATTTTGTATGCACTGTATTTCTACAAAGTATCACATTTTCAGGTTACGTACTTTTGAAGGAGAAACTTTTGGGAGTTTTGATTTTTTAATTGGCCACTAGAGGGTCACGTGACTGGTAACCATAGAAACGCTTAATCCAAAATATTGCTGGAATCAAGTATAGTTGCTTGTATCAATTTCAGAAATATGCCTTTAAAAGAAACGTTACAGCCCCAAGAAGTCCCAAAATTTGTGAGCCCTTCACGCCCCCAAGGAATCTTTTGGCCGCTCACCTTGAAAAAAATCTCCAGCGTCGCGCGCGCCGATTAAGGAGTCGCCTCTCTTAAGTTAACGTTTTCAGGTATGATGTATACAGTGACGTTATGAAAGGGCACCCAAGTCCCACGTGGCTAAGGAAATATCAGGAAGAGGACAAAGAAGAAGCCATGAAAAGGACAATCAAGAGGCGGAGATTTTCTTTTCATAAATATTTTACAACAATTTTCTATTTATTTTTTTTCAATTACTTTACTTTACATTTTCATACCTTTTACATACATTTTATTTTATTGTATTATATAGACACGAGTGTTTTACTGGAAAGTATACCACTCGTAAAATTCATAAAAACTACATCCGGGACCCGAGTGGTTTATTTTCCATAATCTCACGCGTGAGTTTATCGATGACGTAATTTCGCTAATTTCCCTCTATTATTTTATCAATATCTTTTTGTCTATATAATAAAAAGAACATTACACGGCGGCTTGAAGATATGAATTTTATTTTCTAGTGGCAAAAACAATATTTTACGAACTCGCTGCGCTCGTTCGTAAAATATTGTTTTGCCACTCGAAAATAAAATTCATATCTTCGCGCCACCGTGTAATATCCTCTATGTGTTTTGAGGTAAAAGAACAATAACATGCCCGCTGGTAGCTAAGCTAATCTAGGCGGGTCATGTTTACAGGAAATAAATACAACTAAATACAGCTAAAAGTAACAAGAGAACTAAAGAAACTAAAATTGACAACAATGACTAGAGACTACGGATGAACTTCTTCAGATCATTCAGTTGTTCCTTTAAATAACCGTTTTCTCTTAACGCTTTCACTCTGTCTCCCATTAGTCAACGATGAAAAAAGAAACGATTTTAACTAGCCTAACAGCAAATACACATATACGAGAACGCGCAGCGCCAGCTGAAGCGTCCTGTCAGTCTCGCGGCACCATGTTTTTCTCTCATGTTTTTCTATACTTTGTTTACCCACGACATTTACCCACACCCACGACCCACGACTTCTATAGCTACCCACTACCAACAACATTTAGCTACACTTTTACAATATGGCGGAAAAATAGGACTGAAGCGAGTTTGAGAGTTTTTTTGTCTCTGATTATAAGTTACTCGTAACCAATTCTCAATGGGTACCACCAAATAAAACTCTCAAGAAACATCGAATTCAAGATCTTACCTTCAATTAATGCTACGCTCATTGGGTTTCACTGTTTTTTTTTTTTTGCGCTTAAAACCAACCAAAAATTCGCCAGTTTTGTATGCATTTTCGCGTGCGTAGACTTTCATGGAAAGATTATAACCAAAGGATGCAGAAATTGCGAACGGTACTACCTGAAATCGTAACATCTCTCGTCTGCCTTTATTGTGTTTCGGCTTTTAAAATGTAATTTGAAATTCTTAACGAAAAGTAGTTTCTAGGCTATGGTCGCACGTGGGTGAACATGTTACATGCGAGCGAATTAGGAAAAGGGGAAGAAGGCGAGTGGAGAAGGAAAGTGCCTTTTTGTCTCGTTTCTCTCCAATTTTCTTCCATGGTCTTCCGCTCTCTTCAGTCCCGCCAAGTAGCTCCAAGTCAACGGTCGACTCTTTCTTGCAGACCTATTACCACAGGGATGAACTTGTTTTTCTCTGTCCAATAATTCATTTGTTCCAAGCTTTTTTTTAACCATATCATTTTACTAAATTTTTCGAACATTCATAAGTACACTACAAGGCAAAGTATTAAAGGAACAGTATCCCGTTACTGTGCATGCACCAAACTTTGATTTTTGAACAGGATGTCGCGAAATCAAAAGACGCGAGGAGAGTAAGAGAACCTTGAAAAATACGTTTGCATCGCGCTTGGCCGGGTTCAATACGACACTATAACTTCTCAGGATTACAGATCAATGATATATTGTTCCTGTTAAGTTTCGATTTGGTCAAAATCTGGAGTTTTTGGCGTTACTTTTATTGCCGTTGGCCGAAGGACCAAAAGATTGGAAGCACTTTGATGCCGACTGAAGGCTTATTTCTTCTGCTAGCTTCCATACAAGCTTAGATAATTGTGAAAGGAATACGCAGAAATGAAACAGCAACAATTAAGAAAGTCAGAAAGAAACCATTGAGACATTGATGTGACTGAGGAGATTTTGTGGAGGGGAGCTTCGTGAAGCAGAATGTTTTGCCACGACGCGTTAGTAAACTTTTAAATTAATCTCCCTACGGCCGACAAAATCAAACAAACAGGCGCTACATGTTTAGAAAAACTAGTGCCATGAAATAATAATATAATTTTTGACTAACCTTTGTGATTATTCATAGCGTTGAGATTGCATTTTTATTTATGTCTTTCAAACGTTTGAGGCTAGAACGCGAACAAATCAGGCAGATATTACTGGACTTGGAACAATAGACCTCTGACACAAGTTTCAAATTAGAAAATATGTTTTTAAAGCGAGCGGAACGAGATTGTCGGGTCGCCAGGCGGCCCAGCTAGCGATAAAATCGCGATGAGTCTTCGAACCGCGAGCCAAATTTTTATATAAGACAAAGGACTTCTTCGAAAGTCTACAATATTACTTGAGAATGTAAACAACAAATTTCCGTCGGCGGTGTAGTCCGGAAGGAAATCTTGTCGAGTCAATATGACAGTTCTATTGTCTTTTGAAGAAAAAACAGATGACGTTCGCGCGTGCGCATAATCGGGACACTGTCCCTTTAAGGCTGGTTCTCAGAAGCAAAAGACCTAAACCACTCACAAAACGTGAAAACGTGTTTGTCATTAGTTTATCCTTCTGCTTCTGCTTCCGACTCCGACAATCTGGTATTCACTAAATAAACGACGGGATCGTAAGCGGAGTCGGAAGGAAATGGAAACTTTCCGATTCTTCCGGCTCCGATTCCGTCGCGCTTATAACCGCGCTTAATGACTCCGATTTTCTATTTTCACAAGACCATAGGCGCTCTTACGACTCCGCTTACAATTCTGACTCCGGCTCCGGCGCAGGGCACCCATGGAGACCATCTCTTTGAGGTGATTGGGCCAGCCTGTTGAAATAAAGTTTCACTTCACTTTACTTTTGACGGACTAAAAGGGGTTGTCTGCAGTTTAGCTTAGGGGTCACTCGCTATCACGCCGCTTTTATACAAACTGCAAGCCAGTTAAGTAATAATACCAAGATGAAAATATCAGATGAAACACCGAGAAGAGAGTTGAAAATACGACGCGCAGCGGAGTATTTAAGACGAACTTCGAAGTGGTTCATCAGGTGATGAAAGACTCTGTCGAATGCTTGATATTACTTCTCAAACAAACTGATTTTAGAAGGAGAAATTGAGGATGCAAAAATGACCAGTTTTTCTTCTGATTTCCAAACGCTCATTAAACATTTATTTCTTTTGTATTTTCTTTATGAATTATTAATGAGTTTGAGAATGTAGTTTTGAAACAAGGTGAACGTGAATAAGAACCTACCTGCACGAGACGGGACGGATGATTAGAGCTATAATCACCAGGAAACATATAAAAAGCAAAACCAGGGCGACAATTCCGCAAGTCCTCCAATATTTTAACTCTGTTGGTGGAAAACAATTTTGAATAGTTATTAAGAACTGTAAGCCTGTGGGTGTCATCATCCCTGATATTATTCATTCAACATAATGGCTGTTTGTGAAACCAGTTGGCTATTTACAAATTACGCGTGGCCGAAGATCTGCGGAAAATTTGAACTCGGGAAAACCGAGAACAAATCCAGCTGGTGGCCAGAGCAGGACTCGGAGCTGGGACCGTCCGAATACGAGTCCAACGCCATGATCGTCCGTTAAGTAAAAAAATTATGAGAGGAACGACGTCAAACAAAGCCGCCAGCACAGCTGTTTTTGTTGTGAAAAACTTGAGAAAATAGTTGGACATTTTAAGAAGGCTGGCGACGATGGAAAATAAAGTAGGTAAATTACTACGTTAAGATAACAGGAAGCCATCTGATGCATGTTGACTGCTTTTTGGAAAATATCTGCAAGATATAACATACTGTGAAAGGTTTGAACCCAGGAGTCATTCCATAAGTAGATTGAGTATGATCGTCCGGGTGGACGTACAGTTGTCCTGAGTAGGACTGTTGATGTTGGCAGGGACTTACGTTTCGACAACCTGTGCAGTAGTTGTGATAATTATGAAGACTTATGCAGTTCACATGGAAGTGTTACATGTATGTACAAAGAAAATTTTGGTTGTAGATGTACGAGGCTAAAACAACTTGTACGAGGGCTTCAAAAGGAAAACGTTCTTTTAAACAACCAAGAAACTGTTAGACACCAATTTATAGAACTGTACAGAAATAATGCTCAAAAATACACACGGCGACTGGGATCGTTATTTATACAAAAGTAAAAAAGTCTGTGAAAATAAGAATCAACAAACTACTATAACAACACTAGTTGATTTTCATACCTGTCTCCATGCGGTCATCACCCCTTTGCAGAACAGACTGTGACTGACAATTGCTGGCTAGCTCTGTGGATGTTGTGTTTGTCGATTCTGTGACTGAATTTTGTTCACTTAAGCTGCTAACTTCCACTGTACTGGCTGTAGATGTGTGTGCAGCTTGTGTAAAAGGTGCCTGAGTAGTGATTCTGGTTGGTGGTATTACTGATGACATGAATGATGATGATGATGAAGTTGTTGTTGTTGGCAGAACTGTTGTAGGAAGGGCTGTTGTTGGAGTTGGATTATCACGACATTTCAAGACACCCACATCTTCTTCTGGACAGTCTTCATCTGGAAAAATTGTTTTAAAGAATTTATTTACAGTCGACTCTCTCTTAACGGACGCTTCTTAAGATGGACACCTCAATAAAACAGACACCTAGAGTTGGTCCCTGCCTTTTTTTCGTCCCTTTACTTGACTCTCAGTAAGATAGATTACTAACATCGGAAAAAAACCCATGACCCTCCGGACAACCTTCTTAGCCCATTCGCCCCTCAAACGCATGTATAACCGTCCGTGCAGACCAACGAGGGTTGCACCACTTGTTACACCATCAGTCTTAACGGTCGAGGAAAACTTTGTCTTCTTATTTGTGCAGAAGGAAAAGATCCTTCAGACCATGCCAGAATGAGCACAATTTAATCAAGAAGACCGCAGAAAAGTTCAAACACCATGAAAAGTTGACCCAAAAATTCTAACAAAAATCTTGTTCCGTTACCCACCCGCACTTCCTTCCACCAAATCCTATCATCCTAAAAGCTTTTCCATAGAAGTGTTGCACCAGAATGAGAAAGCCTAGTAAATGCCCAGCAAATAACAAGAAAACGGGCAAAGAAGCGGAAAGAAAAGGGAAGGAGAGAAAGCAAAAGGTAAAAGTCGAGACTGCTGTGTGACTTTTAAACACAAAAACTCTTCCAAAATTTTGCTGTCTACACATGCCCAAACTTCAGGGGCTGATATTTTAAATCTGTAACAGAAGGCTGCAAAGTGCACAAACTTTAAATGGCATTATGGCACATTTTGGCAGTCTAAAGCAAGACTGTGACCACAAAACAGCTCAACTAGCTTTAAAAGCAGTTACTGTGGCATCAACTTCACCTTGAAGTTTTTTCTTCAAAGCTTTTTACATGTAGTTAACATGGCATGTACGTGTACAGTATGTGTACACTGTACTTCAACACTTCTTTTAATTACAATGTAGTAATTGAACATTACCTGTATAAGTTAGATTACTTTTTTTGCAGACATAGACTTCAATTTTCATAAATATTCCTTTTTTTGTGTCATTGCAGTGACCTCCACTAAGGTCAGTGAGGTGTGTATGTGTGCCATCCGATGTCCCTACAATAGATAAACAATAAAGAAACATACAAAACAATTGTTGACTTGACATGGAGATGATTTTGAAGAATATCCTTTTATGTAATATACACGTAGCGTAATGAAACCTAGTTAGTAAGTTACTCAAGAGAGCAATCTTACAGAAAAAGAGGCCCAGAAGTAACTAATAATAAGAAGAATTTTCACACAAATACTACAGTAAAATCATTGGTGTGTGGACTGGGACTCAAATGATTTTGGACTGGGCATCAAAATTTTACATGATAAGTACATAAAACTCAACATCACTGATCATGCATTAATTTTTTATGTGATATAGAGAAACAGAACTTGGTTCGTTTAACTCTCAGGGAGTCACCACTGTGGAAACTTTAAGGTAAATGGGACTCCTCAGCACTTACCACTAAAATAACACTTCTTCCCCCCTCCAAACTTCAGCCCATAATTTGGGTCCGTCAGTCCTGTAAAATTGACTTTCTATTACTTACCAATAAAATAATACTTCTTTCCATCTTTAAACTTCAGCGAATTTGGGTCTGCTATAAATTCGGCAAATACCACAGGGCGATATTTCAATGCTGTTGGATCATCGCATTGGAATAAAAGTTTGCTAGTATTGCTTAATGATGTATTACATTGGTCAAACACACTTCTGTCATAAGCAATCCAAAGGTTTTCATACATGGTTGCAGATTGAGGTGCTTTTAAAGTTTTTTGTAACACAGTGGCTGTGTTTGGACATATGAAGAAGACTTTAGATTGCAGTCGAACTTTAAGAGTCATGTATCCTGTGCTACAACTTTGGCTCTTGTCTCTGAATCTATGAAAATATTGAAGTGAAAAATCAGTTTTGTGTTAACATGTAGATGTATTACTAATAATCTGCAATACGGTACGGTATCGCAGTATCGCTGCAGTATCTGGCGTAGGTGGTGGAGGGAAACTCGGAAAACAATTAATAGAAATGTTGCGGTAGTGGTGGAGGAGGGGAAACAAGATTGAGGAGGGAAAATAATAAAATTGTGGAGGAGGAGGAGGGAAATAAAAACGAAAAGGGAGAGGGGTAAGTAAAACATTGTGCGCAGTGTAAAAAAAGGATGGCTCGCCTTCTTTGACTATTTTAATAGAATCTTTAATATATTAATTAAATCTTTTTGAAATTATTTTAATTAAGGATCATAAAGTTGATTTCTTGTCTTAAGAAACGTGTCTGGTTTTATTGCTAGCAATTATTAGTCGCGTGTTTCAATTGATCCTTGTTAAGTTATTAATTGTTTTTTGGGGGTGTGTTTTTATAATAATACGTCAATATGCTCCCTTGGGTTTTTTACTGCAGAGCTAATTTGTATGCAACGGTGGGTTTGTGGACTCGCATAATTACCTGACTAACGGCGCGTGAAACGCTGAGACTTAAATAGTTTTTCATTTCCTCGAGAGAGAAAGAAGATAACGGTTCTGTAATAGTCAGAGAAATTTGAAATAGTGAGTTTTCAGCTCCACTTTGTGTATATGTGAGTGTGTTTTGTTTATATATCCGAGTTTTAGCGCTAAATAAGACGACGTAAACTAAATTGAAATAAAGACTTTTCAACTTCACTTTCTGCAGGTGTTTTGTTTATATATCTTAGTTTTAGCGCTAAATAAGATATAGGAAGCAGTTTCTCGCTTTGCCAGGAGATCGCTTCTCTTATTCCTATTTTCCTTTTAATAGATCGTCTGAAATCTGGGCTCAAGTTACTTAAAGGACAGGCCAGAGCAACCCTATTGTGCCTATTGTAGTAGAGAGACGCTCATTAGTAAACCTATCCACTTCATTCTACAGTATATGGAGGAAGGCACTTAATTAGGGCCTGTTTACATGGAGTGGGGGACCCCGGTCTAGTGGGGTTGGTTTCTTCTGTTTTCACGCTCTGGTGGACACAAAACAAAAGAAACCTACCCCACTAGATCGGGGTCTCCCACTCCATATAAACGGGGTCTTAGTGTGGAGGAGCGCGCTTTTTCTCTAGGTTATAACAATGGGTGACGTCATAGACTATCCCTAAACCATCCTTACCTATCACCAAAAACGGTTAAGTTTCAACATAGTAGACTACTCAGGACAAGCTCCAGCTCTGTTTCAGCTCCTGTTAAATAATGTAATATTTTTTTTTTGCTCCTGTAGGCTTTTAAGGGCAAAACCTGTTTACAGCTGTATTATTTTACAGGAGCTCTTTTTTTTTTTTGCCTTCCGACTGGATCCTTTACAGGATTACAAACGCATATCTCAATATATCTGCATATTAGTCGCAACAGCTTCCATAAAAATTTGTTATATATGTTACAGGTCAGATTTGATTTCAGGTTAAATTTGATTTAACCTAGGTTGATTGGAAAAAATCTATTGAAGATTGAGGTTAATAAAATATCGCAGGATCTCCATTAATTTTGGGTGCACAACCTTCGCTGTTAAAGTTCGAGACATCACGTCATGACAGATTTTGAAAGAATTTTGTAAGCTTTAGCTTGCCCCAAAGTGAACGGGTTTAGACATGGATTATTCTTGTCAGTTACTCCTATTTTTGTAAATATCGAATATCTAATATCCCTTTATTTAGCTTGATAAAAGCCACTTTTGTAGGAGTATGGAATCAATAAACTTGAAACCTTTAAGTCAAGAGCACGGAATGAACTTTCCGCTCGCGAAAAATTAAAATGGTTAAAGATCAAAGCAAACATGCTTTAATACAGAGTTGAGAATTAGTTCTGTTCGGGAGGAAACCTATGAATTAGAGCTTGGGCAATACTCACGTCGGGTTTATAATAAATGAGACAGACAGTATAAATCGTCGCAGAATATTTACTTGAATACACACTACAAATCATTACTTACAAAGGATTCTGAGGATCCCAGAAAATGGAGTCGTAAATACTGCTGCTAGAAACGCAGACCATGTTGATGAGAAGGCCAAAAACAGAAAGTAAGACTTTCCGCATGGTAGATCGATCGACGTTTACACGCAAACCTTGAAGTTCTACGACAGCATCAGTTGAGCTAATTCATATGTTGCTATCGAGCCTATCGTTCTTTTTTTTACTTTAACTCCACAGGAGAAAGGGTTGAATAAAGTGCAAAACCACAACCTGTAATTGGAAACGAAATATTCAAGTCCTCTCTCATTGAATTTTTACCTACTAATATAAAAAATCATTTCTCATGTATCACCAGGCTTGTAATTCACCAGCAGCTTGAAAATCATCGCAAAGAATTATTTTCAACTGAACTGCACTGGGAAATTTTCTGTTGCATAACTTCATACGATTACAATTTCCAAAAAGAGACTTGGTCACGTGACATCGCCCAAATCGAAGATAGCGGGGAGAGATTTAAGTATCTCTCATTGCGCTGATTTTGTGTTTCTTTCCATCTCTACTCTCTTCTGAATTGGTCTTGTTTTTCACTGAGCCTAAATTGAATGCTTCTTTTCAGAGGAGACGTTTAAGAAAATCGCGGGAATGAGCAAGGTACGATAGCTATAGCGACCACTTGTTTTCAATAGGCGAATGACCTCTCAAAATGCCACAACAAGAAGTCTTTTTACTCCTTTCTACTTTAGCCGAGTCCTTCGCAGTCGTACAACAACCAACAAGAAATCACTTTCAGTGTAACTTTGAATTTATAAGGCGAATTGCCAGTCCAATCCGATCCGAGCAATCCTATCCGAGTTTTGTTAACGGCCCAGAAATTGGCGTCATTCATATCTAAAAAAAACACAACTCCTACTATCCAGATTCTTTTTCCCCTTAAAATACATCTTTTGCGTAGGCATAGCGAGTACAAAGCACAAATAAAAAAGGGGGGTCATCGTTTTCGTTTCAGCGCAAAATGACAATAGAAGGACAATTTCGGCTTCAAATAATCATTTTGCGCCACTGTGGCGAGTTTTAAGACAAACACCTTTGAGCAGGGTAGAGTTATCACAGTCGCCATTAAAAGCATTTGGACTTCAAAAGGGGCTTTTTTACCTCTTTTAAGGCGACAGGTGAAAACCACCGTCGACCTTTTAAGTCGCATTGTTATGCGCACTTGGTGATGCGCAATGTAAAACCAGGGAATTACTTGGGAACACAAATACCATAACACTTTGCTCCATGGATACATAGAGCCATTACCATAGATCACTGATTCTGTGAGCTAGAATAATTCGGTAAACTGATATAACTTTTCGCCCGAAATTACAAGAAGCGAATTAGCACGTGACGAAGCCAATTTCCCTGCGTTGTTCGGCACTTTTGAAACGAAAACAAAAACGTTTGGTCGCTGGTAAAAGGTTAACAAACAAGCCCTTGTCTTATATTGACTTGACGCGAAAGCATTGACAATTAATAAATGTAGATGTAGATGTCTGTTCAGTCTGTTCTGTTTGACTCCCACTACAGTCAAGTTTAAATACCATAAAATTCTGAAAATACGCCCCGGGACATATATTTTTCAAAGACCTTTTTTGAGGGGCTTATTTTTGGAGGGGCTTATATTCGGAGGGGCGTACCTACGGAGGGAATCTTGTGTTTCAAAATCAGTTGGGCTAGCCTTATAGTTGGAAGTAAATTTACCGTTTTTGCTTTGTTTTACTTTGTATTTGAGGACAATTATCCAAGTACAAGCCCCCGGGGGGCTTATATTTGGAGGGGCGATTTAACGGCGCGTTTTTTGCGTTACCGGTTTGGGGGGCTTATATTTGGAGGGGCTTATACATGGAGGGGCTTACTTTCGGAATTTTACGGTATCTCGTCGGAAAATGACCTGCGATGAAATAGTCTTGGAGAAACCTATGGTTATCATGCTTTTTTTTCTGCGTGTTTTGGTTTATAGAAAGTCCCTGTTTATAATTAGTAAAATGTTGCAATGCGTGTAGAAGAGTCAATAGGTTTCAAATTGTAAATAGTGCAAGTTATGCACCAAAAACAAACATATTTTATAATTGACAAGATGTCATTCATACAAAACTACACAGACACAATTGGGCAAAATTTCAGATAAGCAGCCTGTCGTTAGTCATTTCCTTTTTTTTAGTTCGGCTAAAAGTGAAACTTTTACTCGTCAAAGTGTAAGATGAGAGGTGCACGAACATGAAAGCACTGACGAGCGGTTTGAATTTCTGTACATGCGAAGAAATAAATTGTTTTCTCGAAATCCTTTCGACTAATGAATTTTCAAAAATCTTAACTCAGATCGTAATTCACGAGTCGAGACTCTGAGCAGTACTGCTTTAGATAAACGACATGGCGTGCTTTTGCGCATGCTGAAAGCGTGATTGTGCTACTTCACTACTTCGAACGCAGCTGTTGTTTAAAAACTTTAATAGGCTCTTTTGTTCTACTTGCTCACGCTTAATTGCCTTAAGCGTGTCCTCTGAAACAAAAGAAACTGATAATGAGGCAAGTTGGCTGGCGTGCTAAAGCGACGTGTTTCTTTTGTTTTTAAAGGGGAAGCGTGTCGTGAACGAGCTTTCACCTTCAGCATCAAAAAACTCTGGAGGGTCACATTTTTTTCCACAGGGGGATGTTAACTCACACAAAGTTTATGTTCAGGTGTGTATGCTCTTTTTTTACTTCCTATAGGATAATGTGCTACTTACAACGCAAGGAAATACTTCTAGAAGAATACCTTTAAAAAGAAGATGGAGGCTCTTTCCAGAAAAAGATGACGTCATTCAAAGAGGACTTGTTTGCAGCTTAACATGGCACTGGGCTGTAGATGGGGACATTGTACAATCTTCCCCTTCTTTCAAAAGAAGGTGTTAGTGAAGGCCTCTCTGAAAGACTTAGGTTGATCAGTCGATATTCGATCAATCACCCTCTAAAGAATCCTTCCCTCTACGTGAAATTATTTGAATATTTGGTTGAGAATTGTTGAATTGGACCAATCACACGGCAAGGTTTTATTTGCATCACTACTCTACTTACACTGCGACTGTTTATCCTTCATATTTGTACATTTATTTTTTCATTAGAAGTAGCATGAACATCTGCACGTTTCCATGGGCGTAGCTTGAGGTTTTGAAGGTGTACGCTAGGAAAGAAAGGTTGGACCTCCGAAGGGGGCATGCTCCTCCAAAATTGTTGTTTTTTTTTTTTAAATTTAGTTGCTCACAAATACCATTTCCTGCAATTTCCGCAGGACATTTTTTCATTAAATAAATACGAAGGAAAATGCATTAATTAGTTCTTTAATTTACATCTCTGCTGTTATCGGTAAGGCGCAATGTTTACGGAAAAAATGTAAAACAGTGACGCCATCCAGGAGGTTACAAGCAGAGGACGAGATGTCTACCCTTCAGAGGGGTAAAAACACCAATATGATGCGCAAGATTTATCAATCATCCCGATCATTAAAGATAAAAATCATTTCAGGGAATAAAATATATTTTTTTTCTAGATTTCAGCTGTAAAAAGCAATTGCCAGATATTTTTGATCAGCACTTTCGCTATGCCTGTGATGTTCATTCATACAATACAAAATACGCTTGAAAGGCCAATTGCTATAAAGAACATTTAATTATGGCTATTAAATGCTGGCAAACGAACTGCATCGACCATGGCTGTTAAATAGTGGCAGGAATTATCTGTTCGACTTGAACATGTAAAACACTTCAATTTTCGTAAGAAAGTAAAACAATATTTATTAGTAAAGCAAATCCACTGTCAGAGTTAATAATCGCATACAACATCTTACGTAGCTATTATACTCTTTGGTTGCAGTTTGTGTGTGTGCGTATTTGGATGCTATACCCCTGGTTTCTAAGGAATTTAACTTATTTTGAAAAAAATCCTGTTCGAATGACTTTGCTTCATTTACAGCTTTGACACTTAGACATCTAATCAGCGTCATCTTATCTTTACTTACATAATTTAACAACAAAAAGGCCCGCACGAAGCAAGCAATTTTGCTTATCTACAGACGAATAAATGGCTTACAGCTGTTTCGGATATCATAAACGTCTTTGGAGTTTGGGTTTTTCTGCGACGTCAATCAAGTAGTGGTGTTCCAGCAGAATCATACCCTTTTCTGGGGCTGCTAAAGTGGGGAGCAAAAAATTAATTAATGACTCATGAATAAAATGCACGGAAAACGTCTTAATTTTTTAATATGCGGGCATGCTAAATGTCTACTTGTCAAAACAAAACAAAAGAATCACGTAGCATTTTCAGGCAATTACTAGTTTAGATTGAATGTTTTTATTGTAGTTCTTGACTAGCAAGTTCTAATGGCTAATAATCACTTTAGTCTGGTCTCGTCTTTGGTACGAAATTAAAATGTAGTCATTGCGTGGTTTTAGCTAGCGTTTTCAAATGCAAAAAGTGCAAGTATAAGACTCTCAGTTCGCCTCTTATGTTAAGTAGATGCGTAGGAAGAAATGGCTCATGCCAAAAATAAAAGAGGCGTAAAGCTTTTTTTCTTTTGTCAAGACACCGTAAGTCTGCATGTTTAGGTAAGTACTAGTTTAAAACGAATGAAATTCTTTATACTTTTAAGTAGTAGGTTGTAATAATAATAATAATAATAAAATAATTGTAAAGTCTTTATTCATAAAAAGATAACAATACATATCTTTTCTTAAGTAGTAGGTTGTAATAATAATAATAATAATAATAATAATAAAATGATAATAAAGTCTTTATTCATCAAAGATAAAAATACATATATTTTGTTACCAGTAAGTGTAAGAAATTTTAAAAAGGTAAAAACTAAAAATTAAAAAATCTAGTATATTACATAGCTAATTAATATTCATACTTTAAAACTAAACGGTTAAGAGTTTTTAAAACGCCTAGCTAGTGTTAATCTTAGGTTTAAAGCAAGTTTCTTTCCTAAGATTGTAACTGGACGGTCTAACATGAGGCATAATAAATAAAAGTTGATGTCCTTTAGCATTAGAAACTTTGCTGAAAATATTACGGTCTTGTCTCTGTAAGAAATCATAAACACTTAATACATGCTTAGACGTATATTTATTTTTAAAACACCGGTCTAAGAAACATTGTACAGGTGTAAGATCGACTTCAGAAGCGGCGTAGACAGATAATGCGTAATTAATATTAGGTAGAACTATTGTATTAAAGAGAAGGTCTATTTCTGACTGATTGTACCTCTCTTTGCGCAGCGTTCTAAGGAATCTACTTCTTGACAGCTTGGTATCATCCCAATAGCTGAAAAGAGATCGCAGTTGCCTCTCTTTTTGATCGTCAACTCTTTACATTTGCTTGGATTGCAAGACATTCCATTTGTATTCGTCCAGTCTAAAAACTGTGACTCTAACAGATCGGAGTAGTCTTCCTTCTTCCATACAGGGGCAATAATTGTCGAATCATCAGCGTATTGTTATGTACTGTATCACACGACAGCCATATTGAATCAAACCTCGTGGTTTTATTACATCCCATGATGCTTATCGTACCTTCGTGATAGCATACATGACATCTCCCTTTTTTTTTTTTACAATCAACAAAGAAACTACTGTGACAAGCTGTAAACAACTGCATGCAAAAAATAAAAAGAAAGCTTAATCATAGAAAGCAAATGAATTCATTGTCAACATCTTAAACTTAACAGTTCATAAAAGTTCACAGTTTATAGTCTTTCAGGTATTTGGGTTGCTTAACCACCGGACCTGACCGGGTACGAATTTCTGCTGGTGGACCATGATCTGTAGTTGCTCCTGCTCGACAGGGTCTGCTTTGGATACCAGTTGGAGTAGGAAGAGTGGCTTTCTGAGGTTTTGCGATCTGTGTTGCATCAGTCTCTTTGTTCTTTGCTTGTGAAACTCTCATGCGAAGATGACGTCGATTTCTTCGGTAGAATTTACCATCAGGTGTCTGAACTATGTACGACCTTGGTGTGTGATGCTTGTTTACGACTGTAGCTTGGATCCATTCATTCTCATGATGCATAGACACCTTGTCACCTGGAGTTAAGGGGGGTAACTCTAGCGATCTTTGAATGTAACACATACCTTTTTCTAAGATTAAACGACTTTCGTTCTTATTCTGACCCAAGCGGTCCAGAATACAATACCTATTGTCTTTCGAATTGGACCCGCTTTTCTTGATACGAGGGAGAGCAGAAAAACCGTAGAAATCAAATAAAAGAGGCTTCACCCACTTATGTGTTGGTCCTAATGCCTTTTCTTTTGTGTCCACTTCACAGATTGTAGTTATGGCTAAACATTACTCAAGTGGAGCACTCGGTGACATTGCTGTTGATGATCTGAGTTTTGAAAGCTGTGCACAGCCTATTCCCCCCAGCAGCTGCAGTGGCGTCAGTACATTCCGCTGTGGCAGTGGACACTGTGTTGATCAGTCAGTGAAGTGTGATTTCGAAAAAGATTGCTGCGACGGTTCAGATGAGAAGAATTCGACTTGTGGTGGTTACAATAGGTAGTTATGTTGACGTATTACACATGCGCGGCCGTCTGGCTTATTGCTCAATGACTATGCTCAGTGAGGTCTCATTTCTTTGGGTATTTAGAACCAAAGTTGCCAATCAATTATTTTAAAAAGCAAATCTCCGTCTTCTGTGCTGCCTGTTGAGTGCTACTTGATAAGACTTTTTCGAATCAAATTCATGAGAAGTGTGTTTCCCACCTTGGGCAACTCTACGGATTGTGCTGCCCTTGTGTTTGATAATCATATCTTGGAGTCTGCTTTGTTGTCTCAGAATTTCCTAAGATACTCTATTTCTTGCAGATGCAATTTCGAAACAGGTCTCTGTGACTTGACACAACTAGCAAACGATACTTTCAACTGGAGAAGACAAGCAGGAAGAACAGGATCATTTGGAAAGGGTCCTTCATTTGACCACACCACAGAGTCGTCAAATGGTAAGACTTGATCTATTTTATTCCTCTGTACACATCA
This sequence comes from Porites cylindrica, assembly GCA_964035525.1. Lineage (NCBI taxonomy): Eukaryota > Metazoa > Cnidaria > Anthozoa > Scleractinia > Poritidae > Porites > Porites cylindrica. The sequence continues at coordinate 56,614,477 of OZ037776.1, forward strand.
CAACACCCCAATATGGTGAAATTAAAGGCATGGATATTCAAAAGAGCAGAAACGTTGCTTGCACTCTAAACAAAATGAGCCTTAGGCATTGTATTTTATGCAGAAATGAAATTTCCTGCAGTCTTTTTTTCCTTGTCTCTCTCCTGATGGTTCTTGTATTTCACTTGTTAAAGAACGGATCACGGCAAAAAGCCGGGGTAGGCAGATAGCTGTGACATTATTTTAATGGCTGATGCAACGTTGCAACGTTAATCACCCATCTATGACGGTGGATAAGTGCAGCAATTTTATTAAGCTCATTGTTTTGCTAGTTTTGTATGGTGTTTCCGAGAATCAAGGCGTTGTATTTGTCAAAGAAACTCCGCTACGACTTGGGACAGAAACGTGTCCAACGTCAAAAGGACCGTAAAGTTGACAGGTGTGAACACGTAGTAGCTGAAGCCATGCAAGAAAGTAAAACCCTCCAGTCTTGCAAGTTTCCACCTTAAGGTCAAATAAGTGAGCAGTAGTAAGCATTGACTTTTCACGATGTTGTGTGCATGATCTTGCCTAGTATTAATTTTACGGTAACTGACTTTGCGTTCGATTACCAGGCTACTACATGTACATTGAGGCGTCCTCTCCACGTAAGAGAGGAGACAATGCCATGCTGGGAAGCGTGGTCTTCAAACCCAGCATATGCAAGTTACGATTCTTTTGCCATATGTATGGCTCGCATATTGGAACTCTGAATGTTTACACCAGATCAAGCACAACCGGGCCACTGAATAAGATTTGGACAAAAACGGGCAACCAAGGTGATAAGTGGCTCAAAGCAACGGCTAGTATAAGTGTTTCCCAAAACTTCCAGGTGAGTGCAGCAGATAAATTGATTTGATCGTCGACTAGTAACAAACAGAAGTGTCAAAACAAATTACACTGCCCAATTGTGAATTGTTTCGCATTCCAAAAACATAAAATGGCAACTAAACGCTCGTTCTGACTCGTTACGTGCAGAATTGTTCACAGAGGACAATGCCTTGCCAGTTTAGTGCATTTTAGTGTCATTCAGTCTATAAGGTTCCCAACTAAATTTGCCTGCTCCTGACTTGAAAATGCGTCATGAGTATAGAAGTTACTAACTATACACTGGGAAGCCCCTCCGATGGCACCTCAATGGCTTTTTAATACAATACTTTATTCAAGAGATAAAAACTAAAGTCACAAAATATTTCTCGAAAGGGGATATCTAGAGGTCAACCCTATATAAAAGATTCCCCAAAATAAAAGAAGAAAAAGGAAAATCTAGAATCTAAAACATTATAATTATACAGAAAGAAAAATCTAAAACCTAAAAAACTAGAATAATATAATTTTTTTTGCACATCATAATTTAAAAAACTATTTACAATTGTATCAATCAATTTTCTTATAAATCCTTAATCTGCTGCGAAATAAAGTCAGCAATCCTGCGTGTACAACATCTTAAGGCAAATTAGTCCACGCATTGACGATCCGTACAAAGAAATAATATTTGTAGCAATTTAGGATGGCAACTTTTACATGGACCTTATGATCGTGATTGGCTCTAGTTCGATTACATTTAGTAAGTTCAAAAAAGTCCGAAAAAGGAAGGCTACCTATTCCAAAAACTATCTTGTAGCACTGAACTAGAGATAAGAACTCTCTACGTTTCTCAAGTGTGAGAAGTGATATACCGTATTGTATGATTTCATCAGGTTATTTTTGAGGCAGTTCTCGGTACATCGTATCAAGGGGATATCGCTATTGATGACATTTCATTCACACCTCAGTGTCTAGTTGGTGGAACCATTCCAGGTAAGATTCCTGAGCTCACACGGAGCACGCAGAATACATGCACGAGAACCATCGTAAGGGAAACCTTATCGGGGAACCCTTGATGGGCAAACCTTTCACGTTTCGTTTCTACCTACTATATTTTGACGCTTTTTTTGTTGAACTTTTGCAACAACAATGTGAATTTTCTTGGGCAAGTATCACTTCATCCGTTCCGGTTAATTGTTGAACATGAAAGTTTGTTTGCAACGTGTTTCCCTTTATGTCTAGTAGTTCTTCTGATAAACATTGCTTGTAACGATTCATCAAAAGTAGGAGACTTTGTTAAATTAAGACTTGCTTCTTGCCCTGAGAGACCCGGCCTATGAAAACTTTAAGTAGTCACCTGTCAATAGTTCCGAAAATGTGTACTCAAAAGCTCGAAGAAGGAGCACTGAGAATGTTTTTCTTGGAGTCAAGGTTTTTTCTACAAATGAATTTGTTAAACCTTTCTTGTGAAACTTTTTTTTTTCAACGTCAGGTCTCCCAACGCCCTCTCCCACAGCAACTTCTCCAACGTGCTTCAAGTGTTCAAATGGTCCTTGTATTGACTTGAAAAAGAGGTGTGATTTCGTCGATAATGACTGCTCTGACAACTCAGATGAGACATCTTGCGGATATCCTTGTGACTTCACAAATAATATGTGTGGCTGGACTAATTCCAAGGTTGACAACTTTGATTGGCGAAGGCATAGAGGCTGTACTGGAAGCATTAATACAGGCCCTTGTAAAGACGCTGATAATAGCACCACTGGTGAGTTGAGCCGTTCTTGGAAGCCAGTCAGAGTTCTAGGCTCGATTATTGTCTTTTATGTTTCCATCTCTACCAGGAAAGTAGAAAATCGACTGATCCTCATTTTGTCTGTGGTCAAATGTAAATCAGGAGGATTCAGAGTAAAAAAATTTAGTGTAGATTTTGACGAATGAACTTTCCATAGCCCCATCATTATTGGGTTTCATTTCACGGATTCACGGAATTGGCAAAAATTGAAAAAAATCTTCTTTCTAAGTACCGGTTTTTCAGTCACTAACGGAGGACTCAGAAAAAAATTGATTCTCCCAACACGGGAGTCGATCCTGTGACCCCTCTGGTTACTGTTCGTAAGATGCTCTACCGCTCAGCTAGCCACAGCAGGAGCTTCGCGCAAATTAAAGCCATTTAACTAGGTTCACGTGGCAAATTTGCTTGGACTAGAGTTCTGGTTGGTGGTGGTATAACGGTATTCGCATGTCATTTATATGGCTAGATGAAATCCATCATAAGGACGTCAGACACCCCATGAAGACTTCACACTGAGGAAACCTAAAGGAATAGAGAACCTGGGAGCCTTGAAATCTCTCCACTTCATTAATCTCTTACTTGCCTTAAAGTCTTCCCTAAAGAAGATTCTGTACCAACAGTAGGAAATTCAGTACAGTTAAAATGCTTACCATTGTTAACCATTGCTTAACCCTAATAAACAAGCTTTTATTCTTCTGAAAAATGGCGACAACGAACACTAAACGAATACTACGTTGTTTAAACATCATGAGGTGTCCGACATTCTTTGGGATTTCATCTAGCCTCGACTCTGGTAGTAAATATTGAACCTGGTAAATAAAAGACAACTGATGTATTTAACTCAACCTTTTTGAAGTGCTCACACTAGTATATAAAGAATCCTTTGAGAGACTAAGAAATGAATCAATTTAAAGGTTGACGGGCAATTTATCGCTGATTGTTTTATTTCATGTATGGAAGGTTACTACTTATACATCGAGACCTCAACTGGCTTGGTAGGCAACAAAGCTGTCTTGGTGAGCCCGCAGTATCAGCAAACATACACCCGCGTAAGCCCATGTCAGCTGTCGTTCTGGTACCACATGTACGGCTCCTCGATTCGAACCCTATCAGTTTACCTGAATGACGCAACCACCAGGACTAGAGTGTGGAGCTTACGTGGTTTGTATCCTGTTAACTGTATTACTTGTAATAGAAACAATTCTAAACAATTCACAAAAATTCTAAATATCTTTTTTTGTTTAAGTCCTAAGGAATAAGTAGTACTATGCAAAAGTCTTGTGGAGGCGTGTGTGGACGAGCGGTTAACACCTCGTACTCCGGATCTGGAGGTCAGGGGTTCAAGCCTCGCCCGTCGCGATGTTTCCTTAGACAAGGAACTTTGCTCCACTTTGTCTCTCTCTACTTAAGTTTATAAATGGGTACCGGCAAGAGATCATAATGACCTATTATGGCTCTTGGTACCGGCGATATGCTACTGAGGGGTAACCCTGCGATGGACTAGCATTCCGTCGAGGGGGGAGTAGCAACACTCCTAGGCATGCCTCATGCTAACGAAACCGAGATAAGCTCCGGCAGTTTGAGCCTTTGGCTTGTGTGCGTCTTTACCTTTTTGCCAAAGTCGTACCAGATAGGTTTCATTTGAATGGTAACACCAAAGGATGTCATCCTTTTGCTTCTTTTAACACGGACGCTACAAGAGTCTGTTTGGATATAAAGTATAACACATGTACAGGAACTACTAAACACGTTAACAATATGTCTAATCATTTACGGCCAATAATAATTGAGGGGAGAATTGATGAAAACAGTTTGTGCGAATGTTTTGGATATTCAGTCCAAGATTAAAAGCTACGACAATTCGCTAAATTAGTTGTGCTGAAATTCTAAGTCGTTTATCAGTCGTTTTATAAGAGGAAGGTGTGAATGTTGTGAATACATGTCAGAAACCTATATTTGTGAACATGTCCTGTTCTTTTGATTGACATAAAAATGTAACTCATACATGTATGTACCCGGCTTGTTCACCGCTCTTTGTAGAAGTTTTAAGACGGGCAGATCACAACTAGCTTTATTTGTTACGATACGAACGAGAGTTCTTCTACAAACGTGTTGATGGGAGAGGCGTTCTCACCGGTTACCTTTTCTATAATGTCATGAACTGTCCCAGTTCATTATAGGGAGTTGTGGAGGGGAGGGGGGGGGGGGGCACTGCAGATGTTATGTGTGCCTAAGAACAGTCTTGGTTTGCTATCTTCATTGTATCAGGCAATCAAGGAAATAAGTGGTACAACACGCTGGTTACCCTTGGACGCAGGAAAAAGCCATTCACAATTGAGTTTGAAGCAAGTCGTGGAATTTCTTGGAGTGGCGATATTGCCATTGATTCTATCTCGATGACTAACTGTCAGAAGCCAGCAGCCTGTTCTAATAGAATACCTCTTGATGAGCACAGGTATGCTATCAGAGGAGCGGATGTCATGCTGAAGTCATTGTATACAACCGATTGACAAAACGTTGTCGCTTGAAAAGTATAAACCATGAACTGTAGAACCTAATGTACTTATGGGAATAACTTTATTAGCATTGCAAATTTAAAGTTCTTTCCAGAAGCTTTTCACGACGATTCTTTCGAAAAGGGTCAAACGGTTTTCAGTTTTCTTGGCGCTAAGCTCACAGCTTCAGCTACGCAGGGCACATCAAAGATGCAATAACAAAGCGTAGCCACCATATCGCTAACGCACACTGAAAGTCAGCTCTCTTGGCAGACATAAAAAGACAACGGCGTGCCTCAAACAAGATACTCAAGGCATTTGCATCCGCACGAGTAGCTCGTGACAATGTAACCTTCTGTTGAAATAACTTTGAATTTGCATTGGTCATGGTTTAAACTTTTTAAGCGACAACCTTTTTTCAATCAGGTATATAAAAGTGGCACGATCCCTTTTTGGTCATTTTTCGTCTCTAAAGGCGTTTTACTTGAGCAAAAATCTTAAACTTAAAATTTTCATAAAATTGAAAACTAATAAAAGGTTTCGACCTGTTCACTCTTGCGCCGGAAGGTGTCGTGTCCAGCGCATAACGTACGAAACGCTTAACTTGGAGTTTTACTTGTAAATGTGGACCAAGTTTTCTCTTTCTTTGATTCCAAAGTGTTTTTTAAGGTTTTAAAGTACTAACAAAACTAGTCCTAGTTTAAATAGTTTCCTTTATACAAACACACACACCGTTCTACCCCGCGCAGAGTAGTCAATCATTACTTTATAGCTGATCGATTATTGCTGAGCGTTTCTGATTTTTAACTTAAAGGTGCTCAAATGGTGCTTGTGTCAAAAAGAAGCAGCTTTGTGACTTTTCAGATGAATGTGGAGATAATTCTGATGAAATCTCTTGTGGTGACTATCTGGCGCGCTGCAACTTTGAAAGAGACCTCTGCGCCTGGAAGCAGCAAACTGATGACGACTTTAACTGGACTAGAAAGAATGGTTCAACTCCGTCTTATGCAACCGGTCCTTCTAGGGATCATACCCTGGGTGTCGCAGCAGGTATATCCAATTACGATCAAGCTTTCCAAAAGCTTTTGGCGCTCTAGTCTCTGGGTATTGTTCATTTGATGTTGCATCACGCAGAAATCTTTTAAAAATCGGAACGAGGTGTAGTAGTTCGTCACAGTAGAAGAATGTTATTGCATTGCTTTATCTCTAGAGTTTTCTGTTGATTCAAACAAAACATGGTGCATTTATAAGCTTTCTGTGTAGTTTATGGAGCGTGATTCTAGTTGCTTTTCTATGTTGACGTGTCCCGTTTCTGTTTCAGGGTAAATTTGATGGAATTTAAATGGTCTCTGTACACTATCTTTAATCCCAGAAAGAAATTTTGGACAGAATTTTATAGAGGAACTAAACTCAAACGTTATTCTCTCTCTTTTATTTTTCCTTCCTGTTGCAGGCTACTATTTGTACATAGAGACCTCTTATAACAGGTTTGGTGACCGTGCCCGACTGGGCAGCCCAATTCTCAAAGGATTGTGTACTCTAAGAATGTTCTATCACATGTATGGTCAACATATCAATGCTTTAGTAGTGTATATGCGTACCACCACAAACGCACCACTTCAACGAAAGGTAAATATGTCTGGAAATGTTGGAGACAACTGGATTCGTGCTGAAGTCCCAATGACAAATGGCAACCAACCATTCCAAGTTGTCATCGAAGGTAAACTCAATTATATATCTGAATTTGCTGGGACAGGAAGTACAAAATGTGTTCGCGCCGTATCCCCGTTGCAGCAATTTCAGATTATTATTATTATTTTTTTAATTTATATTAGCTGTGGTCACACTACAGACTTTTTACCTAGGTAAACACGACTTGTTGACAGTTTACCTAGGGAAACTTGATTTTTTAAGTGTGACCGATTTTTCCCCAGGTAACTTACCTCGGGAAAATTTTATCGTCTGGGCCTTGGATATGTCTCGAAAACAATAGAGTTTCCCTTGACAGCTACCCCAAAGCAATAGCTAGGGGAAAATGAAATACCGAGGTTGCTAGCCAATAGACGCTCATCAGCGAAGGTCCTGATGACAGAACCGGACATAGATCACGCTGTGAAAGAAATTTTGGGAGCACGAGTCGTCTACGTCTTCGCCTTTCTTCACCTTGCATGTTGAATTAGCGTAAGAAATGGCAGCGAGATAAAAGAGAAAAACCTCTCTTTGATCAGCTAGATCCCTTCGCATTTTGCCTTCTTGAATTTACGCTCCAAAAAATTCAACTGGCGTGAAAACTTTGGGAGCCGATATCAGTAGTGTGACCTTCCCAGAATTTTTACCTAGGTAAAACAAAACCCGAGATGAATTACCTTGGCAGATTTTTGATGAATTTGCCCTAGGTAAATCGGTTTTACCTAGGTAAAAGTCTGCAGTGTGACCACAGCTATTATATGTAGTAGTAAAAACGGTTATAGGTGTCAGTTTTCAAAAAGCAAGATCAGCACTGGATCATAGGTAATTTCGGCGTTGCCGAAGCCAAAGATTCACTTGGAGTCTCGGATTTAAAAATAAAGTGTTGAAATTATGCCCACGATAATTTCCGCATCTGAATCGAACAGCATCGAAATGCACTTCGTTGACTAAATTAAAGTACGGTTTAACTGTAATACATAGCTGCCTGAGGTCAACTTCAGCACCCGAAGTTCTCTATTCAGAGAAGACAAGTGTATGACCACGTCACCAATTTAGTCGGAAAAACTAGCAAAAATCTCGGTAGTGCTGCGCAAATCTTGAGCTTGTAAATGAGTCTGTGGTATTCGTTCTGTCGAGTCACAAATGTCCGACCACTGGTAGAATTTCGTTTGACATGGCCAAAATTGTAGTTGGACATTTAAAAAACAAAACAGTTTTGGCTTTTGTCTTCAGACTACTGGTAATTTACAATTGTAAATTTATGAATTGTGTGTTTTCTCTTTCCAGCTGTCAGAGGGAGAGGCTACCAGGGTGATATCGCTATTGATGATCTCAGCATTGCCCTTAAACCTGGCTGCCAGTTATACAGTGGTTCACTGCCGTCAGCTACGTCTACTGTAGCACCAGTCACTACGGCAGCTCCCAACAACTGTCAACCAACTCCGTTTGCTTGCGTTAGTGATGGTAAATGTATCACGCTAGGCCAAGTCTGTGACTTCAACTTGGATTGTGCTGATGGCTCTGATGAGAGATCTTGCCGTAAGTATGCCAAACGATTGTGGAATTTTGCGAAAATTTGGGGTGCTGAATTTTTCGATTAATAGTTTTAATTATTCCTTCTCATCTCTTGCATTTGCTCGACCGTGATATTTTTCAAATATTACTTGATAATGGAGTCATGAGGACCCCGAAACGTTGTGTTAGAAATCTTTCGTTTTTCTTCTTAGTTTTTTGTTTTAACAAAACTCTGCTTATAACATAGTTTTTCTGATCCAAGAAAGAAAGTGAGCTAAAGTGTTATATGTTGCGATTTAGCCATTCTTCCAATGGCCTTGGCTTACAGCCCAAGCGTGGTTGCAAGCTACTCTTATCTTGTGGTATGAGGGCCTTTAATTCCGTCTTTCTTACACGGAGATAAATATTCGCGATTTTTTCTCCTAAACACGAAAATAGCGAAATAAAATACGCGAAATGTAGTAAGAATTTAATGCCACCATGACGTGTATTTTCGTAGAGGTATCACTACAACGTGAGGATATTTTGTTAATACATTAAAAAGTAACAAAAACGCTTACGAGAGGTTCGACTGTAGAATTTATCTTTTGATGTTTGTTATTTGTCAATTTTCAGCGGCCAGGTGTACATTTGAGAGTAACCAGTGTGGCTGGACCAACACGGATAAAGACAACTTTGATTGGAAGCGCAAACAAGGTTCCACCCCGAGTATTGGAACAGGACCCTCTGTGGACCATACACTTGGGAAAAACAAAGGCTACTTCGTGTACATAGAAACATCGTTTGGCAGTATTGGTGACCGTGCGCGGTTCCTTAGTCCTTTGTTCAAAAAGGTTGCATTTTTTTATTGAAAAAGAATTGCGCACGATGTGACATGTACATACTTGAGAAAAAATCGCGAGTTTTTTCTTTCTCGGTTGGATTACAACACTTTTTTGTCGTTGATGATTGCATTGATGAATTTTGATTCTTCTCTTGTGAATGTAATGACCATACACGCTGGATTACACAGCTTTCATAGTGTGTGTTGGTTTAGTATATGCTTATGGTAAGGTAAAACGGGCAACAACAACAAAAAAAGCGCAACTTGTCTTGCAACGTTGCTGCAAAATTAGTTGAATAACGATGTTGCGCGTTTTACCACCAACATCAAACCTGTCCTGCAATAAATCAGGTTGTTAACAGTTTTTGCAGGGTGGTAAAACGCCGCACAACATCGCTATTCAACTCATTTTACAGCTTTGTAGCAAAAAAAGGTGGAACATTTTTGTTGACCAAAATTTTCTTCTTGTTCACCATTTGTGGAGCAATTAGAAAAATGCCTTTTCCGCCGGTTCTGTAATCGTTTTGTAGAGGTCTTAGTATACATTTCCAAACGCTGAAGAGATAAAAAATCGTTCTTGAACCTATCCTTTTTGTTGTTATGGTTGTCGAAATACTTTCTTCCACTCAAGCCCGCTGTAATTGGCCACAGCTGTTGCGGTGTCCCTGCCAACGTTCTTTCAGTTTGTTTGTTTGTTTTTTTTGGCGAAGCTAATAAAATAAAAAGACACAGTGCACGTTCTTCCAGCATAAGTAGTGTTTTCTCTGCGGGACCTGTCAGTAATGTCATAATTGTTCTGTTTTTGGCAGGCTCATTCTAACTGCAGAATGACATTCTGGTATCACATGTATGGTTATTCAGCTGGTTCCCTAAATGTTTACTTAAACATCAGCAACCGATTGACGCTTTGGTGGAGGAAGTCTGGTTCTAAGGGCAATCAATGGTGGCAGGCTGTTGTTGGAATTGGGAAGAAAATTGCACCCTTCCAGATCCTCATCCAAGGTCAGGAGATGATCTTAGCCAGAAATACCAGTCCTTTTACTCTGCTCATCTGTAATTGTGAAGTAAAACTTGAGTCCGTTCTAGTCGTCTTGGGGAAGCAATATTATCGCAGTTATTCAAAAATATCCTTTTCCTTTGATAAACTATTGTATCACTTTCTGTTGCTTTGCAGTGCTTTACTGTACGTTGCATTGTTAGCTAGAGTTTCATGACTAAAGAAATGGGATCAATTATCGACGTTACCGGCTCATCCTCGGTGTAAAAACCTGGCAAACCTCACTGAGTAGAAGGAATTAGGGGATCAAACAGTGAAAAGACAACTATCTTCTGACCTCGGGGGGATTTGTACCCCCAACCTACGTATTAGATCTACATCATGTGTACCCTGAGAGATTTATGATAGGAGAGAACTGATCCTTCTTTCAATAAACAGAATTGAGGATTACGGGGTTAACTTTAAAACCATGTAGCATGTAAACTATTTCTAAGACAGACGCAGTTTGGACCTCCTCTAAATGTCCATTCTAGGAGAGTTTCTGGCTTGTCATTAATATGATTTACAGTTATTGAAGAACGGACGGGACCAACTTTAGGCTTCGGATTGCAGGCTTCAAGGGAAAGATTTGACTTTAAACTCTGTTTGCTTTCTTAGGTACCCGTGGTCGAAGCTTCAGGGGAGATATTGCCATAGATGACATCGAATTTATTGACTGTGCCCTTCCTCCGGTCAAGAGAAGTTGTCCAGAGTTTACCTGTACGCGAAGGTCTTGTGTCAAGAAAGATTATAGGTGTGATTACAATGATGACTGCGGGGACAATTCTGATGAGTCTCTTTGCGGTAAGACATAGTCCATCTGCTTTCGTTTAATAAGTTGTATCTTACGTGTGTACTGTATTAGCGCTTTAAGTAAAATCCAACTAGTGGTCTATTATCAATGCTGCGTTCTGATTGGTTGAGCTACTACTAGGCTATATGTTATAGCCCACAAGTGGCGAAAAGTGCCGACTTTTTGGCGGCAAAAAAGGATTAAAAGTGTAGCTTTAACAAGCTAAAGTTGTTTTGTTTCCATATTTTTTACCAACTAGTTGAATTTTACTAAAACAATCATTCCTCGAGCCCGAATGGCCTCTGAGTCAATAGCCCAATCGGCCTTCGGCATCCATCATGGGCTATTGACTCAGAGCCCATTCGTGCTCGAGGAATAATTGTTAAATAGTTCGTTTGTTGTTCTAGGTTCATACACTACGCGTTGTGACTTCAGTCAAGGTCCTTGTGATTGGACTCAAAGTACTGAGGATGACTTTAATTGGTCCCGGAGACGGGGTGAGTATTATGATATCATTTAGATATATATTTATTATTATGAAAGAAACAAGAACTTGCCATCGCGAAATAACATACGGAGATAACGTTAGTGTTCCTAGGATTAGTGTTCAATAGATCCGTCCTAGGTTTTTTGCAACTTTTAACTTGGACAAGTTAGGGAGAATTCGTCAACTCCCCTACAAAGAGCGCTTTAAACTGGTAAGTTGGAATGTGATTTGATGAAAAAGCAACAACGAAGATACAGCTCCTGAAAGTCGCGAAGTTTTACAGAGGTTGGTTTGGTGGGGGGTACAAACATATCTTTCGGCCCTTTCGGTCGGGACGCTCTGCACAGTCCCATTCCACACATTCGTGTTAGCAAGATCCTCCCTGACAATTCCGGAATCGCTGGTGATTATATGTGGGAATCTTGTTTTCCTTAAATGAATAAGCCACTTGATTTCTATAGGAGAAGACTGTATTGTAGTAACTAACTATTTCTTGTTCCATACAGGTCCGACCTTCTCGTGGAACACCGGTCCCCCCAGTGATCATACCACAGAGAATGGCTACTACATGTACATCGAAACTTCATGGCCACGTAAATACGGCGACAAAGCTTGGATGGTGAGCAGGAACTTCCAAAGAATATCTCCCGGATCGGAACCTTGCAAGCTTCGTTTCTTTTATCATATGTATGGTGACTCGGCCCAGAAGCTGAATGTCTACATTAGGACATACCGTAATGGAAGTTCCATGCAGCGAGTATGGAGCCAAGTGGGTTCTCAAAGGGCTATATGGAACAGAGCTGTGGTCCAGCTGTCTTCTAACAAGGATTTCCAGCTTTGGTTGATTCTTTTTTATCCTTCGATAATTTATCGAGTTTTATTTGTTTGATTGTAGCCTGCGAACAAGCTATCCAATTATGGCGAGCGAAGCGACCACAAGAGAACGCGCGTCTCCTTTCGCGTGCAGCTCTCGCGTGAATTCTCGCGACTCCCGAAATGGAGAGCTTGCTCAAAGGCTAGTTTGATTGAGGCATCTTAAACATTGTGAAAGTTATATAAGCCTGTTTTTGTTGTAGGAATTACAGTGTCTTCCAGTATTTTCTTATTTCAATTTTCTATCCCAAAGTCAAACTCCTTGGTTATAAGTTTATCAGAATTTCACTGCAGCCCACATATATGAACCTGGCTGATATTTCTTGGCCTAACAGGTTCTTACATTTTTACGTACCAAACTGGGAAATTTCTGCCTAAGGTTTCTTAACCACTCAAGTTCTTACACGCGGGTTTTTATTGTAACCTATCTGCAAGTTATGCATCGGTATTGTTAAATGCATTTTTTTAGCAAGGCTTACATTTTTCAGAGTCTTTCTACTTTGAAATTCTGGGTGCTCATCAGTTCAGGTCTACGCCAAAAGTAAGATTTTGCAGACAACTGTGCACTTTTTGTAATAGAGCGCAGCACAGTCTTCTGTAGACCATTGATTCGCTGTTACCTCCACATAGTCCTTTTTGCAGTGAAGTAGAAGGCAGTCGAGTCAGTATTTATGAGCAGGCTGTTTTTTATTTGATCCATGTCAGGTTATATTTGAAGGAGTGCGTGGTGACAGCTACACTGGCGACATTGGTATAGATGATGTTTCCTTCACTCCTGGTTGTACTCCTTTCAGTGGCAAACTGCCTCTTGCTCCAGCACCCACACCAACGCTCCGGCCAGCAACTACAAAACCTCATCAGTGCAGCAGTGCTGAATTCAACTGCGCTAGTCAAGGCCCAGCTGTTTGCATCCTTAGCACTCAGGTGAGACTGTCTTTGCTATAGACAAACGTATAATGTGAAGAGGTCCATTAGTCTTTTGATTTCACGGTCAAAGGACGTTTTCTTGCTGCGCCCCTAAACTGTGGAAAGAAACTTCAAATATTCCTTTTCTGAGCATTAGCTTTATATATTTATATGTCTCATAATTTTTTTTGTTTTGTTTTGTTTCATTTATTTATGTATTTTTATTTATTAGCTACTGTAAACCCATTGCAAGATTTTTAAATGTACACGGCAGATAAAAACCGAGCTGTCATCAAAGCTACTATCTTTTAATGTTTAATATTGTCCAATTAAGGATAAGTTAAGGAATAGTTTCAGATAGGGCTTTCCCACTAAAATAGGCAAACTGTGCAATTTACCAAAAATAGGACAGTTGGTCTGAGCCAATCAAATGCTAGAAAATACAATAGGCAATACAAACTAGTCAATCAGCGCAAAGTCCCTGTGACAAAAATCGTCGCGCCAGAAAAAAGTCTCGTTGGCTGACGGAGGCTCGTCGGCGAACACTCTTGGCTTTTTGTTGCATTGCCTATGGCCTCGTGCAATTTTGGCTGTCCGCGGAATTTTGCTCAACCAATTATTTCCAAATTGGACAGCATGCAGTCCTATCATAAAATTAGCTCACCCAGTAGGGTATCGCTGATCGGTTTTCACAACAAAACTGTTGCTTCAAAGGTATGCAACTTCCAAACCAACTGCCGTGATGGCTCCGATGAGGGTAAATGTGCCAAGTCGCGTTGTACCTTTGACAGTGGGGACTTCTGGAATTGGTATGTCGCTAATCCCACTCGGAAAAAGCGTGCCGTGTCGTATACATGGTTAGCCCAGCAGGGAAGCACGGGAACGTCTGGTACAGGACCCACAGTTGACCATACATCAGGTATTAAAGCTAGCAGAACACCTGCGATTAGATCACATTTAAACCAGATTCAGCGACCAGCGGTTTTTGCAGGGTAATAAATTGTGACCCTCCACAGGATTTTAATGCTAAAGGTGAAAGCACGCGCACGACACGCTTTCACTTTAAAACAAAAGAATTTATTTTAACACGCTTTAGCACGCTTGCAATCTTGCCTCATTAGCAATTTCTTTTGTTTCAGAGGACACGCTTGAGACAATTAAGCGTGAGCAAGTCGAACCAAAGAGCGTGTTTATTTTTTTAAACAAAAGCTCCGTGCGAAAAAGCACAACACGCTTTCAGTGTGCGCAAAAGCACGCAAGGCGTGTTATCTATAAGCTAAATAAATTTTCTCTACAAAAAGGAACCGTAAATGATTATGAACGGCACCCTTTTTTGGTAACTATCGAGAAAGAAAAAGTTATACCTCAGCGATCGCAGCGATAGTATCTGATTGAAAAAACGTTGTCGCTTGAAAAGTATAAACAGTGAACGGTGTGACCTACTGGATTTATGGGTAGAACTATATTAGCATTGCAAAATCAAAGTTCTTTCCAGAAATGTTTACTGACGAAGCTGTGCAAAGGTTATCTTAACTTTCCTTAATTTAAAACACATTTGCAATTTCTCAGAAACAGTGATCTTTCGAACTTAAGACACTTTCTTGCCGATCGCAGCAACCGCGATCAAATATAATAGAAATCATCAAGTGCCAGGATCACTAAATTGTATTTATTTTTTAGCGATTGCAAGGATCGTAGTGATCAACTGAAAACCAGCCTGCTTTTCTAGATGTACCAAAATTCCAAAACGTTTCCAACGTTGCTTAATTGATTCGGCCGACAATAACACAAAAAGCGAAACACCAGTTAATTAATGACTGTTTCAACGCTTTTTGAATAGTAAGTAAAAAATGTATTTTTTAACAGAATTCCGAAATTGTATGGTGCTTTTTTGTTTGATTCTTTGTTTTTGCCACGATAATACGGTGTGTTTAGAGTACTAAGGTTCGATCCGAGAATCAAATCTCTGTCAGTCACTCACTGAGAAAAGAGAAAAAGAACTAAATTAAAAGTAGTCCGCGTGAAATTCTTGAAGGCAATCATTTGTTCCATAAAGTTCGGTCATTGAATTAATTCATCGAGCTCGATCTAAAGGGGTGACGGTCAAGCTGCTCGAAAGTCATGTCGTTTGAAGTTATGTCGTCCAAAACCTGATAATATGAGTTTTGTCGCCCAAAATTCAAAGAAAAGTCGCCAGCAATCCTCCCTCATTCTACAGAGTTTTTAGTTTACAGATTCTTGTTTTTTTCGTCCTGTGAAGAACGAGATATAGTACACGTTTACAGCGCTTGATTCGTCTTAGCATAGCGTAAGGAGACCTTCACATAAATTATGATTGCTAGCGCTTCGAAATTACAAGGGCTTCAGCATTATTTTCCCGTAAAATTTAGCTTCCAATTGAAAGTTTTAGGAAAGGTTCCGAAAATTTTAGGATTCCTTAATTCTCTACGAAAAATAGGTTAACTGGGGAATGAAATGGAAAAATTAAACTTCAGAAAATCGTAAGGAATTTATTAGATAACCTTCGAAAATTGTACATGCATGGAACGGTCATCTAGAAATGATTAGCCTTCCTCAACCTATAGAAAATTCTAGGCAGTTTTTGTTTCTCCGATTTAATTACCTTCGTTCGTCTCAGCATGGCTTAAAGAAATATATTAAACTAATTTATTCAACTTCATTTCTCTGTGCATTACTGCTAATAAATATTCCGGTGGCATAACTATAATTTTCAGGCGACATAACTTCAGTGCCTCGCATGCGATAGCAGGCCTCTTTGCGATTCCGGTCAACAGCCGACAGCCGGAGGAATTGGTTTACACTGATCTCGCGTTAATTCCAGGCTAGACCACCATTAAGTCGTGATTTTCAAATGGCCACGGTTACTATCAAATTCCAAAACAGTCTCAATTGGTATATTTGACTCACTTCGACCAGTTATCAATGCTGATTAAATCCGCTGAAAACCCAAGCCATTTTTATCATCTTAGCGGTTTTAGTAATCAAGCGTGTTCAGCGTGTCTTACCCTAATTGCACGCTAACCGTGCTATAATTCGCACACTTACCGTGACATATGGCACGCTACAAAAAAACAAAAGGTCTAGCGTGTTAAATTTGCCAAAACAAAGGCAAGTGTGTCCGTCTTTGTTTTTTCAATTTAATATGCGCATATCTGTGATCTACGGCACGCTAAGCGTGTCGTGCTAGCGTGTCGTGCGCGTGCTTTCACCTTTAGCATCAAATTCCTGTGGAGGGTCACAATTGGTATCTGACATGAATGAGCTAAATCAGGATGGATTTTACCGGTAGATGTTTTTGTTTTTGTTTTTGTAGGAACTCTGTCAGGATGGTACATCTATGCAGAGAGCTCAGGGGGATCAGCTGATGACAAGGCTCCGTTGACAACACCTATGATAGGCCAGACAGGACCTGAATGTATTCTCTCATTCTGGTACCACATGTACGGCTCGTCTGTTGGGACACTTTCGGTAAAACTATCTTTCCTGGATGGATCCCAGCCCGTATTGTGGTCCAAAGCTGGAAGCCAAGGAAATAAATGGGTTAATGCTCGGCTTTTAATTGGTTCGAGGCAGCTCTTTAAGGTATAGTTGCAAAGAAAGTCAAAGTAAACAAAAATTGCATTTTTTTAAATACTGGTGCTTCATTGTTTCAAATGTTTCTAAAAGGCTTTCGTTTGGGATTTTTAGGTCTTGGAACTATCGTACTTAACTTACGTTGATTTGAAACCAATACATTGGTCTCATAAACACTTTTCATTCATTTATAGAAGTGACTGTTGTATTCTCAGTTGCCCTTGTCTAAGTTTTTTAGATTCTTTTAGGTCTTGGAAAGAAGACAGAATTTCGGAAATGTCTGGTTAAAAATATATTCAAAACAATTTCAGATGCGATTTATGCTTCCTTCGCAGGTCATCTTTGAAGCTAGAAGAAACTATGGTTACCAAGGCGACATTGCATTAGATGATATCGAGTTCCTGAAGTGCCAACCACTTGATCTCACTAAAAAGTGCACTGCAGATGAGTTCCAGTAAGGAAAAATCTAAAATCTTAATTTCTGGCTAAAAAATTAAGGGTTTCTATAAACCTCCTCTTTGTATTATTTGTAAGAATTAATGTTTAGTTGTCTCGTTTGCCTGACGTGACACACTGTGCGATGATGTCTTGAGACTCATAATAAGAATTGAAGTAGCTGTGAGTCGGTGTTGCAAGATAATGAGAAGTCCACTCATTGTAAGACGAGCGCCTTTAAGACCTTGGGCTCGCTTCTCATAAGTCCAGATAACTTTTCGCGTCCATAATCAAATATTCAAATCAAAATATAAAGCAAACCAGTCCATTTTGTTTTGTTAATTGATATTGTTATCATGTCTGGAAAACTATTGAAACCTGGATCTTGAATGTAAACAACAACAGCTTTTCGGGCCCGTTAATTATCGGGACTTTCGAGAAACGGGCCCCAACCACTTAAGACAGTCCACTGCCGTACCTGCCGTTCCGAACGGCAGGTACGAAAAACCTCAAGTGTCTCTTACAGAGATGTAAGTTATGAGAGAGTCGTTGATTGTTTAAAAAGGTAGTTCACTGACCTATCCAGTTATTAAAGGGTTCGCACAGTCTTGAAAAGTCCTTGAATTTTAGGAGAGGTCCTTGAAAAGTCCTTAAATTTCCGTGCAAGGCCTTGAAAACTCCTTGAATTTTCTTCAACTTTGAATTTAGTGGCATGGAAAGTGTTTTTTGATGATTTTTGGTTGTCCAAGACAGAATATGAATCATAAATCAGAGAATTTAAAGGTTATTTACAAATGTTTTATACAATAAATTTATAATTAACTCTCAATTTAAGACAAGTGAACTGAAAAATGTAGAGAAGTTGGTGAAGCAAACAGTTCACGCCTTAGAGCCTCATAAGAATAGACTGCGAATGTCTATTTTTGTGCAATCTGTGAAATTACATTCCTGGTAGGTGGTCCTTGAAAATCTAATGTGGTCTTTGAACAGTCCTTATAAAATTGTTGCAGTTTTTTTGTATGAACCCTGTATTAGCCACGGTATAATTCTGTTGATTCACTGGATTGGACAGTAACTTTCTTGAGCTTTTCGGATTGTCCATTGTGGCGTGGGTATTAATTAGGTATGCTCCATACAAGTCGGCTTTCCTCGAATGGAATACACCTAAATGTAAACCAGCCTGCGCGGTGGACTGGAGAAAGGGAAAAAACTGCCACCCTTTCCCTTTCCCAGACTACTACTCGGCTGGCTTCGCTTGCCGATTTTTCTTTTTCGCCTCTTCCCCCAATGCAGATCCCGGTCTCAGGCTACTAACCAAAGTAACGTCTTTCCTTTTCCAGATGTGCACAAGGTGGCTGCATCCCCAAGACGTCTCTGTGTGATTACAATGGAGACTGCATGGTGGGCGACACATCAGATGAATTAACCTGCTCAGCTTATCAAAGTGGACGATGTGATTTTGAACACGGAACATGCCTGTACTCTCAAAGTTCTGATGACAAGTTTGACTGGACTGTCTCCACCACAGGAACTTATTCCTATGGTACTGGTCCCACAAAAGATCATACAACCCAATCTGAGAAAGGTATACTGATCTTCCATGAGTGTATGTTATCGTGCTAATCACGCGATTAAAATTCTAGCGGTAGATAGAATCGATTAGCTATCTCATTTATATATCAGGGGCTTCACACTATTTGATATCTTTTGAAATAAATTCTAATTTTGTTACGCTATATTTAGGCATTGCAACTGTTTCTCGTCGTCTGTTGCTACGGATGACAATTGTGGACATTTATTGACATTTAGTGCTCCCTGTTGAAATTTGTTTGATATCTCCTTCATAAATATGGATAAAGACACTGCATAATGACTTTTATGAAAAAAAAGCAATATCCTGGTATCATAGATCCTTCACACTGCAATTCTTATTTATGGAGGGCAACCCCAACTTTGCAATACATAGTTCTCAATAATGAAATTTATTTCATTTGGCACACACAAATTCGCAGCGCCCTGACCTTATTGATTGCTATGTTTCTAACTCCGTAGGTCACTATATGTACATCGAGACATCATGGCCGCGTAGGCCTGGTGACAATGCAAGCTTGAACTCCCCCATCTTGAAGAGTACCTCATCAAACTGCTACCTGAGATTCTACTATCACATGAAAGGAAATCACATTGGCAGCCTTCTAGTGCGCAAGCGAACAAGTTATTACGCAGGTGGTTTATCAAGTCCTCTGTTGAACGTGACAGGAGCTCAGGGCGATTTCTGGTACCGTGCCTTAGTGCAAATACAATACAGTCAACAAGACTTTCAGTTTGTGATTGAAGGAGTTCGTGGAAATGGTTATCAGGCTGATATAGCCATTGATGATGTCTCTTTGACACCAGGCTGCCAGATTTGTACTGACTGCATTATGCCAGGTGATTTATTTTCTGTCCCTAGAATGTTTTAAAAGGTGCTCTCACATAACCTGTTCAAGGCTCAAGGATAATAGCACAGCAAAAATGATCGCGCCCGTCTTATTTTCGCGTCTTCCCTACTATCTGAGAGTCTGGCACTGGCGAGCTTTCATACGGCAAAATGTCTCTTTTTCTCGCATGGTACACTCAATTTTCCAAAAAGAAATCCTTGTCGTTCAGCCTTTTTTTTTTTTCGTTTCGTAGTTCTTATTCCAAACTTGTCAACTTGTTTTTAGGTTTTTGCTGTTGTTTTGTTTGTTTGTTTTTTTTGATGGGTGCGGGGAGTGGGGGAAGGGGGAGGGGGGGGGGGGGGGGTGGGCGGAGTGCAGGTTTCGTTGCTGTGTCGAAATGTCAATCAATCAATCAATCAACTTTATTTAAACACGGTAAATGGCTCAGCAAGCTGGTTTTCAGACATGCCGTGTGATAATTACAATTTATAAAAATTAAGACTAGTGATTGACTAACAATACAATATAACAGCAAGAAATAAGTATTAAAGAAATAAGATAAAAACATAATAAAAAGTTATATCCTAAGATATGGCGAGTTTAAAGCTAGTAAGATCCCCCATCTCACGTGTTTCATTTGACAGTTGGTTCCAAGCCATTGCACCCCGATAAGAAAATGAACGCTTGAGAAATTTGTCCGTCACTTTAGTCAAATGTAAAGCACCTACAGTTTGTTACATCAAACACTGTTGAACACTTTGTATGTGGAAAGACTTGTCATTCCGCGTCTAATTTTGTTTATTTAGGTCAGCCAACGTCAACTCCATTTGGCTTTCACACCCGTCCCGCCAATACAACCTGCGATTTACAGCAGTATGTCTGTAAAAACCTTCGGTGTGTCGACAAGGCACAGATCTGTAATTTCAAAAACGATTGCGGCGATAACTCTGATGAACTTCCTTGTGGTACAAACTGTACGTTTGAAGGTGACTGCTACAAGGGTTGGCGGCAGTCCACGGGTACAGATAACTTTAACTGGAGACGAAAGAAGGGAAAAACACCCAGCGTTGGAACTGGTCCCACCACTGACCACACCTTGGGAACAGCCAATGTGAGTAGCCCCAATATCCACTTACATATTCTCCTGACTGAACTCAGTACATTGCCTTACACAATTAGTTGGGAAAATTTGATAAAAGATCAAAGTATCTTCCCTTTGGTGATCATCTTATTAATTCTCATAATCTTTTCCCTGGATTGTCTGTTTGCATTGTCAGGAGAAAATTTATGTTGGTCACTCTTAAGGGTTAAAGCAGTTGAAAAAAAGCGAGAAACAGAAAACAGTTGATGATTTAGCAACTTTGTGTTTAAGTTTCATACATTATGTAATGACAAAACCGACCATGATGTGGAGGTTGACGCAAATCATATAGCGTGGACATGATCATGATTGTTGGTTTGAATTTTGACATTTTGCTTTCTTCTTGTTTTCGTAATTGCCAAGAGCTTGCGCTTAGCATAATTCGACAACTTTCCTCGCACAATCCAGAATAATCTACCCTTAACGTTCTTTGGTCAAATTGAACGAAAGACAAACAATTCTCCATAGCTTCAGCTCTGCGTCTGTTGGTGATGAATGAAAGCCAAAAAGCGCTTTAGGTTCAGTTTGTAAGGCAACAGCTCTGAATGACAAATGTTTCAGTTCTGAAAACAGCTGTCTCTTAAATATTTCCCAGGGATACTGCATGTACATCGAAACATCATACAGCAGTCTCGGCGACAAAGCGGAGCTCGCATCCTACAGGTACTTCGCTTCTAGTCCAAATTGTCAGATGTCGCTTTGGTACCATATGTATGGATCCGGAGTCGGAAGTCTGCAAGTCAAGATCAAGAAATCAGATGGAACTTATGTTATCAAAGATACCGGACTGTACGGTTCTCAGGTAGGCAACAGCTATCCTCTCTAGTGAGTTTAACCGATATAAAGCATTTAGTCTTTCTAATAAATCATGTTGTAAACGCAGAAAAGGGCTCAAATCAATCGAATCGAAAAATTAAACCTGTCACCGAAAAAAGCCTTCAAACATTCCTAAATTTAGTAAATGTGAGTGTTGTTTGTTTGTTTTTCCTTAAACTCAAACACACGGTGTCACCTTTTGGCATTGCTATTTCTAATTTAAATTCGATATCGCTTTTTCACAGGGCAACCGATGGAAAAAGCTCACAGTTAACATTGGGGCACATAAGAACTTTGTAATCCTTATCATATCTACTCGTGGAGCAAACTGGCAAGGCGATATTGCTATCGATGACATCTCCTTTAGCAAATGTTTTTCAGATGTCAGCAGGAACTGTACGCAGAATGAGGTGTGTACTTTTAAATCATTATAACTTAGGGTCAGACTTACCTGTGACTGATGTACTTGAGAGTTGCACAGTACTAATGTTGCAGTTTTCAAACAGAAATAGGAGCCATGTACATCTCAACCACTATCGGTTTTGTTTGATTCCCCCCCAAAAAAACTAACTTAAAAGAAAATATTTGTACTTCTTTCCGACCAAGGTTGTACGTAACAAAGCAGTGGATGCTGAAACTATCGGTTATTAATTCTTTATCCAGGGGTCAAACTTTTACAAGTGAAGCTATTGTTTTTAGCTAAAACAATAGACACACTCGTAGATTACACTTGAGCAAGTTTTATTAAATTGACCCCCTTACAATATGAACCCGCTTTGTAAGAACCTCCATTTTTTTTTTCCGAGTTAGCCTTAAAAGGATCCGATATGTAATTGGTGTTTACTGGAAAATTACGCTATTAAAATCTTGAACAGGCCCTTATTATTTTCTTAACGACAACCTAATGTTCTCTGTCGTTAGAAAAATAGACCTGGACTTCCTTTTGGTCAATTAAAAAAAAAAAAACAGTAAAAAAAAGAACTTGGCTAATATCCTGCCATCTTGACTGAACAAGCTTGGTCAATAACGTATGGCTTTATTTGCATCTCCAATAGGTCAAGTGCCGAAGCAGTGGACATTGTGTGACAGAACAAAGAGTTTGTGACCTTGTCAATGACTGTAAAGATGGTACAGATGAAGATCTAAGCCTATGTTCCAGTCGAACTGCGAGTTGCAACTTCACCGTCAACTGGTGTGGATGGTTTAATTTGTGGAGAGATGATTTCAACTGGTTACGTGCTAATGCCATCGGAACGACCGGAACAGGTATGTAATTAAACAAAGGTCAAGGAATTGTCAGAAAAATATAGAGTTATGAGTTATAAACTTTTTACGGTCGAACAAGTGATTTTCCATTACATTGTTAAGGAAATTTTTAAAAACTGACTTACGGGGCAAGCATGCCATGACTAAGGCGGCGCTGAGTATTTATTTATATGATATTTCAGTGGTCTTATCCATCCATTACTTTCCTGAGGAAATATCACACTGTACGTGTTAGCGCTTAAGTTCAGAATGGCTCATTTTTTCAACTTTGTTTCTTTTTTTACAAGGACCTACTGGAGATCACACGACTGGATCAAGTTACTTCTTAACCATTGATTCATCAAAACCCAGACAACTTTTCAACAGGGCACGACTGGCCCATAGCAATCTGTTTCCTGCTGGCCGAGGAGTGTGCATACTAAGGTTCTACTACAACATGTATGGCTCAAAGAACATGGGTTATCTGAAGGTGTTCATGCTGACATCGGGTTATAGCCGTTGGAACGAAGTTTGGAAGACACGAGGTATATAATTTTTGGACATTATGTACATTGGAAATGTAAATGGTACCAGTTTTCCGTCTCTTGCAGCCAGTGGCTCACTTACCGAGGGTGGCAAAGAAGTGAGATCGGACGTCAGCATGTAAAGGCCCACTGTCCAGCGGCTTCAGTCGATGTTTGGTCTCACCTTACCCACTTGCTCCCCGACCAATAAAAGCTCCATTTAGATGGACCATGACACTGGGGTTGTGTTCCCTACTCTTTTCGAACAGTGTCACGGGCCCTTTTACGTTTTCTTTCCAACTAATGTTTATGTATGAAGGAGACAAGGCCAACGGCGTAAATGTTACCTCCCAATGACGCGTTCATCTGAGCTGTGAAAGTATTTTACAGTAAAACCCCGCGTATATGAACCTGGATTATTCAATTTAGCCTTAACAGGTTCTTATATAAATGGTACTTAAAGCAAATTTAGACTACCAAGGTTCTTATATTTTCATATGAATTTTATTAAAGTATATTATAAATATCATCTCATAATACAATATAAGTCATTTATACCTTAATGCCTAAAGTCACTTCAGTGCAGGTATGTCCTTAACAAAATATAACAAACAAATTCATATTCAGTTCTCTGAAATGCTATTTCAAAGTTGATACACTTTTACAGCAACTCCACTGATAAGAACCTAACTTCAAATTTTAGCCTTAATAGGTTCTTATGTGTAGAGGGCTTAAAATAAAAATTTTAGCCTAACAGGTTCTTAAAACCCACTCAGGTTCTTATACGCGGGGTTTTACTGTATCACAGCTAGCATGATCTCATCAGTTTTGTTATCGGTGGTCCGGTCGGTTTTTAAACTCACGTCCTCTCGCTCGCACTGTAGACTGGCACCCTACCTACTGAGCTAACCGGGCGGCGGTTTCAAACACGTAGATAATAAAGTTTCAATTAAAAGTCCTATTTTTGTCTTAATGGACATGTATGATCATGATTGGCCGAGTTTGGTGAATTCTGATCTCGGGGCAGTGGTGAGGGAAGACGCGAAAGTTAGAGAGCCTTCAACGTAATAGTTCGCGTGTAAAAAAAAACGTCCTCACCGTAAAACCTTTCCCTCTTTGATACATCTTCCAATGATAAGGTGTGGTCAAAATTAACAGTAAAAGTAAAACATTGTTTTTGTTTTGTTTGCAGGTGATCCAAGCAACCGTGCGTGGCTCCGTGCTGAGGTTCAGCTTAACTTGGGATTACCTTTCAGGGTTGGGTTTGAAGGAATCGTTGGGGGAGATGACAAAACTGACATTGCCTTGGACGACATAAGCTTTTCCGCAGGCTGTTACAAGGTACAAATAAAATGCAGTGAACAATCCTACATTTTAAGCTGTTTCGATACAGTTTCGCGGAGACCATACCGATTTTATCCTTTCCCGATCGCCACAAAATTTTCACCGGTGATTTAATATGAATTGAAGTTAATTAGTTTGTCAAAATACAGTTTTTAGTAAAATCGATATCACCATGACAACAATACAGAAAAAAACTATAAAATCGATTAAATCCGAATTCCGCGTCATCTAGACCTGGTACTGAAAATCCGACACCAGGATTTTTAAGTGCGGTGTTTAGCAAATAACTTCTGTGAGAAGAAAAAAATCCGCATTACAACATTCACTGTTTCGACGTTATGCTAATTTTTCCAAATTAATGCCCACCATACATACCTCCATGGCTAGTACATTTCAATGTGAACATTGTCGTGTTTCACAATCAAAATATGAAATACAATTCATATTAAAATGTACTAGCCATGGAGGTATGTATGGTGAACATTAATTTGGAAAAATTATTGTAACGGCACCCGTGCGCCTTAGTTTAGTTTTGTTGTATTTTTATCTATTTTCTTTATTGTAACCGCATTTTACGTCACAATGATTTTCCGCTAGCCGTCACGTGACCTTAGCTTAAATACCGCTACACGTGCGTAGTTTTCTCTAAGGCTCACAGAAATTCGACGGGTAACCATTTTCAAGCTTTATTGCTGTTGAACTCAGAACCTACTAGAGCGTTCGCCCCAACACGTCCTACAGCGGGATCGCTGTAAAAGTTGGCACAATAAACCCCAGCCTTGTGGAACCTGTGAGTCGCTTAGTTTTTCTTAGTTTCACGGATCTCTCCGACACCGGAGCTGATGCCGCTACAGTCGAATTTCTGCTCAGTTAAGTCAAATCTCTGAACCATAAGTCAAGCAAGCTCCTGGAGCCCAGATCAACCAAGCAAGCTCACCCAAGCGACAAGTCCGCCCCTGGAAACAGTTGAGCAGTCAAGCGGGAACTCAACAAGTAAGTCCGTTCCTTTATTAACCGAACCGAAAACAAAAAGAGGAAGAAAAAGAAGAAACTACTGAGAAGAGGTGAAGAGCACGTGCTCGGCAAGACGTTGTTAATCTATTGAGGAAAACCGAAGAACATGTTCTTAAAAACGAATCCAGTCAAAGAAGAACCCTTTGTAGGCGTCGCGAAGAACCACGTTGCCTAATTACCCTTTAGTTAACGGTAGAAACAGAGCTTAGAACAAACTACAGTGTCTCTGTGTCATCACTCTGTCCAGCTTCTTGTGAAAAATACAAGCGCTTCGCCATGGACAACTCCCAAAACGCCCAGCAAAAAACAAATCCAGGCGATACCTCAGACGAAACTAGCGATACTGGATTTAATGAAACTCTAGCGCATAATGCACATTGCACCGATAATCCCGAAAATACAGCTCTAGCAACCCCTGAGAATGGCGAAGCATCGGAAACACGTTCTAGAACTATGACAGAAAAAGGTTTTCGGTTCCGTTGCGAGCTTAAAGAAAAATCAGCGAAAGCCGCACACAAAAGTTTTCACGCTAACGTCACAGCATTCCACGCATTTTTGGCCGGCACGAAAGACCGCAATCAAATTGACAGGAAGCTCAAGGATATAATCGCCCTCGCAGAAAAAACGGAAATCGAATTAAACATCTGGCTAGATCTCGTAAAACACACTCCGCGATCTGAACTCATAGTCGAACTGCTTTCTTCAATTAAAGACTCTATTCAAGCAGTACAAACCGCCGCGTTTAATAGAGTATTAGCGCTAGACAAAGATGAAACATTGTCCGTGAGCGCCAGCATGAGATCAAAATCGTCACGCACGTCACGACACTCGATAAAGTCGTCAAATTCCGGTTCGTCGCGCTCTTCAAGAGAAAGTTTCTTAACCGTCAAAGCGAAACGTGCAGCGTTAGAAGAGAAAATGAAATTTACCGATAAGATTGAAGAACAACAAAGGATCCTAAATAAACTGAAAATGCAACAAGAGTTAAATGAATTCTTAGCAGCGGAAGCCGTCTATGAGGAGGCGTTGAAAGAAGAAAAACCGCCCGGTAATGAAGAGATGGATTTAGAATTGCCGAAAGAAACCGAAAATATGATTGATAGATTTTTGAACCACACATCCCATCCCACCCTTCCGACCACAGCGACCGAAAGTTTGTTACCGCCATCAATGAATGAGAACAATGGTCACCAACTTGTCACTTCTGGTGACAACACAGAAGACCCACACCACGTGGGATTGTCAGATAACATCACCCTCCCGGACGGGGGACTCACGACTAACTTCCATTTAGACACAGGACATAAAGTAGCCTCCCATCCCTCAAATGTATCGGAACACGAGCCTCTTTATCATGTAGAGATAGCAGAACAACTAAACTCTGATCCTACAACGAACAGTCCACCCGAAACACATCAAGGCACAGGGTTTCCAACACCTCAAATTCCCGCCTTTGCTACCAATATTTCTTACCCCTGTACTTCTCACTACACGTCACCTGCAGAAACAAGTACTCCAATCGTTTTACTTCCTCAAGGGCCAACAAACAGAAGCACGGGCCCCCTGACTTCTCATTCCCACGCAGGCCCTGTAAGCAGTTCAAAACCTATACCTTCAAGTACTTACAAACTCCGTGGAGATGCGGACGCCTTCACCCCGAAGAGTTCGCCGACCACACTTTACCGCGAAATAAGAATTCCACCTCCCGAAAGTCAAAATCGCGCTTCTCCAAGTTCAGACAGTGTCTTTCAAATTGCCGACGCCTTAGCAAAAGTCACGCAACTGCAACGGCTCCCGCAAGCCAAGCCGGACATATTTACCGGCGACGAAACAGACACCAAATTCTTCATCTGGGAAACAGCGTTCGACGCGCTTATCGACTCCGCGCCGATCAGCGCTCAGCAGAAACTGTATCTCTTGTACCAACACTTAGACGGAAACGCGAAAAAAGTCGTTGAGCAACTCCAATATATGGTCAGCGCTAGCCCCGAAATAGCGTATACGGAAGCACGAAAGAAACTGAAGTCACGCTTCGGTCGTCCCGCGATTATAGCCACTGACTTTGAGAACAAACTAGCAAACTGGCCTAAAGTTGCCAATAACGACGCGCAAGGTCTGCGAGAATTTAGCGACTTCTTGCAGCAAGTCGAAATAGCGATGAACCACTTACACAGCCTTAAGATATTCGAGTATCCTTCCAAGCTGCAAACCTTAGTCGAAAAGCTCCCAGGTTGGTTCCTAACGAAATGGTCCACAAAGGTACAAACCCTACAACAAGAAAAAGGCTGCAACGCATTCCCGACCTTCACGGAATTCGTTGAAGAAGTAACCTTCCATGCCGATCGCATGAACATTCCTCAGATTTTCCGACAGGGAGTCAAAAATCCCGTGCGACAATCTCTAGGAACAACTCCGACTACAAACCCCCTACCACGTAAAAGGATTCCTGGTACAACGACCATGGCATCAAAAGCAACCGGTGAAAGCAAAGTCCCGCCCCCAGAAACAAAGAAAGAGAAATCGGAATACAGTTCTAAAGATAAAGACCTCTGTCTCTTCCATAAAACTAAGTCGC
The DNA here is from genome assembly GCA_964035525.1 of Porites cylindrica. Taxonomy (NCBI): domain Eukaryota; kingdom Metazoa; phylum Cnidaria; class Anthozoa; order Scleractinia; family Poritidae; genus Porites; species Porites cylindrica. The sequence continues at coordinate 56,642,819 of OZ037776.1, forward strand.
ACACCCTAAATGAGTGTAAGAAGTTTCAAGACCTTGCCTTAGACGACAGGAGAGACTTCTTTAAGAAAAACAAACTTTGTTTTAGGTGTATGGCTTACAACAAGCATAATGCCGATAAATGCGATCAACCACCTCCAGTATGTGACATCTGCCGCAAGAAACATTTGACAGCACTTCATGTCGAGGCCACACCCGGCAGTAAAGATAAACTAAATACCACGACCACCGACACCAAAAGTACCACTACAGCTTGCACGCAAGTCTGCGGGGAGGAGGAAACCAGCAGGTCGTGTGCTAGAATCGTCTTAGTAAGAGCATATCATCAATCGAATCCAGCTAAGAAAATAACAACCTACGCAGTCCTTGACGACCAATCCACTGATACGTTCATCGCTGACGCCTTACTAGAACAACTGGAAGTAGACGCAACTGAGGTCGACCTACAAGTTAACACGATCGTCGGCTCGAATTCGATTAGAACCAAGAAAGTAGTTGGACTATCCATTCAAGACTTAGAAAACGAATATGGATCAATCAAAGTCCCGTTTGCGTACTCACGAGAATATATCCCCGCTTCACACGAGGATATTGCCACACCCCGTATAGTCAGTCAATGGAAACATCTATCTCACATCGCACACAAGATACAGCACCGCTCTGACGTCGATATAGGCCTGCTCATCGGACGCAACGTTCCAGCTGCCTTCCAACCTATAAACGTCATCTTCGGAAAAGATGAAGAGCCCTGGGCAGAGCAGTACAAGTTTGGCTGGACCATAATAGGTCGTGTCTGTAAGGACAAGCAGCGAACACAAAACTCAGCATCAGTGAATCGAGTAACAGTGGAAAGAGAAACCCTCCTAGATCGCAGCAAGGAAACATCCAGACCACCACCCTTTGAGAAAGTAATAAATACTAAGGACCTAACCAGCCCAAAACAAGTACGTGAAATGATGGAGCTCGATTACAGTGAGATTCACCACAGTCGCAAGATTTGTGGAACCGAACAAGCGGAGTCAATAGAAGATAAACGCTTCCGAGAGATGCTAACTATGGGTTTGCACAAAAACACAAATGGAAACTGGGAAGCACCACTACCCTTCAAATCTGATGATCTATCACTACCAAACAATAAAGGGCACTGTTTAAGAAGGCTTCTTTCCCTCAAGAGGCGGCTCTTAAACGACAGCAAACTTAAAGAAGACTACTTAGCCTTTATGAAGAAGACACTTGATAACGGTCACGCAAGCCGAGTTCCTGTTGATCAACTCAGTACAGAAAAGGGCAGAGTATGGCACCTTCCCCACTTCCACGTATACCACCCAAGAAAACCGGACCAGATCCGAGTCGTATTTGACTGCAGCGCCGTGTTTGAGAACGAGTCATTAAACAAGCATCTGCTCCAAGGCCCAGACCAGTTAAATTCCCTGATCGGAGTGCTGACACGATTTAGAAAAGAAGAAGTTGCCTTCACTTGTGACATCGAGCAAATGTTTCACAGCTTCTACGTAACCCCTAAAGACAGGAACTTTCTGCGCTTCCTGTGGTTCGAAAACAACGACCTGACAAAACCAATCGTTGAATACCGAATGAATGTACACCTCTTTGGTGCAGCATCTTCTCCCGGCGTAGCTAACTTCTGCTTACATCAAACAGCAGAAACTCACAGAAAGGAGTTTGGCGACATCGCTTCAGACTTCCTCCTTAGAGATTTCTATGTGGACGACGGCTTAAAATCCGTCCCTACAGCACAACAAGCTCTGCAATTAATCAATGACTCACAAACAATGTGCGCAAAGGACAATCTACGCCTGCACAAGTTCGCGAGTAACTGTAAAGAAGTCTTAGAAGTCCTACAAGCTAACGATCGCGCAAAGGATTTAAAAGATTTAGATCTTCGGCACGACCCAATGCCCGTTCAAAGGTCCCTCGGTACATACTGGTGTATCGAATCAGACACGTTTGGATTCCGTATTGAACTAAGAGATAAACCTGTAACACGTCGCGGGATCCTGTCGGCCATCAGCTCAGTCTACGATCCCCTCGGAGCAGTATCACCCGTCATATTGAACGGCAAGCAGATACTCCAAGCACTCTGTCGTCAAAATGTGAACTGGGATGACCCAATTCCAACAGATATCCTGCCACTTTGGAAGGAATGGCGAACAGAGCTCCCCCTTTTAGAGAAACTAAAGTTTCCTCGCTGCCTCAAGCCATCGTAGTTCGGAGACCCAGTCAAAACAGAAATCCATAGCTTCTCAGACGCGAGCGACAACGGGATCGGGCAGATTTCCTATGTGCGCATGATAAATCAGAGAAACGAAGTTCACGTTAGCTTCCTTATGGCAAAATCTAGAGTCGCTCCAATCAAGCCAATATCAATACCTCGCTTAGAGTTGACAGCAGCCGTTGTTTCAGTCAACGTGACCAGGATGCTCAAAAGTGAACTTGACGTAGACAACGTCCAATGCTACTACTACACCGACTCTGAAATCGTAATAGGATACATCAACAATGACGCGCGACGCTTTCATGTTTACGTCGGCAATCGCGTACAGCATATCAGAGACCGCAGCTCTCCTGAAGAATGGTTTCACGTCCCTGGAAAAGAAAACCCAGCCGATGAGGCCTCCCGTGGTCTAACAGCAAAGGAACTAATACAAAGTAAACGCTGGTTCAAAGGACTAAGTTTTCTGTGGCAAGAAGATCCACTCCCCTTACAACACCAGCCTATTTGCGCCCCGCACCCTTCAGACATCGAAGTCAGAAAGGAGCCAGCATCCACGTTGGCCACAAAAGTCTACAAAACCAAGACCTTTCAAACCGGATCTGGAATATTAGAACCTGACCGCTTCAAGCATGTCTCCACGCTCAACCGCCTCAAGCGATGTATTGTTCAAGTACAGAGAGCAATTGAAAGGCTTAGACCAAACAAAGAGTACAACTGGCGCCCTAAAGAAGGAACCCCCTTAGTTGAAGAGCTCTCTCAAGCTGAAGGTATAATTCTGAGATCCATTCAGCACCACTACTTTAAAGAAGAAATCGAGACCCTTGGTAAGCTCGAAGGAAACGACAAACAATTTCAAGATCGAACGAATGCGCGGGAAAGAAATGGCCTTGTTAAGCTCAGCAGCAACCTTCACAAGCTAGACCCATTCATCGATAAACAAGGCCTGCTAAGAGTTGGAGGACGACTTAAGAGAGCAACCTCACCTTATTCAATTAAGCACCCCATTGTTATACCTAAGAAGGGTCATGTGGCCACTCTTCTCATACACCAGTTCCATCATGGGAAGCAGCATCACCAAGGTTACGGCATAACTCACAACGCCATCCGCCAAGCTGGATATTACATCATCAACGGTCGTTCACTAATCTCCCACATCGTGTCCAAGTGCGTTGTATGTCGTAAGTTACGCGGACACACCCAAAACCAAAAGATGGCAGATCTACCACCTGAACGCGTCACGCCAGCTCCTCCGTTCACCTGCAGTGGGATGGACGTGTTTGGCCCATTCTACATTAAAGAAGGACGGAAAGAGCTCAAGCGATGGGGCCTGATATTCACCTGCCTTTCATCACGTGCGATTCATTTAGAAACCTTGAACAGCATAACGACGGATTCGTTCCTGAATGCTCTCCGACGTTTCATCAGCCGCAGAGGAAAAGTTCGAGAGCTTAGATGCGACCAGGGAACAAACTTCGTCGGTGCCAAAAACGAACTCGCCTCTGCATTCAAAGAGCTAGACACTACACCCCTCAAAGAGTACCTTTCTTCCCAAGATTGCGACTGGATAGACTTCAATTTTAATACTCCTCATGCTTCACACATGGGAGGTATTTGGGAACGTCAAATACGTACCACACGATCTGTGCTGTCATCACTGTTATTAGATCATGGCACCCAGCTTGATGATGAATCCCTACGCACACTTATGATCGACGCCGAGAGTATTGTCAACTGCCGTCCCCTTACAGTAGAGAACCTGTCAGACCCGCTAGCACCGGAACCACTGACCCCAAACCACTTGCTGACTCTTAAAACTCAAGTTGTGTTTCCCCCACCTGGAAAGTTCGAGTCACCGGACCAGTATTCCCGTAAAAGATGGCGAAGGGTTCAGTACCTCGCTAATCAACTCTGGCTACGCTGGCAGAAGGAATATTGCGCCCTACTCCAAAAGCGACAGAAATGGACCACTCCCAAAAGATCAATGAAAGAAGGAGACGTCGTACTAGTCTGTGACAACGAATCCCCGAGAAACCAATGGCCCTTAGCAGTCGTCACGAAAGTGTTCCCTAGCAGCGATCAGCTTGTCAGGAAAGTGCAGATTATGACAGCCAGAGACGGAGAGAAGAAGTTCTACGAGCGACCAGTAAATAAGCTTGTGCTACTCTTAGCAAAAGAGGACATTGCGAACTGAACCGATTTACAGTGATCTAGTTTTATTAATTCAATAAGTTTGATACCGTTTCATACCAAATCAACAGATTTTATATTTTTATATCGCTTCTTAAAAGTATTTAGGCTTTTTGGTAAATGAAGAACATTTAGGGAAGCAGTGTAACGGCACCCGTGTGCCTTAGTTTAGTTTTGTTGTATTTTTAGCTATTTTCTTTATTGTAACCGCATTTTACGTCACAATGATTTTCCGCTAGCCGTCACGTGACCTTAGCTTAAATACCGCTACACGTGCGTAGTTTTCTCTAAGGCTCACAGAAATTCGACGGGTAACCATTTTCAAGCTTTATTGCTGTTGAACTCAGAACCTACTAGAGCGTTCGCCCCAACACGTCCTACAACGGGATCGCTGTAAAAGTTGGCACAATAAACCCCAGCCTTATGGAACCTGTGAGTCGCTTAGTTTTTCTTAGTTTCACGGATCTCTCCGACACCGGAGCTGATGCCGCTACAATTATCATAACGTCAAAACATTGAATGTTGTAATGCGGATTTTTGGTCGGTTCGTAGGCTAGGTTCGCCTTGAATCAATCTCAATGAAATTTTCAGACATTGATTTATACATCAGGGAGATTGTGTGATAAGGTTTAAAAAGAATTCTGTCGAGCCGTTTTAGTGATATACAGAAAAGCGCTAAAAGTCAAAGTTTAGAACAAAGTTGCACTCAGACATGTGGTGAGAAAACAGGTTAGTTTTCAGGATTGCAAGAAAGAAAATACACCAAAATTCCTTGCTTCGAAATATGATATTAAGCAGCCTTCTGACACTACTTAAGATTTATTTGAGTTATCCAGAACTTTTTTATTAAACAATTCATCACGGCTATTGAAAATATAAGGTTTGAAATATATTTACGTTTTATTTGAATTTAAACAAACAGAATTTTTTACTTCTCACGGATGTGTTTTGCTAAACACCGCACTTAACGATCGTGTTGTCGGATTTTCAGTAGTAGGTCTAGATCGCGCGAAATTCAGATTTAATCGACTTCATAGTTTTTGTGTATCGCTGTCAAAGTGATATCGATTTTACTAAAAACTGCATTTTAACAAATTTCAATTCATTTGAGCCGGCGGCCTATCGTGGTGCCGGTTTCCTTCAATGCGCATGAGCAAAAGTTCGCCCCATTTTTGTTCTTTTCCGGTGTTAAGTCGAATAAAATTGCTCTTTGGAGGAAAACTTTGCCTTCCAGCTGCATAAAGATATGTGTAAAAGAGAAACTAAATCTGTGCGTTTAGGCTGCGGAAAGTGTGTTTGTGTCCGCTTCGAGTGCTCAGTTGCTGAAAGTAACGAAGATACGATTGGATGGGAGGAAAACAAAAGCGTAGTTTATTGCCTGAGAGTACATCCCACCATCCCGAATTTCTAGACAAAAGACGACAACTACAAAAACGTACGCCTTCATCTTCGACTGACTGCAGCAACAATCATAGCAGTAACAAACTCGGACAAAAAGCCTTTTCCTCATCATCACCAGGTGTTAGAATTCGACGTCGCAGTTGCCTTCTCCTTTGTTTTTTCCTCGATATTACAGCCAGCAACAAGGCCTTCGTAAACCTTATAAACTAGGCATTACTTGAATTTGTTTGTTATTAAAAATTCTGTTTTCAGGGCGGTACTCCTCCAGTTCCCACAGGAGCGGCTCGATGTACGAGTAATGAATTTTACTGCTCAGCCGACGACTTGTGTATCAACAATAACTGGAAGTGTGATGGAGAAAAAGACTGCACTGATGGGGCTGATGAACTGGGATGCCCTCCACCCACACCGCAGCCAACACCCCCCCCCCAACGGATCTACTAATGCTGCAGACTGCAACTTTGACAAGAACATGTGTCTGTGGAAGTCTGCTAGGTTCGCAGATATGAAGTGGACAAGAAATCGAGGCCAGACACCTAGTTATCAGACAGGTCCCGATGGCGATCACACGTCCGGCGCAGGTAATGAGAAAAACAGTGTTGAATTCTTGGGGCCATGTTACGCTAGTTTTTTCGCATCAATTGAATTCAAAAAGCAATGGTCCTAATTTTTTTAAGACTATAATTAGGCAAAGAAACTGTTTCCTCTCGTCTGGATTATAAGGACGGACACGAGTTAAAACTTGAAAAAGTTGGGCCAACTTTTGCAAGTTTGAATGCTATCCCTCCCAAAGTCACCAGACAAAATTATTATGGTGGTATTAATGTTATGCTTGGGCTCCGTGATGAAATTTGTTCGATATTTTCTTCTTTATTCTACAGGGCACTTTTTGTGTGTAAAGGCATTAGGTAATGACATCAGCACGTAAAAGACCTAAAAAAGCAATATGCCCCTGACATAGGCGCTGTAAGTTATGATATGCTGCACTTAGAAATGGTGTTTCCACAAATATATTGTCTTGTGGACACGACATACAGATGCTATGTTTAATTTCCCAAGGACGTCTGACATTGGTAAACTATCGATTGCACTATCGCAATTCTAATTTTTGTACATTGTGTTAAAGGATGGTATGTTTATGCCGAGGTCACCGGCTTTTTCCGTGGTCACTTTGGAGAACTCCTGGGACCCAACATGATGCCTTCGCCGACCTGTCAGATTTATTACTGCTACTCCATGAACGGCAGAAGCATGGGCAAGTTAACTCTATACCAACGTTTCACCAGCGACCCTAAACCTGATCAGACGCAGAAGACTGTCTGGACAAAGAGTGGTAACCAAGGAAACAAGTGGCGCTGCACCTATGCTAACATCCCAAGTACCCGACCGTTCTCCATTGTATTTGAAGCTGTTCGCGGCAAAGGATATCAATCAGACATAGCGCTGGATGATATCAGGTTCGTTAAGTGTGGGTCATTAGGGCCCACCGCTGCGCCAACACCCACACCCAAACCATCTCTGATGGACGAGAACTTTGAAGACTGCAAAAGCTGTTGGAAAAATAATCAGGATGGTCATGATCAGATGGATTGGATCATTGGGCGCGGAGAAACAGCAAGCCTCAACACTGGTCCATCGTATGACCATACCCTCAAGAACTTATATGGTCGTTACCTTTACCTGGATGCCTCCAGTGTAAGTCATATTAAAGGCTGGGCTCACGCTGATCTGGAGAGTAGGCTGCTTGTAATACAGAGGCGATGTTATATGTCCTTCTGGTACCACATGTATGGCTCTGGTGTTGGCTGGCTTGCAGTTGTGGCGTATGTTTATAACGACCCAAATAATTTGAAAGGTGACTAGGGGACTTTGTATTCTGTAATATAACTTGTGATCTTATTTTTCTTTGCCCCACAGCTCCATGTGCAGGCATTTCTCTCCGTACCCTAAATACAATTCAAAAGTATTGTTGACAAATACATATAACCTTGCCCCGCGTTTTTGTTTAGATAAATGCTGTTCTGCCTCCGTCCGTATTGCTGACTCTCTCAAAACCTAGATTTTGCGTGTTTGTGGATAAAAATGACGCATTATCTAGAGGCGCTTGTCAGAAATAACTATCTTGTTTTTGATTGTCGGCTGCATGACCTCCGACTTCTTGTAATTGAGCTTTTTCCACTTTGTATTATAGTTCTTTATGGAGAGCTGATACCATCATCTTTGCTAAATTAAATAAGCCCCCTCTCTTTATTAACCCCCCTCCCTCCCCCCGCCCCTCAAATTTATTTGACCCGGGGAGCTTAATAATGGATTTACAGTACATGTACGTTTAAATTTTCTCAAAGCTGGGAGGTGCTATTAAAGATGATCACTCGAAGTTAGCTTATGTTTACTAAATTATGTATTATATGGTCGGCTCCAGTGGTGAGCAGGATGGGCGATGACTCCTGTCTTCTGATTGGCTACCTAAACGGTCAACTCGACTTCGCCTCTATCCAAAAAACGCAAAAAGAAAAAAAGGAAAATAGCTTGGCAGATATCAAGACATCGTGACTTCGAACTGGTTAAATAACGCATTCACTCGTCTCAGCTGTCAGCTACAGGTGTAGTCTATGTAATCATGATGTGAAAAATTGTGCGGATCTAACGAGAGTTAAGGGTTACAACATTTTGCTTTCTAAAAAATCATTTTTCAGTCTGGAAACAAGCGGACCTTTGGTGGCTATGGGGTAACCGTGGAAACAAGTGGCAGAATGCAATGGTTAGTTTGTATGGTCCCGATACAGCCGGCAAAACATCAAGAATCGCGATAAGTGCAATCCGTGGATGGGATTATTCAGGCGACATTGCTATTGATGACATTCAATTCCACAATTGCGACTTTAAAGACGTCATTACACCGTGCCAAGAAACGTTTCCCAAGTGCAATGACCAACCAATCACAAGACCAACTCTAGGTGCGTAAGATGTGTTTTTTGAACTACGGACGCAACTTTGTCCTTGTTGTAGGCACCTTGTTATGTTGTTCACCAACGGTCTTCTAAAACATGCGTTGTGTATGCTAGGAGCATCGTGTTCGTTTTTCTAGAAACAATTGTTAAGGGTATGTATCTTTATAAAACTATATATTTCACTCTATCAAACATCGTTGTTGTTGTTGTTTTAATTTATTATGTCAGACTGCCTTGGTTCGGTTTCATTATATTTCGCTTTTGGGCATATTAATGCATGGAGATGTCTTTAATACAAATGCAAATGAGATTTAAACAAACTATAAGATAAGAATAAAGCAAAACAAACTCTTAATTCCCACCTGTATTTTTAGTCCTATTAAAGTTTCATTTCATGAAGACCTTGTTATCGGAAAATAAATTAAATCTTTGTACGCAGGGCCAAAGAACGGTGCCTGTGACTTTGAGCATGGTACTTGTCACTGGAACAACTCTGCCGTTAGTGACATGCCGTGGCACCTTAGAGAGGGAAGTACACACTCTCAACACACTGGTCCCGCTGTTGATCACACCAAAGGAACTTCAGAAGGTAATTATCTTGTTACAGGAAGAAGGCTGCATTCACTCAAATTCTGACCTAATATTACAGTAACGTGTATAATACTTTCGTACCAGTTCGTTTTGTCGTACAGTGGAAGCCCTTCTAACGGTCATTCTCGTAAACGGCCAGCTCCAGTTACGGACACCTTTTTCGCGTCCCGAGGGTGTCCGCTTACAAGAGCTTTCACCGGATGTATTTTTACATCCCCGTAAGCGGCCAGCTCCAGTTACGGACACCTTTTTCGCGTCCCGAGGGTGTCCGCTTACAAGAGCGTCCACTGTATGTATTTTTACATCCCCGTAAGCGGCCAGCTCCAGTTACGGACACCTTTTTCGCGTCCCGAGGGTGTCCGCTTACAAGAGCGTCCACTGTATGTATTTTTACATGTCCGTAAGCGGCCAGCTCCAGTTACGGACACCTTTTTTGCGTCCCGAGGGTGTCCGCTTACAAGAGCGTCCACTGTATGTATTTTTACATGCCCGTAAGCGGCCAGCTCCAGTTACGGACACCTTTTTTGCGTGCGAACTCCCGAGGGTGTTCGCTTACGAGAGCTTCCATTGTACCAACAAATGTCACGCTTATTTTTGACGCTTGTTTTTTGCTTAACGGCGTTAGTAACATTACCAACGTTTGATGCTGGGACAATTCCCAAAACATTTTGTCTGAAAACCATTAAAAAAAAATGCCATGGGAATGTTTAACTGTGTCCTTGGTTCAAATTTTGATTTCATTTTTTGGGATTATTACCTTGAAACCAATGAAATGGATTTGCAAGCGAGAATATAATAGGCCAATTCCGAGTTGAAAAATATCTTGCTTTCATAACGAGGCTAAGTGCAAAATCTTTTTTGTGAAAATAATCATCATTTGCATGGGAGTAGAATATCGTTTCAATGTCAATGATTTCGCAGTTTGCCTCACTTTGAAACAGAGGCTTGGGCGACTCAGAAATGGCACATTGAACCACGATAATTATTAAGACGGAATCCATCAGGAAATTTAAAATTTCAGTGGACAAAAACCTTGTACCAGAATAATTTAAACAATATTGCATTTTTTTTTTACATTTTTAAAGGGCTATAGACGTAATTAGTTATCTGTAATAACACCAAAGAAAATTTCTTATGGAAGGTCGACAAAATAAATGTCAGACTTCACAAAATGGTATCTTGCACATGAAATTTTCAAAATTTTACATGTGTTTTCACTATTCTTGTGAAATTTGACATTCGTTTTTTCGGGCTCCCATAAGAATTTTTTTGTTGTTATTACAGATAACTAATTACGTCTAAAGCCCTTGAAAAGCAATATTCTTTAAATTATTCTGGTACGAGGTTTTTGTCCAGTCCACTGAAAATTGAAATTACTCAATTTCCTGGTGGATTCCATCTTAAATTGTTTTTCCATGGAGGACTTACGATGTATTCTTTTGTCCAGGCTACTACATGCACATCGAAGCTAGCTGGTACGACAAGGGATCTGTTGCCATCTTAGAAAGTCCTTACATGCTTCCGACTTCCAGCTGCCAGATGACGTTGTACTACCATATGAAAGGAGAACATTGTGGTTCATTGCTGGCTTACATCAATAGTGGCGATAGCGTTCAGTTGGTGTTTAATCGAACAGGACCACAAGGGGATAATTGGATTCGAGGGATCATACGGTTGAAGAGTGATTATGGCTTCCGCGTTCACATCACCGCCTCAAGAGGAACTAGTTATAAGGGCGATATCGCCATTGATGATATCTCATTCCAGGTAAAGCAGAGTCGACTCTCGTCCCATGACGTTCATTGAGTGAAAACACTGGCGCACTGAATAGGCAATGCAGATGATCATCATTGTCCTGATCCAGGCTTATTATCATGAATATCGTAACATCAAGCATGTAAAAGGTTGTTTGAATCAGATGTTTTAAGTCCATTCACAAGAACGTGCACTATGCAAAGTGTCTCTGTTCGCGAAAATTCAAGGGAAACGTTTCCTCCTTATATTGATATACTTTTTCCCCAGGTTTATGAATAACGTTTACAAGGAAAGATTCACCCTATACTATTAAAGATTGTTGTTTCTACTGCAGGTTGTGCCACTTATCCATCACGTGTCATGTTTGCAATGTAAATATTTTGACAATGTCTTAATGAAGTTTACTCTTATTTTCCTTTTTATTTCGGGGAATTCAGGGTCAATGCACATTTACAGACGACACTGCCTTGAAATATGGAGACAAAGCTCTAACAAGTGGCTGTTCTGATGGCGGAAGGGAAGGCTTCTTCACCCATCCAAGTGTGGCAGGCTGCAAGGGATCGTGGTATGGACAAAAGAACCTTCGAGCCAGACGCACACCAGGAGCCAAGTGCGGAGACGATATTGGCAGCTGGGGCAGATCCTGTAATCAACCAGCCGATCTCTGTCAAGCTGGGTGGCACGTCTGTGGAACCTATGGAGACGTCTTTGAGATCCAAAACCGGGTGAGTCTGTAGGGGTCATGGGGATACCTCGGTAAGGAATTTGCATCTGTAGGACGATACAAAAACAAACCGTAACTCCTGATTTTGGCCCCGCCAATCCTAAAACAGTATCAGGATTCGTGTGGACCGGGCCTTAGTTGTAGTCAGAAACTAGTTTTAAGCCATGGCCACACGAATTCGGGCCTTTTTCTTTCTTCTTTGTTCTTCTTTTTTTCTCTTTTTTTTTTTTTTTTTCCACTTTTTTTTTTTACTCGTATTCGTGTGGACGGGTCCTTAAACTACTCAAGAGAGCAGTTTCAATAAAATACCGTTTCGGTCTCTGGATTCACTGGTTTCGTGTGGACAGAATCCCGATTCGTGTAAAAAATATGCGGTTTCAAAAATCTTTGGATTCGTGTGGACTTGGCCCTTCAGCTTATTCTGAGATGGTGGCAAGGTTTCTTTTCTCAGTTTATATATCTGGCCCGTTTTTCCATCCTCGGAGACCCAGGGGCAGATAGTGGGGGCGAGGGAAAGTCTAAACGGGCGGGAAAATATGGCACGAAGAAAAAAAAAAGAACGGCGAGAAGAGTCCCTGGGGACAATGACTTACCAGACCAGTTCCAAACGGTCGCCGCCGTTCTGCCTTCTGATTGGGCAGAAAAGCACAAAAGTTTTCTAGCACCAATCAGAAGCCAGAACGACCGCGACAGTTTGGAACTGGTCTGGTAAGTCATTGTCCCCAGGGGCTCTTCTCGCCGTTCTTTTTTTTCTTCGTGCCATATTTTCTCGCCCGTTTAGACTTTCCCTCGTCCCCGCTATCTGCCCCTGGGTCTCCGAGGATGCAGTTTTTCAAAAGGGTGATAACGCTATCCATCGGTCAAATCTCTATCTACTGGATAGCGCAATTGGTTTTCCTAATACTTATCCACAGGATGCAGTAAAACCCCGCGACTAAGATTCTGGATTTTTCCAAGTTAGCCTTAACAGGTTCTTATATAAATGGTAGTTAGCACACGTTTAGGTTATGTAGCTTCTTAAATAGGTTCTTAGTTTCCAAAGAAAAAAAATACAATATAGCTAAGAGTATTTGGTAGTTTAGTTGACATATCTTATATTTATCTAAGTGTGCAATTTATCGTAGATTTTAGAAAATAAGAACCTGTTTCAAATTTTAGGCTAAACAGTTTCTTAAATAGAGGGGGCTTAACTGGCAAATTTTAGCCAAACAGGTTCTTAGTCGCGGGGTTTTTCTGTAGTGATTTATCCACTGGATAGCGCTATCCATCTTTTGAACAACCGGGACCTGGTAATTAGGCCTCTTTGTCTCGATTGCATGATCTGCAGAATTCAAAAGAACTTTTACATTTAAACGAGACATTTACGACGAATTTTCTTGAAAACAAAGGAATAACAGATTCATGTAGTTTTGCGTGGCTAAATTTTGTTTATTCACTCCTGCTGTAGACAAATGGTGTGGATTGCCAGAAGGCTGGTTATGGTCGCTTCAGTGGCGCAATAAATCACTACATGCAGAACCATATAGGTGGCGATGGGTGCAAGCGAGTAAAGACTGGCACAGATTATGGCTGTGGTCAATATCATGAACCTTGTTCAGAGCCTGTTTGCTGCGGCTTGGCTTGTCAAGGCCCAGATTCCTGTGACTCAGGTGAGGATCCACCCTTCTAATATTAGATACCGGGTAGGGCTTTTATTCGTGCATAAGAACAGTGATTTCGGCGCAATAGGGATTTTTTTTTTTTTTTTTAGCAAAGGCGTTTTTGAGCGAGGTACGTCAGCCTGAAGTTAGGTCCTTTCCTTTTAAAGCACCTTGAAGTTACCAAATAGAAAGTATCTTTACTATTATACAGACGATTTGTCCAAAAATTTGGGCAAAAACACTGTCCACAAATGAAAAAAGACCACTTCCGGTTGACGTGTATCGTTCAAAAACGTTGCTGCTTAAGCTCACTAATTTCTTTAAGGGAGCGAAGCTGCGGCGGGCCCATCTCTAAAGTCACATATCGGATAGGTGTTCATACTATACCCGATAACTTATAGTTTCTGAACGAAAATCGGTTAAAGTGTGAGCATAGCCTTTGGTTCTAAGACGAGGACGATTACGAGGCGAGTGATGTGCGCGCATGAACCAGTGTCGTTTTGGCGGGAAAACCGGATAGCCGTCGTCATTCTACTACGGGTTGTAGTTAAAATGTCGTGGTGGCGGAAACATGTTAGACGTTTTATCATTTCACTATCCGAAGAGGGCTTAACCTCCTTTTTGTCAGCTGTTTTCTTTTTTAGCTTTTTCAAATTGTGTTGTTGCAATATTGTAAAACCTGTATTTGTGACTCTATTTTTCCTCTATTCTAAACTCAATATCATAAGGAAAAAACAAAGGATAATAAAAATTATACCAGGGATAATATTGAACCACAGCATCTACTCCATTTTCTTAGGCGTGTTCAAGGGAAAGACATCATACTCCGCTGTTGCTGGTAGCCTTCAAGGCTGTAGCTATATCTCAGTTGGTAACGCTGGTGGCATCATGTGCTGCAAAGATGACAGTACTACCCCCACCCTCGCCCCAACAAGTGCTCCTACTCCAGGATCGTGTAATTTTGAAACAGGCCTGTGTGGTTGGACGGTGGATTCGACAGCACCGGCAAAGTTTCGACGAGGGCAAGGAGAAACACCAAGCCGAAATACTGGTCCTCGTTATGACCACACTAAGGAGGATTCAACTGGTATTAATTAACCCTTTGAGCCCTAGGAGTGATCAGCATCAATTTTCTCCTTGTAATATCTTTGTCCCGTAAAACATTATGGTCACAAGAATTAAGGGATTGATCACACAAGATGAATTTAATTTAGACTCTAACAAAAACGTCTCCCCACTACTTCTATAGAAAATGCATACAGACAACAAAATTAATGAGAATTTATGTTTTGATATCAGAGTTTAAAGGTTTAAAAATGGACTGCTTTTGTGTTTAGACGTAGGCAGGTAAAATAGCCCGCGAGCAGGCTTTAATGGACGACATAAGTTTTAAGGGTTATTCGCGATTTGCGAGAGGTCGTAGTATCCACGGAAACTTCGCTCACCCCTCGAGCTATCGCAGTGTATTCGCAGATTGCCATTTTCTTATATGGTCACCTTACCCGCAAAGTAGAGCTTGAAATTTTATTTGACATAAAGGAAGTACATGTGTGCGCAAAGACAAACTTAAAACAAGGGGCACACATACACCAACCCACGGCCTTGCCAGTCCCTCACGCATACACACAACCATATCACCCGGGCAGTGGCAGCCATAGACAGCTGTTTCGCCCTTATTGGGTCTCATTTGTAGTTTCTAAGTATTTTGTAGTGTCTGCCTTTTTCATGAGTCAGATCTCCACACTGAAGCTCTTATTGTCCTACTCTCCCTTCCAATTTTATTGCAATTGTAAGCAAGCGGCAATTGACCACTCCAGAAAATACCATAACATACCATAATGCTCTTTGTTTGTCACCCCAAAATTTTACATAAGCATTGTCTTCAGTTTCTCTTGGAAGTTTAGATGGCCCCAAGAGAATTGAATTTCCGTTCTATTAATTAACGCTTTTTGACTCCTGATATCTCTAGGATATTACCTTTTCATGAATGCTGCAAGTTTCAAGCCTAAAGACATTGCAAGAGTGTCTCATTACTTTTCGAACATCACGCAAAAATACTGCAAAATTGACTTCTTCTATTATATGTATGGTTCTGGATTGGGTATCCTGCGCATGTTGGTGGAGCCCGATAACGAGCAAAGGAAAGAGGTACTGTGGTATCGTGTAAAATATCGTAAAAATGACTCTTATTCTGAAAGGAGTTACTGCTAGGGTCTCTTAGTAGAGATGAACTAGACAGGGCAAACCTCTTCATTTCCTTTTCCCTTGTGAATAAACAGTTTTTATTTTTTTCTCATGTATTAACTCAAAGGCAGAAACTCCGCAGCGGATGAATCCAACTCCTTTGTATGAGGTTTCTGATAGGAAGTGACTGTAAACACCACTTTTGAGTCTATGGGTAAATCCATGTTGTGGCCGTTGAAATAAAACCTCTCTTGAAGCACTTGTACCTTTCGGCAAATGGAAATTTAGAATCCTCTGGAATTTGTTTGTACGGGAGCGGGACAGGCTTCAGTTTTCACTGAACTCCCGTTATTGGGGACACCCTCGAGACTGCGGTTTAGTGTCCGTAATAACGAGAGAGCGTAATAACGGGGTGTCCGTAATAGCGAGGTGCCCGTAATAGCGGCGAGTCCGCAAGGCGAGAGTTGACGTAACTGTGACTGTATCTTTTATTCTCTTAAACGACGAAACTTTAATCTCTATCAGGTATGGAAGGTTGCCGGAAATCAGGGCGATGGATGGTACCGAGGATCTCACAACTTCAGTGATTTAGTCAAGAACAAGACAGCATTTACTGTCATCTTTGAGGCAGAGCGAGGCCCAACTGCGGCTAGTGACATAGCAATTGATGATATAACGTTTACATCATGTTCGCATAGTAAGTGACATGAGTTTTTTCAGTAAACCCTCTCAGAATTTTCTTTTACTTGAAGACGGCTAAAAATTTCTAGATGACCGTTCCATTCATGTACATTCATGTTGAAGCTTATCTTATAAATTCCCCACGATTTTCTAAGTTTAATTTTCACATTTTACTTCCCAAGTTAGGCTATTTTTCGTAGAAAAAGGGAACCTAAAATTGTCGGATTCAAAAGTGTGATGGCGGGAGGAATTGGAAAATGTCTCACCGGCTTTGCATTCCTAGAGATCTAAAAGTACTCTGGATAAACTAAAAAGGGTTTTGGTGCCCCTGGGGAATATGAAATGAAAGATAAACAGCTTGAAGTGGCAAGAATGTCATAATTTTTTGCTGTCATACCGGTGGTCCGTTGAAAGTATTACGGAACGAAGGGACCGGCCGGAATAATTACCACCCGTAGTTTTTCCAAGATTATCAAGGAAAATATATATAAGCAGCGTTACTATCTTAAAAAGAGTAAAGTTTGTGTTTAGCGCATACATAGACGTTTAAAATAAACTAGCCCACACGCCCCAGTTGTATAAAATTTGAAGTCAATTACAACAATAGGTAATCTATGACCATGGCATTAAGTCAAACCTGAGCGTTACCGTCTTCACATTGAAAAAACTAATTCATGCCATGTCATATTCTATTTCCCCTTTTTACACTCACCGCATAACCACATAGCTCTAACCTTTGAATCTGTTGACGAAAACGTGAGACTGCTATTCAATTCTATTTATCGGTTCTCTCGGTGAGGCATTAAGGAAATAGCAGACTAGAACAATTGATTGGCTTAATGGTCGTTTCGATACAAAGTCGTTACAATAAAAATCAGTTCAGTAGAGGTATGAAAAGTTTCGTGTAATTGTCTTATGGAACCAGCTGGGAATATTCACGCCATATGTTTTACTTGTACATGTCCATGCGCAAACTGTACATTTGGTTTTTGAAGTTGTTCAGTTTTATTGCTTGAGTTTGTCTCGAAACTACTTGTATCGAAACGATGTTTTCCATCGACTGCTGGTTTGCAGCTGACGTTCACGGTGGCCATGGTGGTTGACAAAAACAAAAGCGTTTCAGCCCGCTAGGAACTTGGTTCTTTTTTGTGCAATTTCCGCGGAAATAAAATGTTTTGTGAACCAGTATGGCCGCCTAGTCACATACAGTACTTGCAAACAAAGAATATTGATAATTATAACGTTTACCCTGCCTGCAGTGAAAATCTGAGAAAGTAAAGTAAAGTTCTCCACGTCCTCTTAATTCTTTAATTTCATTTCATTTCATCACAGCCATACCAGGCCAGTGCAAGCGCGACCAGTTTAGATGTAAAAATGGCGAGTGCATAGGTTCCAACTTTGTATGTGATCGTGTAGCGGATTGTCAAGATCATTCGGACGAAGGCTCTCTTGCTAACTGTCGTAAGTAACTAAAAATTATAATTGAGTTGCTCCCAATGGACTCCTATGAGGCAGACGCTTTCTTACTGGGGTGGCACTTAGTGCTTGTTTCAAAGATGTCACTGTTTGAGAGAGTAGACTCTCGTAGATTGGCGTATCTATTTAATAATATTCCATTCAATTGTTGTCATGAAAGCTTCTTCTGAAATACTTGTGGACAGCAGAATTTTTGTGTTGGCAGTGCGTTGGTTAATATGTCGGTCTGAGTCAACCCACTTGACAGACTTATTTCTAACTGCACAGGAATTCGGCTACAAATCGCCATTGTTAAGTTTTCACACCACATATCACAGCTCTACATCAATTCCCACGTCCTAGTATTTAAACGACATATAAAGTACATTTTATATTACAACAATCTCTCTTGACATGACGTGACATGACATCATGACATGACATTACAAATTGTTAATACAAATAATAGAGATAACTTGTGCTTTATGGGAATCATCAATTGTCTTTGTGAACCTCCACTACTTCCTTTGTTTTATATATATATATATATATATATATATATATATATATATATATATATATATATATATATATATATATATATATATATAGAGAGAGAGAGAGAGAGAGAGAGAGAGTAACGTAGCTTAAAACCCGCTTATATCACATTTTTTATAACGACAGATAATCCCTCTTATATAATGTTTTTGTTACCTAGCAACCCTTTCAACAGTTTCATATAACCTGAATGTAACGCATCTACCATAGCAACCATTTAAATTTTCGCATTTAGGGGCCGACCATTTAACTCTTGAGGGAGGGGGTGGGTGATTTTGAAAAAAAATTTCCTGCAAGCGCTTGTCGGAAGAAAAAAATTGCATGCAGCACGAATGTAATAGAAAGCTTACGGGAAAAAAAGAGAAAAAAATATCCTGCCCACCAGATTGGTAGAAAAAAAAAATTCCTGATGACCAGAAATCACCCACCCCTCCCCTCAAGAGTTAAATGGTCGGCCCCTTAGCTGCCAGCCTTCCAATTCCAACAGTTCAGTCGTCAAAATTGCCTGATGAGTGTGGTCCTTGCACCATACGAAACAGTTCTGTAGCAATAAAACGATGATTACTCGTGAAACCTGAACTTCTGTGAAGTTATATATATATATATATATATATATATATATATATATATATATATATATATATATATATATATATATATATATATATATTTCTTTTCCTATTATTTATTCACTTGCAAACTTAAAGGTCAAATGCTTAGCGGTAGTTGATCATGACTCACGCTATTATCAATTTGCTGACGTTTGCAGCTAACAGTAATTGTGACTACACCCAAGTATACTGTCGATCAACTGGAAAATGCCTGGACAAATCAGTACAGTGCGACGGCAAACCTGATTGTGACGACTGGAGTGATGAGGCACACTGCAGTAAGTATCCTGTTCCTTGCTATTGATGCACTTCAGATGAGCTTAGTTGACATCGTTGTGGGGTATTCACGGTGTACGATGCGCTAAATAAACACCGTCGGGAAAGGAATCCCTTCCGTTATGAGCCAGAACTTGCCAAGGAAAGTTCGTCACTCACATCATGTAACTGTGGCCTTTTGCTAGCGTTGAAAACCTGTGGGAAAAGCAATGCTCGAGTTGTACTCATCCACATATCCACCCGCCAACCCCCAACCCCTTCCGCTTCCGTCAGTTGTGACCGTCACACCTCTGTAGTTGAGCCCGGTCAAACTCTATCTTTTATGCAATTTACTCTTAGTTTACGCTAAGCAACACTTAAAAATGCCTGTCAAATGTATGGATCACCTTTCGGATATTTTCAAATATAACTTTGTTTTGTTTAACAATTATACCACAACCCAGTCGTCTGAATTTGAATGTGTTATTCGAAATTAATTTGGTAACAAGTGTGTTGCTCTGTTTCCAGAATGTACCGCGGGATTTTGTATCAATGGCAGATGTCAACTAGACGGCTATGGCAGACCAGATTGTGTGTAAGTATATTACTAAAAGAAAGTCTTCCTCTAAACTAAGCCACACACTCTTGCAATAACTAAGATCACATCTCCTGTCTACTCGTCAGAATGAAGATATTTGTAGAGATTTAGAATCACGTTTCAGGCAAATGGCAAAGGTCAATTTGTACCACGTGACCAAGTTTTCCCTTTCCTTTTGCCCTACTGTTAGTTACCTCTGCCCCAGAATTAGTAGCTTCACGTTAGTTTTGTCTACAGAAATTGTTTTTGACTGTTTTTAGCTGAACATTTTCTAATTTGAGAAATTCCGAACTTGAATTTGCCGTTTGCCGTAAACGTCACTCTAAATAGAGCCGAGTTTAAGCTTCCAGTATACGGCAAACGGCAAATGTCAGATTCAAGTTGAGAATTTCTCAAAACAAAAAGTGAGCTGATAAAAACAGCTAAAAAAAACTCTTATTGATAAAAAATGGCATGAAACTACAAAATTATGTGTTGAAACAATGTACAGTAAACGACAAGTTAAGGGGGAACTTGGTCACGTGGTACAAATTCGCGTTTGCCGTTTGACGTAAACGTGATGCTTAACCTCTCCACTGTTCCTATTAATATTTACGTCAAAGGGAGCGTTATGCAAAAGGGTCGCCGCATCATAAAGGTCTTTTTTGGTCGTGCTGCTATTTATTTAACACAACCTGGTGGTTTTCGTAGATGTGATCTTAACTACGCCGGCCCAAGATGTGAAAACTGTACCAACTGCAAGTGTCCACCAGACAAAATACAGTGTAAAGTAGGAAAATGGTTCTGTGCTACCAAAAAAGACGTGTGCCAAAACGGAGTCGGCTGTGGTCTTAGTCCCGCTGATTTCGTGAAAACTTGCCAAGGTGAGTGATGCCTTCTTCCAGCCAGGGAGCTTAAGCAAGAGCAACAGCGACGCCTGCGAAAACGTTCTTGACTTAAGGTGCCATGGGCTTATAAACTGAAATGATTTCTGGTTTATTTTTGTTCTTTTTTCTATTAACTGCAGAGTGCACAAGCAATTTCTGTCTCAATGGTGGAACGTGTAATCCCAATAGTGGAAAACCATTTTGCCAGTAAGTACATCTTGTTTGCAGTTTTAACCTTGTCGGAATTTAACGCCTCTTGCCTACCCAACAAGACCGCTAAGTCATTGAGTAGCTGTAAATCCTTTGTATTTCGGCCGTTTTTAGCCTGAGAATGCAGACAATTGTCCTGTTAAAACTCGAAATAAACCGTTCAATAATATTTAGCTTTGATTTTTCATAGTTGAGTTTGGTAATTTTTTTATGACACGACCCATACTGCGATGCGTTATGGTCTTGTACTCTTTCCAACAATGTTCATTGAAAGATTTGTAAACATTCAACTGAAGAACAAAAGTTGTGCCGCACTGATCTCTAAAGTGAAGTGTCACATATCGGATAGCCGCAGTGTACACAGGTATTCGGATGGTCGCAGAAGTGAATAAGTAGGAGCGAGGTTTGGAATCCACAGAGACGGAAATAAATATTCATAGGACTGAGATTTAGTTCACTAAACCCTCTCGGCCAACTGCTCCAGCACGATTTTCGATGTGTGTCAACAACTAGTTCCAGTTCTGTTCCTATGGCATGCTATGCTGGACAGCTTTTCGTGTGGGCATAAAGCTTTCCGGTATAGTCTCAACATAGCCTAAGTCATTCTAAGATATTTACGAGCCTTCTGGATCCATTTGTCAGCAGATTTGTTCTCTCATACATTATCGCTGTGTTTCAGGTGTCCACCCAATTATGAAGGAACTCAGTGTGAGACACTGAAATGTTCCAAGGGTCTTATAGATTGAGATGGCCATTGTGTTAGCTCTGCTAAAATCTGCAATCAAGATGTCACCTGTCGTTCACTAAAATCAGAAGATATCATCAACTACTGCGGAGGTACTAAAGGAACGCTTTTGTTTATGAATGTAAAAGATGTGATAACCAGTATGTTCCGACAGGCCTCAAGATTCCCGCCCGCTGATCGAGATAGGTTCGAATCCTTTTGGGGACTTAATTTTTTTTTCGTTGTCCCATGCTCGTGACATGCTCATTATCACATCTTTCACTAAAAGGTAAAGAGTCCTTGCGTCGGTAGCTCCAAATAGTCGTCTGACTAACAAACCTGAGGTCGATGGTGCGCTCACTCCCACCGCTCTCTCTAACAGTGATTCGTTTTACGGGTATTTATCAACTGCTGCGTTGCTTGGTGGAGGTGGGTGCCCGGGATGTCCAGGGGCTTCCACTTTTGGCAAAGCCAGCCCCTAGACAGAATTACGCCCCCATGGCTGGCAAACCCGCGCCCTCCAGCCATGAGCCCCCACGCCAATGGAACCAGGTACCTGTCACACTGATTTATCAGTGGAAGAATAAAGGAGGGCGGGGATATGGGGGTAAAAGAATGATCTAAAAGCTAAACGAAGAGAGTGGCCGCCAGGGAAACACTGCACTGAGCACATGGAGGTGATACAAGCAAGGCTGACCGCGCTTGAGTCAAACCGGCGACTGACCGCTAACCACGCCCGCGCTCCTAGTTGTTAACTGTGTGAAATAATTATTTAACTTCATTTAAAGCTCCACGGAAAATGAAAGCAGTCGAAAAAAGGATTGTGGTCACACCTGTAAATCGAACTCGGAACCAGACTCCCGCACAGAAGGCTGCTCACTAACCAACTGTGCTAATCGTTCACTTTCATTACTGAGTTTAGAATTCATCATTTTTCTTTACTTTTGTAGGCTGTTCCAGGCGTTCGAATAGTTGAGTGCGGCGCTAACTAGGGGGAGAGTAGAGCGGGAAAACTATAAGGTGGGAGAGAGGAGGAACACCTCGCTCTCACCCCCTACCCTACCCCCTCGCCGTCATTTGCTCACATCTCTTAGCGCCAACACCACGATCTGAACTGATCTGGAAAAGGCTTTTACTTTTGTTGATTTTAATCATCTAATAACTCAACTCGAAATAATTGCGCTTTTTGAAGACGGAAGTAATATAATTTTCTGACTATTAACACTGTTTTTTTTTTTCCCTTATTTTACAGATTGCAGCGCAGGTGACTTCTGCTTTAATAAAGGCCATTGCATATTGCAAAGTTCAGGATTCAGGCTTTGCCTGTAAGTATTCAAATGTATTATGTAACTTTAGTGACTGCAAATTAATTGTGAAATATTTTCAGTTAAATAAAAGAAGCGAAGGCCACCAGACCCAAGTTGATCAGCACTAATGCTCATAACGCATTTTGACCGCGTATTCTGTGGCCTTTCACTGAATAGCCACTCTGCTACACTACAGTGTACCTGGAATCCATAGTTATTTAAACAATGAACATTAAAAGGAAACTGGGAAATTACGTCGAAGCAGTGCGCCATGTAGAAAGAACAGACAATAAATGCCAGAAAATGTCTTATATGCTCACCACTGACAACTTCCGTGTTCGGGACAAAACGCCATGCGCTTATGAGGAAACGGTCCAAATGAGAACGATAGCAACAACGGCAACGAACACGTTGGAAGGCAAAAAAGGTGCTAACTTTTCTATTGTCTGTACTTACTTCTCATTGGCTTAAACAGCAAAAGTTAACAAAACTTTATAAAGCAGTACATATATCCGTCCTTACTTTCCAACCATCTTCCATATAACAAAATCTGGTCTCAGTTTGAATAACAAAGAAATCCTATGTAGGGAACATGTAAAATTGTAAACTTTTCTTGGCTATTGTTTTCAACTCTTGTGATTTATCAAGATCTTTTAACACAAAAAAACACCCTTTCAAAGTGGAGTGTAAATGCATTTTATTGCGTAAACGGCCTTCATCTAGGTTTATGCATTCTCTGTGTAAAAATGAGAACATTCCTATGTGGGGAAAGCACCGTTGCCGCATAACAAAAGAAATTGCTATCCACCTTACCCGTATCATTACTTAAACAGGTTTCCGAGTTGACGGTGCGCAGTTCATATTTGCAAAGAGCAAGACTTCGTAGTCTTTTTTTCTTGTTCTCTCTTTTTGTTCTAACGGGTAAGAGAGAATATCTGCGTAACCAAAGTGACAAGAAAAATGAATACAGCAGGCGCCATTGCATTATTGCTGGTAAAGTGAGGAGCGAGGGGCAGCGCTTAAAGTTTTGCTCTCAAGTGCGGCGCTTACTCGAGTAGCCGCTCTCTAGAATAGATGCGATAATGCATTATCGTTTGTGTTGCAGTTGTCCATTTGAGTATACTGGGAAACAATGTAAGACCAAGAACGATCCAATTGGTTGTACAAACCAGACTGCTCTACAACCCTGTAGTGGAGCATGTGTCAATAAGTCTGACATCTGCAATGGAATAAGCTCTTGTGGTTACTCCAAAAATCATATTGACTTCAATTGTGGAAGTAAGTAATAATTCACTTAGCACGGTTAATTAAAACTTATCGCTCAAACGAGTGTGCTGAAAGTCAGGTATGATTCAGTGTTATTTGAAGCTCGCTGCCGATAAGTTTGCTCTAAGTTCTGACCTAAAAAATACATGTAGCTTGTTATGTATTTCTATTTTGTTTAAGATTCGGAACATTTAGTATGAACGAGGAAAAAAGTAAAAGTAATAATTTTGGAAAACAACAACCGAAAAAGAAAACAGCTATTTCAATTGCAACTTATACTGTTCTTTTTACAAAGAAAAGTGTTGAGCCAACAATTGCCTAATTTTCAAATACTGTTGTTTAATCAAACACCAAAATGCGACCATTTTAATGAGTCCTGATGGGAGTTAAGCAAGTTTAAACTTCATAGGTTTGCACGCGTCTTGAACACCTTTGTGTCCTTTTCAGGGCCTTGAAAGTCCTTGAAATTCTCTTTCATTCATTGCGGTCTTTGGCAAATAGTAGTTTAAAGCCAACAGAATAAAATCGGCATTGAGAAAATGAAAGTCAGGTATCGACTCACGAATTTTCATTAAATTGGTTGCCCTTAAGAACAAAACCCCGTTAATACTGGAATATATTCATAGTTTATTTGGTACGTGTGTTAAAAGAAATAAATTAGGTCCTTGAAATTTAACAATATGGTCCTTGAAAAGTCCTTGAATTTTTTATGGAAAAGAGATATACGAACCCTGAAACTGAGACAGTACAGTTGTCAATGGTATATATAACAGGGGGTCCTCAGAGGCACATTTCAATTGTTGTGGAGCCGGATTGAAGGGCTTAGCTAGTATCGTGACGGAAGACGGTGAGCGAAACGTCTCTTATCCTCGTTGTTTCATTTTTTTTAGGATGTTTCGCTCAATACTGCTATAATAATGGCACATGTGAGCAGACAGCTAACGTCACAAGGACCTGCAGGTAAGTTCATCCATAAGCACTTTTAGTATGCTTTAAACACTTTCCCCTTTTTTGGAGCCTTGACTTCTTACTGTCTGTAGCAACCCTACCAGGTCAATCACAAGCCTTGACCAAACATACCCTGATAGAACTTGTTATATACATGCGCAAATCCTGTTCATTCATTTTGACAGTTTACCACCAAGCGTACTACAAGAGACCGACCACGCGACAAAGCGCGCCCTTATAGTTTTGAACCAAACGAAGCGTAGTGTTTTCCACTAATCGCTGTATTGCCCACATGGAACTGGTGCAAGCAAGGCTAACGGCGCCTGTGCCACCAAACGGACCGCTGACCGACACCTAGGGATGGGTCTCCTCGTTGTTAACGACGTAAATTTCATTTAACTGCTTGTAAACTACACAGCCCGCTTTGGTAGCAGACTAATAGCCTGGTTTCCACCCAAGACGAACACGCAACTGCAGTGTTAAGTCTCCTTATTTCCTGTGAAAACTGCCTAGACGTAAGCATAAGCACAAACACAAGGATAAAAACTTCTCTTTTCTTGTGTCCGTGCTAATAACATTCTGCTAGCGGCAGCGTTGGTCTTCATCTTACACAAGACGATTGTACTTCTGCTTGTGCCGGCGTCATCGGTTAAAAATATTCTTAACCTTACCAATAGAAGTATTCTAATCGACTATTGTAAATGGTCTAATAGACGCCCGGGGCGTTTTTTTTTTTTTAAGTTTAGGGTTCTACCAAGGGAACGTTTAATAAATAGAAGGCATTCAAAAGAGAGTTAATTCTCATTACTATGACAAGCGTAACAAAAGTAATATTATGCTTTTAGCGAAAATACCATGAGAGTTTACAAATAGCAGAATATCCAATCAGTCCACCTATTGATACGTCTATTGAGGCCGTCAAGAGGTTCATTTCGCTGTCAGTCAAATCTCAACTGCGATGTCAAAATGCTTGTTGAGGGTCATTGTATTGTCATTGATAGACTATCTTTGTACCTTTAACTTGATATTGACAAGATCCATTCACAAACCTAAGAAACTGAATAAAAAATGTTCCCCCTTTATACTATTTCCTTTTCTTTGGAGAAAGTGTCATTGAGAGGAGGGGGGGGGGGGGGGGGCTTCTATTAGATAGGGGGTGGGGTGTTTAAAAGAAAGGTGCGTATAATACAAACCTTAAATTCTAAGAGGGGGCGTTAAATAGACAAAAGGCGTTTATTTGAAAGGGGGCGTCATTTACGGTATGTAAATTCTGAAAAAAAAAAAGTAAGTACGAATGAGTAGCAACAACAGTTTCCGATAGCTGCTGATCCATTCTAGAGTATGACGTAACGGAGTAAATATACGAACTATCTCTTCTAGGTGTACTATTAAGTGGACTGGAGATATTTGCCAAAGACGTAAGTTTTCTGACGCTTTGCATTTTGTTTGCTCGACATCTGAAACATCTTTTTATATTCATTGAATATCTAACTTGGTGTTGTGCAAATGGTATAAAACTGTAATACTGGTGGAATACCCGTTAGGCAGAAGGAAATTGGAACACTGGAGGAGGGACTGTTTCTTGTGGCGCGGAGGAGGGGGGGGGGGGGGGGAGGGGGTGGAGGGTAAGAGGTTTAAGCGGTTTATGTTTTTTATCTGCATGTAGATGGGGGTACATACGGAATGCAAAGGTAGGAGTGAGTTTAGTAAAACGGGTAGGAAACTAACTTCTCGTTTCTTGTTGGTTTACACAGCATTAGTGATTCAGCCAACTGGCGCTGGACAAAGAGGAAGTCAGAAGAGCAAATCATCCGGTAAGAACCAATAGTGCTACGCTGCTAGTGATTAAAAGATCGAACAAAGGTTTAACAATGCATAAATGAAGAGGCTGTCCGCGCTTGGCGCTCGGGAATCAGTGCTTGAGTACTGGCACAAAATAGTGATGTGTTCACACCTTCAGTGCCCGATATGTTACTGTGTTCATAGTTACCCCATTTCGCGCTGCCAGACATCATTTTGAAACATGAGCTTAGAACCGAGCACAAAGAAATGGACTGCCTCAGAACTCTGAACAAAAACGATGTGTACAAGGATCCGGTGCCCCCTTTTGTGCCCGATTTCTAGCGTGGGTACTTGAGAAAAGGGTGTGTTCACATTAGTGCCCAGCGGGTACCGTACTCGGGCATCGTGCCCAGGCACCAAGTGTGAATGCTGTCAAAGATACCGCAAATAATATACTAGTGTAGGTGAAAATGTCTCAGCTGTTCAAAAGGTGGATAATGCTACCCATGTGAAAAATCTCTATCCAGTGCAATTGGTTTCCTTAATACTTCTCCGCTGGATAGTGATTTATCCAGTGAATATTGCTATCTATCGTTTGAACAACCGGGCCCCAAATTCAAGTAGATTTGCTTTGGAGTTACTTAGTACGTACTGTAAACGTAAATCTTTTTGGTATTTGAATAATATTTGCCGCTTTATCTGAGTGGTGAGGTGATGCATCACTGGCTCAATTTTCACTTGTACGATGAGCTGTTTCCAGTGGTCGCATACGACAGATGAATAAGGAAAAAATAATAAATAACAACCCTCTCCCCAAACTCCCTATATTAATATTGCCTTATTTTCTTGCAGTGTACATTGGTGTGGGTGTGGCTGCAGGCATCGTGTTAATCATCGTTGTTCTTGTGGTGGCCTACTTTGTTATGAAGAGCAAAAAGTAAGCCAAGATTTTGCTCCCAGTCCACTAAATGAGCTTTTAAACCAAAAAGTGCATTTATCCGGACGTTTTTTTTTTTTTGTTTGTTTGTTTGTTTTTTTTTTGTTTTTGCAATCCTATTTCTTATAACTCCCAACATTTTTTGTCTAATTTTCAGGAAAAAGCTTACCATTTTCTCGGTGTTTTACGACCCGACAAGTAAAGACTCGTCCCAAATAAGGTATTGTACCATTCTTTAAAAGCCGTTCATGCAAAGGACCAAACATAATGTAAAATTCAGGTTTACATGAAGCACCACCAACCGTAAGTTACTTTGGAAGGGGGGTAGTGTAGGAGCTGCTCGTAAGGTCTCTCCTAATTGGTCGCAGGAAACAATGACATGTCATTCTTTCAATTGTTTTAGTGTTGTTTGGGGTCGGGGTTAGACACCATTGGTGACTTCTCTCTGCTACATGACCTGTAAGAGAAGGTCCTACTGTGTTTTCTTAATCAGTTGGTTTTAAGATTAGCTTTTGTGTTTGTTGTTGTCTTCAAGATGTGAGAAGTACAAAATTCACTCATTTCTTTTCTTCTCTTCTCTGTAGGAAGAACAAGGCCGATCTCGAAATGTCTGAAGGTGTTGGAAACCCTGTGTACGATACTTTCAACGAGGGACAACCTCTAGAAGATGTAAGCTACTTTATACACCTTAAAGCCTGGAATGTGTCATGGCTGTCTAGTTCGTTTTTTCAATTATACCAATTACGTGTCCTTGTTCGCTCTGGAACTTGACAAATTACTCGTGAATGACAAAATCACAGCTTCCTGTCAAACAAATATATCTCCCAAGCAGTGTATCAAAGGTTACAAACAACAAAAATAATGAACTTTGAAAAACTTCGTAAACCAGCCAGGTTTCAAAACCCACAACTGCAGTCCGTTCAATATTCTTCCATCCGTCCATCCAACCATTTGTATTATCTGTGTTATTTACACATTCTTTTAATGTCACGGTTTTGAGCGATTATTTTGATTTTTCTCTCAATTTGGTGGTAGATTTGGACAAATTTTGTGACACAGCTTTTTTTAAACTTTTCTAGTATGTGAAAGGTTACACGGTGTAATCAACAGCCCTTGGAAAGTTTTTTTTTTTTTTGTAATTGATTCCAGTAAGTTTGTTATTAACATCAATTACTTTGCTCATAGTTTCACATGAGTGATGTCGACACGAACATGTTCGCAACAGATGATACCTTTGGAATATCGGTAAGCAGTCACTGAGCCAGACTACTTGTAATCTTAAGAAGATAGCCTGTGAAAGCAGCCGACATTTTGTGACCTCTCCGCTGGATTGCCCGCGAAAGGTGTATAAGGTGTGACGAAAAGGAGCGCAGAAATTCCATTGTGATGACGCTTCACTACCCAAATCTGGCCATGGGTACTACTTCTTATTGGTTGAATTAATCTGGAATTTCTGCGCTCGTTCATCAGACTTAATTGGCGGTGAATCCAGCGGTGGCGTCGCTAAATGTCAGCTGTTTTCACAGGCTATTCAAAAGATAGCAATTTATGTTTCTTGAGTATTTCATATCCATATACCCGTTATATGGAAATACTGTTATACTGGGATTTGACGATTTAAACCACTCCCCTACCCAAAACATACAGTCACCTCAAACAGTCAGCCGGGAATAGCTGTGAAAGGCGATAACAGTTTCGTCTGGCCATAGCGTTTTTCCAAGGCATTCAATTTCTCAAGCAGATCAGTTGTGAGAACATTTACACGACTATTCTCAGATCGTAGCAACTCTCACGTTGCAGCTTCTGTTTACCCTTTTTTCGAGGCCTTCACTTGCTAAATCGGAAATAATCTTGCAAATAAACTCGAATATATCGTAGAAATTCAAGACGTCAGAATGCTCAAAACTTTGTAATAAAACGTTTCTCGTGCGGCTCGTGGTGCCATTTGAATTTCAAACATTTTGAATTGTTTTACAGCTGGAAATTTCTTCCCAACAGCGCGCTTCGCCTCGGGAAACATGAGATTCGAGGAAAATTAAATTAGCCATTTCTCTCGGGACCAATCATTTTGTGTAACGTTGTATAAAAACTTCATGTCTGTGATCTCTAAGAAAACATTTGAAAAGGAAGATCGTGTTAGGTTTTTTTAATCCATCCGGGAGTCAGTTGCAAATGTGGAATTGTTTACAGTGTAGTTGAAGTTGTTTATTTGTCTGGCGTGAGAAGTTACGAGCAGTAGTAATTTTAAAAGGTGAAGAATAACCTTGTGGTAACCTTTTACAAACCAGGTTAATTTGGGCTCTCATTATTATTTTTACTTAAGCAAAAGGCTGCAAAAATAAGCTTTCAAAGACGACGTTTTGGTCTCATTTAGTTATATATTTTCATTTGTTTATATTTGTAGTCTGACAAGGGCGGAGCAACATCGATGGCAAACCCACTCTACCAGGATCCCTATCTAGAAGAGGACTTGAACAAATATTGACGGCATCCCATGAAAAACTGTAATCCTCCATGCCTCCACTGACAAAGCCTCCTTTGCCTTCTTTGTTAGCTAAACAGAATTTTGTTTTTTTGCTTCTATGCTGAACTGATTTTAGTAAAAAAATTTTCCTTAAGTTTCAGATAAATTTACAATGTGCAACTCTAGGTTTTATGTTGAATCTGATTTTAATCCGCAAAGTAAAGGTGACTGACACAATCACTAGTATGTTGTAGTAAATTCTTTGGTACCATCGCAGTTCTTTTCTTAGTTTTTGAGAAAGAAATTATACGAAAAAAAGCTCATTATTCGTGTTTAACTGCTGTTCAACTGTTAGAACCAGGCTTAAAACACCGCATTGGCAGCAATTGGAATCTAGGTGTACTGTATTACTTGATAATAATGCTTTGACTTGCTTTTACTGATATAAATGTCTTTTCAAATCAATAAAATGTTTTTAATTTTTTAAAAGTTGTCTTCGTTGCGCTTTATAGTTGCTTATGCTATGTATCACATGAATGAGTAAAATCCAAGTGAGCTACCACTAGGCTTATTATGTTATAGCCCACTAGTAGCGAAAAGCGCCGGCTTTTGGGCGGCAAAAAAGGATTAAAGTCTAGCTTTAACTAGCTAAAGTTGTTTGTCTCGATATTTTTGACCAACTAGTTGGATTTTACTTAAACAATTATTCCTTTTCCCAATTCCCAGATTCTAGACTTTCTGTATTAAAAGGTTTCCATTTTTAATTTTGATGGCGTGACAGTGAAAACCCGACCAATATTTACGCTGCTGGTTTATTTCATCTCGTTCAATTCGCCAAATGATGGCGAATTTTTCTGGAGATCAATTCTAAAGGACTGTGTCAAAGTTAAGGAAAAGAAAAAGAAAATTGTTGTCTTGTGTTCACGTCCTCAATAAAACGTGAAAGGCGTGGGTTGTAAGCGTGCAACGACCGCAAAGAAATGTACAAAAGAGCGTGATGCACGCGCAGAGTTGTTGTTTTGCTAATCTATAAACCTATTGCATTTTTTCCGTTCTCGTTGCCGTCGCCAACGGCCGTCGTCGTTCCTTACCCGCTTAAGATACCACGACGGCCGGCGACGGCTACGGAATTGGAAACGTCGCTTAGAAAGTGAATTCGCGTTCTTTCAATCTCTATCGCGATTATCCTAACTCGCTTACTATGTCAAATGCCGCAAGCGAACTCTTGTGGAGCCGAATTCCTAAGTTCAGAGGTAGAAACGAGATTTCGTCGTTCCTTGTTAACGTCCTCTACAAAACGTGAAATTAGGCATTTTCTCGTCGTAGTCGTGCAGTGACAGCAGAGAAATGTACAATAAAAGGTGATGCACGTGCAAAGTTGTTGTTAACGTTTTGCCTATTCATCCTTTTGCTTTTTTGAAGTTCTCGTTGTCGTTGCTGTCGTGGCATCTCTCTACTAGTTATTGCAAGGGACGTCCTCGCTTCTTGTTCATTGCTCCCCACTAAGCCTTAAGAAAGCCTGTGGAAGCTTTCCCAAGTACACTGAAACCGGTATTAATTAAGCGGACCCCCAATTAAGCGGACACCCTCTATTAAACAGACACCAAGCCGGGTCGCGAAACGAATGTCTGATATTTCCCTTTATAACGAACCCCTATTCAGCGGACACCTCTATTAAGCGGACGCGGACGCTAAAATGAGTTGTATTTGGCTAATTTCTATTTTTAAAAACCTCTATTGAGCTAGCCTCCCACGCAGACGTTCTCAGGGGTTCGTCGTTCGTGGGGCAGGAACGCGTGACGAACCCCTAAGAACGTCTGCGGGGAAGGCTACTGTTGAGCGGACACCGGACTGAATTGACCGTAATAGTATTGGATTACGTCCTTGAAATACGTACTGAAGTCAGTTAATGTTTTTGAATTTACAAACAAATTAAAGTTGGTAATGAAAAGTAATGAACTTGAACTCTGGATAGCTTCTTTAACAACGTGCACCTTTATCACAGTACACAGTAACCGTTGAATGTTGATTGTTAACAAACATTACGCAATTTTTACAACCTCTATTAAGCGGACATTTGGGAAGGTGTCCGCTTAATAGAGGTTTCACTGTAGTAATGATACAGTGGAAGGTCTCGTAAGCGGACACCCTTGGGAAGCGAAAGGTGGCCACTGGAGATATAAGGGTTAAAGTGACAAGCATAAAATTCAAGTGGTCGGATTTCCGCTTACCGGAACTTAAAAACAAAGCTAAAATCTAACTCGTAAACCCTGACCTTATAGGAATGTAAAAATATAGTTTGTTTGAGGGTTAAAATGGGGTTTTGTGAAGGCCGCGGTCCCAAAGGAGAGGGGAAGTACTTGGGTTAAATTTTGCTGGGCATGTGTTGCTAGCATCTTAGTGCCCCTACCCCATTTACTGTGGCCAATTATAGAGCCCGTCTTAGACACTTTTGGGGGGTGTTACTAAACAGAGTAACGCAGTAACGAGTAACGGAGTAACGAGAAAACGAGTAACGGTATAAGAATTCAAGAGGTTAAAAAAATAAATAAATAACTCCTAATGAAAGAAAAAACGTAAAAATGGTTGTAATTTCGTAATAATGACCTTTACCAATCTCGAAAAATATGTGTATTCCAAAAACGACGTCAACCTCCCCCACCCCTCCATCCAGCAAAGTCGAAGGTATTTTCACGCCGAAAAGTCACCTAATCCCCGAGGAGCAACCATCAGAGGAAGGTAAGCTACAGATGTTCTTTCTTACTGCCAAAATTATTTCATTTCTTATTAGAAATAGCTCTGTCAGGTAAATCAAAATAATAGAACCTTTTTGGGTATCAACAGAAACTCATAAGGGGTTGAAACGTGTAACTCTCATATGTTTGCTTTGTCCGATGCTCGTGATTATTCATTTTCGAAAGTACCAAATTTGGAACGAGAAGAAGAGATAACTGACCAATCAAACTTCGCAAACAACGTGACGTAATATTACTGCAGGTTCCCGCGCTCGCTTGAAAAAAATGGCCCACAAACAGGGGAAAAACTCTCGAAAGCCGACAAAGCTTTCAAGGGTTGAAACCAGGAATCTTACCGAAACACTGAGCAGGATATTATTGCCTCACCACCCGGGCCAAACATAACATTATGAAACCCATTGACGTCCTTCTTGAAGTTGTCACTTCAAACAACGATGCCTCGTTGATCCTCTGCACAGTAAACTTGTACTGCAAATAGGCTTTTAAAATTCTTATACTAAAAGTCTAGAATAAACAGTAAAAAATATTTTCGAATAAAATTCATTAGTATATACTAAAACAGTGGATAGTGTTTTTCGCGCGCTCTGATTGGCTACTCAATCAGTGAATATCCTGCACTATTCACTGATTCACCTCCAGTTCCTCTGAGCGAGCAACGCCAAACTCGCGTAAGTTGCGAGCAAAATGCCTTCCCGGTTTGCTGCCGTAAACAAACA